>CM053607.1:127916629-127937030 GCA_028646535.1 Procyon lotor | reverse complement strand
GTATCCTTTCTACCTCCAGGACACGAACCCTTGTTTCATTCCCCAGATTGGGGAACTTTTCATTCAGAATTTGGTCAGCTATATCTTCTAGTCTTTTGTTTTTCTCTACCCTCTCTGGGATTCCGATAATTCTGATGTTGGAACGTTTCATGGTGTCATTTATTTCCCTAAGTCCCTTCTCAAGGTTCCCAAGAGATTTGCTCCAGCTCTCCTCCTGCCCTTTCCTCTCTAACATTTTATCCTCTAGATCACTAATTCTATCCTCTGTCTCCATAACTCTAGCTGTTAGACTACTTAGATTGGAATGGATATCACTGATAGCATTTTTTACATCTGCTATACTGGTTCTCATTTCTGCCCTTAGAGATTCTGTTATCATTAATGATTTTTTCCATCCTAGCTATTGCCTGTATAATTGTCAGTCTGGATTTTCTTTCTGACATACTGTTTATGTCCATGTCTAATAGTTCTAAGGGAGAAGTCGCAGTCTTTGGGTTTTTCCTCTGTTGGGTGTTCCTCCTCCTAGTCATTTTGATGAGAAGTGGATGAGAGGATGTATAGCTGGATATTTCACCCACAATCCATGCAGGGTGCACTTTGGAAGGTTTAGGAGCAATTGGGATTCACCACCAAAAGGAAAGAATAAGGATACAAAATGATAGAGAGAAAGAGAAAAGAAATCCCAGCCAGAATGGGTCCCAAAAATAAGATTTATAAGGTATGTAGACTAACACAAAAAGAAATATAAACCGATAAAAGTAAATGACAAGAAATAAAAGAACCTAGTCAGAATGAACCCCAGATATAGGATTTATATAATACTAGATCAAAAGCAAATATTTAGGGGTGCCTGGGTGGCTCAGTGGGTTAAAGCCTCTGCCTTCAGCCCAGGTCGTGATCTCAGGGTCCTGGGATTGAGCCCTGCATCGGGCTCTCTGCTCAGCAGGGAGCCTGCTTCCCCCTCTCTCTCTGCCTGCCTCTCTGCCTACTTGTGATCTCTCTCTGTGTCAAATAAATAAATAAAATCTTAAAAAAAAAAAAAGCAAATATTTAGAAACACTGACAGAAGGGTAAGATGGGAAGGTCGTTATAACTCCTCGGGGGTAAAGAAGTTTATTTCAGGTCTTCCTTGTTTTATCATTATGTTAGGACACTAGCTTTAATGTTAAGTAGTTTAAAATATTTTTAAAAAATAAGAAATGTGAATATGAGTGAATAAAATTAGAAAGAAAATAAGAAAGAAAAAAAAAACTTGTATCCATGAATTATACAGGTTTGAGGGTATTATCAGGTGCTTAATATATTGATTTCCCTTGGTGTTGGGGACTTAAATTTTATGGGGACCCTGTGGTTATTGTTCTTTTTTGTTTGTTTGTTTTTGTTTTTGTTTTTGTTTTACTTCTTTTCTGGGGGAGGGGCCTGCCTTATTTTTTTCGAGTCAATCTTGCTTGGGTTGAGTCTCCCTGTCCCCCAATCAAGGGGCTGTGCTCTCTGGAATCCAGTTTCTCAGTCTTTCCCTCTCTGAAGGTTTTTGCCCTTTTCTAGCTTTTTCACCTTTTCCAAGAGTCCAACCAGGGAATCTTCCTGTATATACCCAGACCTCCATGTCACAGAGAAGCCTCAGTCTGCTCCCTCCATGTTGTCTAGAACACACACTCCCCTCTGCAAAATTCCACTCACACCACAGCCTGTCATAGGTTGTGTGCACCCCCAGCCACCTTTTAGTGGCTCTGCTAGTGCTCATCAGGCTCCAGGACTGCACAAGGTGCGTTCAGATTCCTGCCAGAAACTAGGCCACCCACCTATGTTCTCTCTGGGGCTGACTGAGAGGGCACAGACTCTGCTGCAGGCCACACATTGGTCAGGTTTGCACTCAGTCTAGAGTGCTGCACACAGATAAAAGCTGAAGGCTCCTGGAGCACACCAGACCCTCTAAGGCACCTTCAGGTGTGCGTCCTACCCACAAAATGGTGCAAGGAGGTGAAAGCTGCCAGTTTCTGAACCATGGACTGGACCCCACCACCAGTCTCTCTTTGAGGTGAATGGTGTCCTTCCTGGGAACATGGACCTGTGCCCGTGCCCATGAACACCCCCTTCCACTAGTTGCTCCTCAGAACCTTTTGCCCTTTTTAATGTTTTTAACTGGACTCTAAATTATTGCTGCTCCCCAACCACTGGACACTTTCCTTTGGTTTATTGCTGTCTTTGCACTGCTTCTGATGGCTCCCTCCCCCTTTAGTTTGTCCTCCGATATCAGTTTGAGTGTTCACACGTTGCTTTACCTCTCCACTGCTGTCTTCTGCTCCTGTAGAGATCCAGAAGTGAAAAATCTTGCTCCTCAGCCTGATTTCATTGGTGTTCTACATGTTTTGTTAGATATCCAGCTCACTTTAGGGGACAGGTTGCAACAGGATCTCCTGATTGTCCTCCATCTTGTACCCTATCTTAAACATTGCAAATCAATCATTGTGATAGAGCACATTAATAAAATAAAAGACAAGAACCATATGATCCTCTCAAATGATGTAACCAAATAAGTAATGATCTCTACTCTAGAAACTACAGAACACTTTAGAAAGAAAATGAAGAAGACACTAGAGATGAATAAACATTCTGTGCTCATGGATTAGAAGAATAAACATTGTGAAAATGTCTATGCTGCCATATCTACATATTCAGTGTAATCCCTATGAAAATACCATTGACATTTTTCACAGAGCTAAAAAAAATAAAAAATCCTAAACTTGTATAGAACAAGATAAGCCCCCTTAATCACCAGGGGATTGTTGAAATGGAAAACCAAAGTTGGGGGCATCACAATGCCTGACTTCAAGCTATTTTACAAAGATGTGATCATCAAGACAGCATGGCACAAAAACAGACACATAGCTCAATGGAACAGAATAGAGAGCTAAAAAGAATAGAGAATAGAGAACTCTGTAGTCATTTAATCTTTGACAAAGCAAGAAAGACTATTCAATGGAAAAAAAATAGGGTGTCTTCAATAAATTGTGCTGGGAACATTGGACATCCACATGCAGAAGAATGAAACTGGACCATTTTCTTACACCATACTCAAAGATAAACTCAAAATGAATGAAAGAGCTAAATGTGAAACAGGAATCCATTAAATTCCTACAAGAGAACACAGGCAGTAAACTCTTTGACCTCAGCTGCAGCAGCTTTTTGCAGGACATAAGTCTAATAGCAGGGGAAAGAAAAGCAAAACAAACTACTGAGACTTAACAAGACAAAAAGCTTCTGCACAACAATAGATACTATCAACAAAATTAAAAGGCTACCTATGGAATAGGAGATAGTATTGCAAATGGAAAAAGAAGGAAAAAGCTAGTATCCATGATCTGTAAAGAACTTGTGAAACTCAACACCAAAATCCCAGTCAAAAAATGAGCATAAGTTATGAATAGACTTTTCTTCAAAGAAGACATAGGAATGGCCAATAGACACATGAAAAATGCTCCATATCACTTTGCTTCAGGGCAGTAGAAATCAAAACCACAACGAGATTCCACTTTACACTTTTCAGAATGGCTAAAATTAACAAGAGAGAGAAAAACACACATTTAGGAGGATGTGGAGAAAAAGGAACTCTTACACTGTTGGTGGGAATGCAAGCTGGTATAACCACTCTGGAAAACAGTATGGCGATTCCTCAAGAAGTTAAAAATAAAGCTACCCTATGAGTCAGAAATTGCACTACTGGGTATTTATTCCAAAGATACAATTGTAGTGATCCAAAGGGGTACATGAACACCAATGTTCATAGTAGCAATGTCCATGATGGTGAAACTGTGGAAAAAGCTGAGATGTCCTTTGACAGATGAATGGATATAGAAGATGTGAGATAGGGGCACCTGGGTGGCTCAGTGGGTTAAAGCCTCTGCCTTCAGCTCATGTCATGATCTCAGGGTGCTAGGATCCCAAGGTCTTCAGAGACCCCACTTCAGGCTCTCTGCTCAGTGGGGAGCCTGATTCCCCCTCTCTCTCTGTCTCCCTCTATGCCTGCTTGTGATCTTCTCTCCCTGTCAAATAAATAAATAATTTTTTTTAAAAGATGTGATAAATATACACATATGTATATGTGTACACACACACACACAGACACACACACACACACATATAAAATATTAGCCATTAGAAAAGATGAATACCTAATATTAACATCAACATAAATGAAAATGGACAGTATTATGTTGAGCAAAATAAGCCAATCAGAGAAAGACAATTATCATATGGTTTCACCCATATATGGAATATAAGAAACAGGGCAGAGGACCATAGGGGAAGGGAGGAACAACAGAATGGAAGTCATCAATCAGGGAGAAAAACCATGAGAAACTCTTAACTACAGGAAACAAACTGGGAGTTGCTGGAGTGTCTTTTTTAATCAAGCCACCAAATATAAACAAGCTTTCATTTACCATATATTATCTCATATTATGCAAACTTGAAAAGTATTTTGGTTAATTTCTATCATATTCTTTGGAAATGCAAGAATCATTTAATTTTTATACATGCTTAATATTCATTAAACCAATTAATCAAAGCTATTTTATAATTATTCACCATGATCAAGTCAGATTTATTCCTGGGCTTCAAGGGTGGTTCAGTATTTGCAAATCAATCAACATGGTACACATTAATAACAAAAGGATAAGAACATTATGAACCTCTTAATAGATACAGTAAAAGCATTTAACAAATAAAGCACTCATTCCTGACTAAAAAAAAAAAACAAAAAAAAACAAAAAAACCTTCCATAATGTAGGTGTAGAGGGAACATACCTCAACATTGTAAAGGCCATATACCAAAAACCCACAGCTAACATAATTGTCAATGGGGAAAAACTGGGAGCTTTTCCTCTACATTCAGGAACAATACAGGCATATGTACTATCTTCACTGTTAACAAATTACTGGAACTCCTTCCATCAGTAATCAGAAAACAAAAAGCAGTAAGAAGTATCTAAATTACCAAAGAAGAAGTCAAACTTTCAGTATTCACAGAACACATCATACTCTATGTAGGAAACCCAAAAACCCCACCAAGAAATCACTAGAAATTATACACAAACTCAATAAAGTCCCAGTGAATGTATATGTATTTACATATATATAATTTATAATTTATATATAAATATATTATATAATATATATATATAATATATTAATATACGATATGATTTTTTTAATTGCAGGTGTTGTCTCAGCCAAGGACCTAGAAATTTAGAATAATTATTATGCCCCCCACACAGAATTTACTGATACTTTCAAGTACCATGCCTCCATTCGCTTTCTAGAAAACTAAGTCCAGAGACATGGTGTGGCCAACCTTAGGCCATGGTATATCAGGCCAATAAGAGTTCAAGGTGTCCTGATTTCCTCCATTACTACTGCCTGTAAGAAATAAGGAGTCTGTATGGAGCATTTCTGCTAAATTCCAGATACACTCAGATTATTTCCAATGATAATACTGACAAAAAGCAGATATTCCCAATATTCTCCTGATTTGCATGATAACAATCCTTTCCTACTCACTCATTTTAACTTTCTCAGTGTCCCACACTCAGAAAGTTTCTTACTTGGCTTAATGTCTTGTTTCTGCCATCTTAAAGTTCTCAATAAATTTGTCTCTGAGCCCACATGTGAGCAGAGGGGTTAGGGGCATGCAGCACTGGCCAGCAGCATTACCTTCTCATATGGGCTCAAGCAGCAGGGTCACACAGCAGTCACCCTGGCCTCCTTATAGGAACACACACATCTTGCTGCAGGTGCCAAAAGACCCCAAGGGAGTAGTTCTGTTGGGACTGGGACCAGATTGGTGATGGTGATGACAGCAGCTGATGAAGAAACAACAGTGGTGGAAAGGACCACAGCCAAGAGAGAGAAAGAGCTCTGCCTGGGAACAGCAGTGACTCATGGTGGGGGCGTGGGAGGACTTCCATCCCAAAACACATTCCTGTGTCATTTACAAAATAATTAACTATCTTGCTTGAGAGCCAGGATAGGAAATGCTAAGCAGCTTAACCAGTAATCCTTGTTAATAAATTAGCACAAAATAGAAGCACACACACTGTCATTGCAATAAGGCCTATTGAGACACTATTAGAATTAATAAAATAACTCAAATTCAATAGTTTTAAAAAGTGCTGCAACATTGTAAAGTCAATATACAGAGGCTTACAAAGAGACAATTTAAAAATAAATATTTAAATATTTAAAATTAGTATAAAATATTATTGATAGGAAAGAATACTTTCCTATAGTTTCAGAAACCAGAAAGGAAAAACAAAAAAAATAACCCCAATTTGTCTTCTCATTGAAGACATAGTGGTAAAGTGAATAAATGGGCTTTCAAAACATGACGTGACTTTGCAGATTCTATATAAAGAACACAGATTATTAGAGATTAGAAAGGATAAACTAAAATGTCATGTAATAAATGTACACATTTAAAAACAAATTCAGACTTATGTATAAATAGACGGGTTGAAATCAAATATTAGAAAAATTTCTTTCCAAAAAAGTCTCCTGGAGAAAAATAAAATCTACTTGTACTAAATTTTATATTTGGATATAATGTATCAGACCTTCAGTGCAATGTTTTCATGGGATCAAGCCAGGCATAGGGCTCTCTGCTCAGCAGGGAGCCTGCTTGCCCCTTCTCTCTGCCTGCCTCTTTGCCTACTTGAGATTTCTTTCTATATATCAAATAAATAAATAAAATATTTTTTAAAGGATTTTTTTTTATTTATTTGACAGAGAAAGACACAGCGAGAGAGGGAACGCAAGCAGGAGAAGAGGGAGAGGGGGAAGCAGGCTCCCCGCTGAGCAGGGATCCCGATGTGGGGCTCGATCCCAGAACCCTGGGATCATGACCTGAGCTGAAGGCAGAGGCTTTAACCCACTGAGCCACCCAGGTGCCCCAATAAATAAAATATTTTTAAAAAAGTATAAACTTCAGTAAAAATAGAGTGAGCCAAGAAAACCTTATGATGACCAAATGACCAATGATCAATGACAAAAAGAAAAAATAAATCTTGGGTGCCTGGGTGGTTCAGTCGTTAAGCATCTGCCTTCGGCTCAGGTCATGATCCCAGAGTCCTGGGATTGAGTCCCGCATCGGGCTCCCTGCTCTGTAGGAAGCCTGCTTCTCCCGCTACCATTCCCTCTGCTTGTGTTCCCTCTCTCGCTGTGTTTCTGTCAAATAAATAAAATCTTAAAAAAAAAAAATCTTTACAATTAAGCAGAAATGATGGCATGCTTTCATACTTTTTGAAAAAGAGGCCTCATATTTTCATTTTTTGCTGTGTCCTATAAATTATTCAGGCTATGACCTATGTCCTCTCTGCCAAAGCTGACAAAGTAGAGACTATTTCTTCACTTACCACTGATGAACAGTAATAGCATTCTACTTAAGCTGGATGTTCACCTTAGCTGAGGAGTTTTTATTGGATTTAATGGTGGGATTAGTTTTAAAAAGTGATTAAACAATGAGTAAAATACGTACATAGAAGGTGACTTTCCTTCAACAATTATGAATTGTACTGAGTGGAAAATAAAATCTAATATGAAATGCATGATCTAACACAAGAATAACAGTTGCTCTTGAGCAGGTGGTTAGTTTTGGGGAGTATTCATAGAAATGTCCTTGAAATTCCTAAATCCTAACAACTAGACAAAGTTTTTGACCCACTCATCTTATCATTTGGCCCCATTTTCTTGATCTCTGTTGACACATCCAAGCCCTTATACTTGATCTTGAGGAATACCTGACATGATTCACTTTTCTAGGACTCCTCTCCCTAAAAGGACCATAAACTTATTGTATTTTGTTCAGAATGGTAAAAGTGCTTTTGAATCCCTGATGAAGTCTCAGCTTAATCTTTCTAAAGCTAAATTACCCTAAATTATAAAAATAATAATAACTGACACAGATAAGTTACAAATCAACCATGAGAAGAAAATAAGCTTTCTGAGTTTTAATTAGATCTAGATATTCAGGAAACATTTATTTTTCTGTTTAGGTATATTGGAAAATAAATTGCAAGTATGAAAACTGTTATGTTGAATGACAACTTCAGTAAGGTAATTTCCATTTTCATTTCCACATGAAAAAGAACTATTTTCATTGAGAATATATTAGCAAAAAATGAGTTCACTTGACATTTATGAGAAAAAGCACCATAAAGAGTAAAAAAAGAAATAGACAATACTTATAAGTGTTTAAAGATTTATTTATTTTAAGAGAGAGAGAAAGAGAGAGTGAAAGTGGGGGAGTTGCAGGGAGAGAAAGAGAGAAAGAGAGAGGCAGATTCCCCACTGAGTGCAGATCTTGATGCAAGTCTCAATCCCATAAGCTTGAGATCATGACTTGAACTAAAATCAAGATTCCAATGCTTAACTAAGCCAGCAAGGCACTCTGACAAATCTTGAAATAACATATATATTTGCAACACAGTTTTGTTGAGACATGACTGATTTTCCTCTCTTCTGATTTTAATCCTTACACTCTAAGCATAAAATAATATTTTAGTTACTGTACCCTGATGAATAGACTTATAACCAAGTGTTGAGTACATATGCCAACAGCTGTGTCTACATTTTTACAAAGCAGATTCTCTGAATCATTCTCCTCAGGGCCCCTATCACCTCCTTGTTTCTCATGCTGTAGATGATGGGGTTGAGCATTGGGGTCAGGATGGTGTAGAAGACAGCCAGGACCTTGTCCTCTGTTGGAGATCGGAAGGATCTTGGGCGTAAATAAGTATAAGCAAAAGGTACATAGTATAAAGTGACCACAGTGAGGTGGGTGCTGCAGGTTGAATAGGCCTTCTTCCTCCCTTCTGTTGACCGCATGTGGCAGATGGCAAGGAGGACACGGCCATAGGAACATGCAATGCAAATGAAAGGAAACACAAGGAAGAGGGTGGTGCTCACAAACACAGTGTACTCATAGACCCAGGTGTCCATGCAGGCCAGAGTCAACATGGCAGGGACATCACAGAAGAAATGGTTGATGGTTCTGGATTGACAGTAGGGTATATGGAGGGCATATACAGTGTGGGCACAGGAGTTGACTGAACCCATGATCCAAGATCCTGTTATCATCAACACACATATTCTTTTGTTCATACGGATGGGATAATGAAGAGGAAAACAAATTGCCACATAACGATCATAGGCCATGCATATCAGGAGCAATGCTTCTGCACCTCCTAAAGTCAAGAAGAAGAAACTCTGAACCCCACACCCAGTGAAAGAGATAGATTTGTTTCCAAACACAAAATTGGAAACCATCTTGGGGACAATGGTGGAGATGTAGTTTAGGTCAATGAGAGAGAGCTGACTGAGTAAGAAATACATGGGTGTGTGGAGATGGGTGTCTAGGAAGATCAGGAGAATCATGGACAGGTTGCCAAACAGAGCCACTAGAAAAAGGAGAACAATGACAAGAAAGAGGATCAGGCCAATTCTTGTTTGTGGGAATAACCCCAATAAGATGAAATCTGTTGATGTTTGAGTATAATTTTCCATGAGGCATTGGTAAGATTTCCCTAAAAGCAGACAGAAAAACAAGTCAAGTACAGAACAAGAAGCTTATTTTAATGTAAAGGTTTTTTGTTGTTTGTTTGTTTGTTTGTTTTTAAAAGATTTTATTTATTTGACAGAGAGAAACACAGCGAAAGAGGGAACACAAGTAGAGGGAATGGTAGCGGGAGAAGAAGGCTTCCTGCCCAGCAAGGAGCCCAATGCAGGGCTCGATCCCAGGACTCTGGGATCATGACCTGAGCCGAAGGCAGACGCTTAACGACTGAGCCACCCAGGTGCCCCTTAATGTAAAGTTTTAATCATACTGTGCATTATTTAAAATGTTACAACCATTAAGTGAATAACTGGACTTTTCTATTTTGGAAAAAAGATATATTTTTTCACCCAGAGATTAAAATTTGAAGATGGAAGCATTAGTGTCCTAAATCTTTTCTAAGACATCTTTAAAGTTATTTAAAAACCATATATATTTGTGTATAATTCATTAGGATAAGTATGCCTTACTACTGTACACAAACACAAGTATTGTGGAAGTCAGATATTTATAAAAAATATACGAATAGAATATCAATGTAAATATATACATTATGTAGTTATTTTAAGAATAATTGTTTATAAAGAAACCACTTTTTCATATCTAAGACTTACTTATAAAGCTGCAGCAGACTATCAGCTTCTGTTGAGGAGAAATATTTCCTTCTTGAGTCCTCTTTTCACAGAAACAGATAGTCAAACATCTTTTTTTTTTTTTAAAGATATTATTTATTTATTTGACAGAGAGAGAGAGATCACAAGTAGGCAGAAAGGCAGGCAGAGAGAGAGAGAAGCAGGCTCCCCGCTGAGCAGAGAGCCCGACGTGGGGCTCGATCCCAGGACCCTGAGATCATGACCTGAGCCGAAGGCAGAGGCTTTTAACCCACTGAGCCACCCAAGTGCCCCAGTCAAACATCTTTGAAGTCAGGTAACCTTACAGCATTCTTCTGTTCTGAAATCCTGAGTGAATCCTTTTTGCCAAGTACCCTTTATAGAAAATCATTCTCTTCTGCTTTCTCAACCAGTTTCTGAATGTCACAGTTCAAATAGAACCTTCAGTGAAATAGCTGTAAACCATGCTCATGATAGGTTTCACAAATCTGCCTGAGTTCTTCCAAATAGCATAGGTTTTATATCTCTCTGCTTCTCTAACACATGATATACACTATTCTATGGCCCCCTTTATCTTACTCATTTTTTTTTTGTATTTAAAACTATCCAATTCTAGATCAGTGTGTGAATTTAATCACTTGTCAAATATCATGTCAAATAATGTCAAATATTTGACATATTGTCAATATAACATTTGATGTTGTCAATAATGTCAATAAATGTCAAATATCATCATGATAAAAGCAATGTATAAGTCAAGATAGAGCAGGTGTCAAAGGAAGAATAGGTAATAAAGTAGATCAGGAACCTTTGAAAAAAGGAATTTAGGTAAAGGAATGGTCAGTCATTTAATTGGAGAAAAAGAAAATAAGATCTTAACTCTCACGGATGTGGGAGGAGAAGTTCTCCATTGACATCATATGTGAACAAGTTCTACTCAGTATATAGTATTTTATCTTAAATTTATGCTGGAGCCAAATGATAGCAGACTTTTAAGTTACACTCATACACAAATATAAAATGAGCCAAAATGTTTGGGAAAACGCGGTAAGAATTTTTTTAATAGGATTCATATGTTTGAGGGATTATGAAATGCTATTAATTTATGATATAAATACCACTAGATAAATAAAAGGAAATGAGTATAAAAGAAATTTTCTTGTATATATATAGACGCTTGTGGAGCCACACAGCTGCCCTGTGGATTAAGTAAAAGTTTTAAAGACATGCTGGAGAAACATATCTACCTATGTTAAAGGGCAACAACAACAAATCATCAAAGATTTTCATTTTGAAAAGTTTGGAGAACTGGAGAATTAATATTCAGGAACATATGTATGCTTACTGTCATTCTTAAAATCACAAAACATCATTGAAAGAAATTGAAGAGACAGATAATTGCATAGAAACACACCATGTTCATGGATTGCTAAACTTGATATTGTTAAGAAGCCAGTGTTACCATGAGCAAACTACAGATTCTGTGAATATAATATATTAGATATACATATTCAATATGTATATTATACAATATTTATTATCCAAAATAGTTTTGGTTTATCTTGTATTTTTTAAGATTTTATTTATTTATTTGACAGAGAGAGATCACAAGTAGGCAGAGAGGCAGGCAGAGCGAGAGAGGGAAGCAGGCTCCCCACCAAGCAGGGAGCCCGATGTGGGGCTCGATCCCAGGACCCTGAGAAGCCCAACCCACTAAGCCAACCAGGTGCCCCCCAATATACTTATGTATATATATATATATATATATATATATATATATATATATATATATAGTATATACACACACACATATATATAATATTATAAAATAATATTATTAAATATTATTTAAATTTATTTATTTATTATTTAAATAAAATAATAAAATAAAATATTATTTATATATGTGTATATATATTTATATATTTATAATATATAATCTCAAGGTAACCTGACTAGTCAGTCAAAATAATCTTATGAAACAGCTGGAGAATTCAATTTTTCTGATTAAAAACTTAGATAAAAAAAGCTATGATAATTTAAAAAATGTACTATTATCATAAACACAGACAAAAAACAATTATATATAAATGAATATATATTAATATATAATGTATATTATATATTGTAATGTATAATAATGTAAATAATGTAAAATATATAATGAATATAATATATGAATATATAATATTATATATTATGTATGTATATAATATATAATATATATTCATATATTATATTCATAATAATATAATATTATATATGTATATAATATATAATGTATATTCATATTCAATATATATAATATATATCCATTTATATAATTTACATATTTATTTTAATATTTTTATATATTATATGTAATGATATATTATAGTCATATAATATATATATAAATGTTATATATATTTTATATATAACTATACGTATGAATATATATATATATATATATATATATATATATGTCAGAATAAACAGTTCTCATATGATTTTCTCAACAGTCTCCAAACCATTAAGTGTGGTTGACTTTTCAAAAAATTGTACAGAAAAAAAAGAATGTGAAAACACCCTTAAAACAAAAAGAAATTATTTTAGTATCAACAGTTTACTTATTTGAACACATTGTATTTTCTCAGATACACTGGCTTTGCTTTGTTTTTACTTAACCCACCACAGCCACACGCATTACCTGATAAATACATTGTCTCAAAACGTCTAAATAAAATTCAGAACATGATCTGTTCCCAATGCAAAGTGGCCTTACCTAGGAGATTTGTTTGCAAAGGCAGACCCATATTATCTCCTATGTAATTTGTTTTGTAGATGTCCGTATTCTAAATAATGAGCGAAATCTTCCAAATACTGCCCAACTTCCATATGAATTTACTCATTTCTGTCGCTTGAAGTCAATGTGCATCAATGTGTTTGCACACCTATTTTTGCCCATGTTCATATTCAGAGTTGAAATTTAAGTACTGAAAAAGCCTCATTTTACTGATTCATAAATTTATAGAATATATTATTTTTAAAACTATTTCTCATTATTAAAAAGATAAAGAAACAAAATCTCAGAGTTATGTAGTGTGTTATTCAAATCCGGAAGTGATCTAATGAAAGAGTTGGGAGATGCCTTCTGAACCTAGATGACACAAAATTTTTCACTGAGGCAGGAATTTTTATGCCCTACCTGCTCTACACTTTTGATCAAAACTATTCACAAGGAAAAATCTTTCATGATCACACAACAAGGCTGATCATTTACACAGGTGTGGAAAGGATATGGATTTACCTAAGATGCGTCCTGAATTTGGGTTTCCTGGGAGAGATATAAGAAATCATAGATTAGAATGCTAACTGACAGTAATCTACAAAACACTCTCCACCAGGTTTCACAGAAATCTGATAAATTATTCTTTCTCAAGATCTTATTAATAGTCTAAAATTCTGGATCTTCTGCAGTGAATTTCTTCATTGACCTAGAGGCTAGAGAAATGAGCAAACCAAGTTACTGGGTCAATTTTCCCAGGAGGGGTTTGAATGCATTAACTACGTAAAGTTAATCTCAGTTCCTGAAAAACTGGTTGATCATCTATCAATGTGCATGTCTACGATGAGAATTATAGCCATCAGGGAGATTCAAATCAAAACCACACTGAGATACCACCTTACACCAGTTAGAATGGCCAAAATCAACAGGACAGTAAACAACAAATGGTGGAGAGGGTGTGGAAAAAGGGGCACCCTTTTACAATGTTGGTGGGATTGCAAACTGGTGCAGCCACTTTGGAAAACAGTGTGGCGATTCCTCAAGAAATTAAAAATAGAGCTACCCTATGATCCCGCCACTGCACTACTAGGTATTTACCCCAAGGAAGCAGATGCATTACAAAGAAGGGCCACATGGACCCCAAAGTTCATAGCAGCAATTGCCAAAATTGCCAAACTGTGGAAAGAACCAAGATGCCCTTCAACAGATGAATGGATAAAGAAGATATGGTCCAGAGGGGGAGATGAACCATGAGAGACTGTGGACTCTGAGCAACAAACTGAGGGTTTAGGAGGGGTGGGGGTCGGGGTTGGGCGAGCCTGGTGGTGGGTATTGAGGAGGGTACATATTGCATGGAGCACTGGGTGTGGTGCATGAACAATAAATCTTGTAACACTGAAAAAATAAAATTACCATATTTGAGGAAAACAAATATGATAAGATTATGTTATTTGATTTAGTTAATAAAATATGTTTATAAAAAAAGAATTATTAAAAAAGCATTATTGAGGAACCTTGGTGGCTCAGTGGGTTAAAGCCTGTGCCTTCAGCTCAGGTCATAATCTCGGGTCCTGGGATTGAGCCCCACATCAGGCTCTCTGCTGAGCACAGAGTCAGCTTCCCTCTCTCTCTCTGCCTACTTGTGATGTCTCTCTCTGTCAAATAAATAAAAATCTTTAAAGCATAAAAAAATAAAAATAAAAAAATCATCATTGGGCATAACCATCAGTTACGTAAAAGTTACAGCATTTTAAATATTTTTTTATAGAATCAGATAATTCAGAACAGCAATCTATGCATTCTAGATAAGGGTAAATATCCACAATATCCTTTCCTGGATTTTTACATGAGATTTCACATCCTTTTAAGTGTTTCCACAACAGATTCTATGAAGGGACAAATAGTAGGTAGTTTTCATTTAGTGAATTGAGAATTTTAATAATAGTATTTAATTTTCAATGTGCCTTCTCACTTTTAGAAAGAACTATACAATTTTAGGGTGTAAAGAGATCTAGAACACCCAGTGAATATTTGTGTAGATGCACGTGTGCATGATTCCAGTCCATATAATGCCATTAATTTCCACATTGGTGAATCAGTATTACTAGATAAGTAGATAATTCTGTAGGTGAGTATTTTCAAAGATAGACATTAATTACAAGAGCTGTCTTTCAAATTCTGTTTTGTACTGAAAATATGTTTATTTTCACTCATTCTACCTGTATACTGGAGAAAGTTTATGTTTAAAGTTAGATGTAATTCTAGCTCATCTACTTAAAAGAAATATGCGATTGAAGTAAAGAATTCAACTATTAGGGCGCCTGGGTGGGTGGCTCAGTTGGTTAAGCAGCTGCTTTCAGCTCAGGTCATGATCCCATGGTCCTGGGATGGAGTCCCATATCAGGCTCCTTGCTCAGCAGGGAGCCTGCTTCACCCTCTGTCTCTGCCTGCTTGTGTTCTCTCTCTCTCTCTGACAAATAAATAAATAAAATCTTTAAGAAAAAAAAAAAGAATTCAACTTTTAGAGCTTGTACATTGTATGTAGAACAGATATAAAGAAACATGGGATATTATAAGTCATCTATGAGATAGGACATAATAAAAATATAGTGCATATTTTGCTATAAATTATCACTGAAGAGTCGCTTTAGTTTTCAGCAACTTATCATTATCATTGTCATCACAATGTTTTATTTTCTTTTCAATTTTCTTTCTTTTTTTTTTAAGATTTTATTTATTTGACAGAGAGAAACACAGCGAGAGAGGGAACAGAGGAAATGGTAGCAGGAGAAGCAGGCTTCCTGCTGAGCATGGAGCCCAATATGGGGCTTGATCCCAGGACCCTGGGATCATGACCTGAGACAAGGGCAGACGCTTAACAACTGAGCCACCCAGGCACCCCTCTTTTCAATTTTCATCCACTACACCCATATGATAATATTTTCAAATTGTTTCCATTTGTTTTTCACTGAAACTCTGCCAGGTACTTAGTTCAGATATTATTGGTTTTTCACTGGAAGTGTGTTCATGTGTATGAAAGTAAGATTTAAATAAATACATTTGCAAGCATAAACGAATCAATTTCACTTAGCTTATATTTAAAATAGATTACGGAAACTAAATACACAGTTACCTGGATTATTTCCAGAAGTTGTCCTTCAAAATTAACACACACACCATTAGACTTTTTTTTATTCTTTTACCTTCACTATATACAGGCTGCCCTTGCTCTCTGAGAGTAGAGCACTCCATTAAAAGTTTCCATAAGCTGAAAATGCATGAAATGAAGAAACAAATACTATTAATTTTTATGAAAAATTAATCAGTACCCATCAGTACCCAACTCAAAAAATAAGCACTCCTAAGATTTTCTGATACCTTAGAACACATCCTGCTGATGAGTGTACAAAATAAATCATGTAAACAGGAGCTCACACACAGTTTAAAGCCATGCAGGATGGAGGCTGAGATTTTTAATGTGGCTCCTGGATAAGTGGGTCATTGGTGCCAAGCTCACTGCTCTGTGTGGTGCTTCCCTGATGATTTCATGCCAAACACACATGGAATGTCAATTCACCTTTTACATTTTTTTAAAACTAGAAATCTTTTCAGATTTCTTTGGGTTGTCATGAACAGTATTGACGTCGGTCTTTTGAAAAGGAAATTGGCATGACAGAAACTTAAAAAAAAAATGAGTGATACCTGTATTCTGATGTCCATTTTTATATAAAATCTAGACAAGTAATTTCTAGGTTGTAATTAGAAAAAGTGAATGTATGTGGAGTAAGGAGGAGGTGAGGGGTTGGGTGAGCCTGGTGGTGGGTATTGAGGAGGGCAGGTATTGCATGGAGCACTGGGTGTGGTGCATGAACAGTGAATCTTGGAACACTGAAAAAATAAACGTATTTGGAGGAAAAAAAAAAGCAAGTAGGAAGCACCATTAAGATTGCCATGGGGGCCATTTAAGCGCTCTTCTTTCTATGGTTAAATAACAAAAAATTAGGAAAGATAATTGTCCTCCAAAAACTTATTGAGGAATTTAACCCTTAAGTGTTAGTTTTCTTTAATCATCAGTTGAGCACATCTGAAGCACACTCCATTAGGATCCACATCTCATTTCTCATCCCGAGTGCATGTTTGTAAAGCAGCTCCCAAAATATGTTTTGTTGTCTCTTTTAAAGTCTACAATTTTTGCTGAACAGTATTTTAAAATGTGTAGCCACTTGGTCCATCTCAATCTGCATTCCAAATCATCTGTACCTAACTAACTCTTACATAGATTCCATCGCTTATTTCCTGAATGGATCACTTTAAATTTTGAATAATTTCAATCCAACTGCAACAAATACTACCAAAGGAGTTAATGCGATGTGATCAACACCTACATGACCACATCATACACCTGCATGAAAACATCTTCTCTTCTGAAGACAGTAATTCATGTTACCAAAGTTGATTTTTGTAGTATTGTAAATTTAAAATTCCAGTACAGTTTACAGGCAGTGTTAAATTATTCTCATGTGTACAGTATAGTGACTCAACACTTCCATAAATTACCCAGTGCTCATCATGACAAATGCACTCTCTAATCTCAATTAACCATCATGTTTTACAACATTCTTTACTAGACTGCTTCCTCACTTCCAGAAGATGCATCAATGGCCATGCATAAAATGAACCCTCCATTCTTTAATGAATATTGTTTGCCCTTCAACATTTTTTTCTGACAAATATTCAAATATTCAAATATTGCCAAAAATTATTCTCATATTTGAAGTATCATTTTAGTTTATGTAATATCTCTTATATATTTTATCCTAGAGCATCAAAATTATTATCAATTATATTTCAGAATATAGTATAGTTAGGGGTAGGCTCATGTAGTGTTCATAATAAATCCAGAGCATTAGTTCATTGATGATACCGGCAGAAGCTTTATTATCAGTTTTACTGTGTTTTAAAATCATTTCACCATCATTCACAACCAGATTAATTCTTAGAATTGTATAACACATTTTAAGTTTTTTTCTCTAAAATTTTAATATCTCAAAAAATGAATAAGTGTTCAAGCAGCCAACTGATTTCTTTAATTTTAAGGGCATATACTCTAAAAAAAATATTTACATTGTTTAATCCCACTTCACTCAAATAAAGTAGAGTTGTCTGGTTAATGAGATGGACCTATTGCTTATCATACACAAAGTATTAAATTATAAATAAAGTTCTCTTAAGCACTTGCTGAGGAGACTCACTCCTTGTATCATGATTAAAAATAAGAAAACAATATTACTGAAGTACCTTGTATCATCTCTGCACTTTCACAAACCTGCTGGCTCAGGTAGCTGTTGGTGGTCCAGTCATCATCTTATGAACAAAGTCATTTTATGAGTAAATGTCTTTGAATATTTTCCAAACAAGTGTACATATTAATATTTCACCTCTACACATGACCTTCTAATTACCTCCAGGAAAAACAGCAGCAGCAATGATTCTCTGCCTTCTTTACCTGGAGAGGAAATCTATTGCATTTGTTTTGCTTTGTTTGGTTTGGTTGGATTTGCTTGCTGTTCTTTTCTTTTGTATTCACTTGGGAATGCCCATTGAGACTTGGACAATACAGGTGAGGCTACCAATAACCCGAGATAGACATAAGATAAGGTTGGGGAAGGTGTTAAACTAATTTCTTTAGATATTTAACAGGTGTATTAAGGGTCAATTCTGTGGTTAAAGAAGGAAATATATTTATTTAGTTTGTTCCAATGTCAATGTGTCTCTAAAGTTTTATGGATAATGTATTTATATATTTTTGACCAGTAAATTCACAGAAATTATGTGTCTGTAGATATAAATTTATTTCCCAGTTTTAATTATATTGGCCAACATATTTAATAATTCAATATTTAATAAGAGCATATAAGAAATTCTTAAAATATCACAAAAATGGGAGTTATCTTTGATTTATTTTATGGATGATTTGTTTTCAAATGTTTCCACTTCGCTGCAAAAAAAACCATTAAAGTATAAAACAAATTTTACTGAATAAAAATAATGAAAACAATTATATTACTACAAAAGAAGTAATATAATATTGAAGTAATGATATTAAAAAAGATGCTTAACAATGTAATTTCA
The DNA here is from genome assembly GCA_028646535.1 of Procyon lotor. Classification (NCBI taxonomy): domain Eukaryota; kingdom Metazoa; phylum Chordata; class Mammalia; order Carnivora; family Procyonidae; genus Procyon; species Procyon lotor. The sequence goes on along the minus strand of CM053607.1, from coordinate 127,917,913 downwards.
TATCCAAAAATAACAAGTATGCTTATCTTTTTCTTGGCTTCTAGTAACTGAATTAACTAGACTTTTTACTTGGGAAAAAGTAACGATGGTCCAGTTTTATTTTATTTACTTATTTTTATTTCTTATTTAAATTAATTTAGCCACTGTAGAATATGCCATTAGTTTCAGATGTGGTGTTAAATATTTACTCAGTTTCTTATGACAGCAGTACACATCATATCATGTGCTGTTCTCAATGCACATCACCTGGTTAGCAAATCCTGTGACCCATCTCCCTTCCAGCAGCCTTCAGTTTGTTTCCTATAGTTAAAAGTCTTGCATGGCCTGTCTCCCCCTCTGATTTCTTTCCAATTGATTACCCCTCCCTTCCCTTATGATCCTCTCACTGTTTCTTATATTCCACATATGAGTGAAGCCATATAAAATTGTCTTTTCCAAATTGACTTATTTCACTTAGCATAATACCCAACAGTTCCATTCTCATTGATATAAATGGTATTTGTCCTTTCTGATGAATGGGCCATATTTCATTATGTATATATATATTACCAAATATTCTTTATCCATTCATCCACTGAAGGACACCTCACCTTCTTCCACAGATTGCCTTTTGTGGATATTGCTTTTATTATTTTTTAAATGTTCTATTTATTTATTTGACAGAAAGAGACACAGCAAGAGAGGGAACACAATTAGGGGGTGTGGGAGAGGGAGAAGTAGGCTTCCCACTGAGCAGGGAGCCTGATGCAAGGCTCAATCCCAGGACCATGGGATCATGATGTGAGCCAAAAGCAGACACTTAATGACTGAGCCACCTAAGCACCCCAACATTGCTGCTATTAACCTTAAGATGCAGGTGCCCCTATGTTTCACTACATCTGTATACGTGGGGTAAATACCCAGTATTGCAATTGCTGGGTTATAGGGTAGCTCTATTTTTAACTTCTTGAAGAATATCCATACTGTTTTCACAAGTGGCTGTACCAGTTTGCATTCCCACCAACAGTGTAAGAAAGTAACCCTTTCTCCACATCCATGCCAACATTTGTTGTTTCAAGTCTTATTAATTTTAGCCATACTAATTGGTATGAGTTGGTATCTCATTGTGGTTTAGATTTCGATTACTCTGATGGTGAGTGATGCAGAACATTTTTTCATGAGTCTGATGGCCATTTTTATGTCTTCTTTGAGGAAATCTCTGTTTACATCTTCTGCCGATTTCTTTACTTAATTATTTCTTTGTTGGGTGATGAGTTTGATACTTCTTTATATATTTGGATACAA
>CM053607.1:127905651-127916129 GCA_028646535.1 Procyon lotor | reverse complement strand
GTCTCTCATGGTTCCTCTGCCCCTCTGATTTCCCCCTATTCACCTTTCCCTTCCTTCTCACAATGCCCTCCATATTTTTCTTTATGTTCAGAACATAAGTGAGACCATAAGCTCTCTCTGCTTGATTTATTTCACTCCACGTAATCTCTTCCAGTCCCGTCCATGTTGATACAAAAGTAGGATATTCGTCCTTTCTCATGGAGGCATAATATTCTATTGTATATATGTACCACATCTTCTTTATCCATTCATCTGTTGAAGGGCATCTTGGTTCTTTCCACAGTTTGGTGATTGTGGCCATTGCTGCTATGAACATTGGGGTACATGTGGCCCTTCTTTGTAATGCATCTGCTTCTTTGGGGTAAATACACAGTAGTGCGATGGCAGGGTCATAGGGTAACTCTATTTTTAATTTCTTGAGGATTTGACTGAATATTACAACCTTTAGGCTCTGATGACAAATTTCCCAACTACATAGTCCTTCCCATCAATATACTCAGAATTATATCAAATATGTAGTGGATATATGTTGCTTAATCTCACTATAGAAAAATTAAGCCAAAGGCCCTTTTATGTGGGGAACAGAAAAATCATATACTTGATTCATGATCTAATAGTATTCGCCAAATTGGATGGCTTATCCTAGAAACCTGTGACCATACCACTAATTTACAGGCAACTGATTGCCTTGCTACTGACTGCACAAGACCTTCACATATCAGATGGCTGCCATCCAAAGGGTCACAACGATTGTGTGGGCCAAAATTGTGGCCCTGGCTTCCACCAATCTGGACTGGAAGTTTTACTATGGATTATGCTTGGACACAAAGATATAGCACTAAGACTATCACAAGTCTAAATAATTTTCTGTATCTAAAACAATGTTGGACAAGATTCATGTTTCATTGGTTTGACCAGCTGACACCTATTTTTTCTTCCATCAGTAGGTTTAGAAGATGTCATATAGCATATGGAGATCCTTGGTAAATACACAGTTAAAGCATTAAATGACTCTCAAAACATCATTACATTATTAAAAAATAATGTAACTCAAATGCACAAACCAATTCTACAAAGCAGAATGGCATTAGATGCCTTAACAGCAGCACAAAGAATAACATGTGCCATTATTAAAGCAGAATGCTGCATCTGCATTTCAGATTATAACAACTATATTGGGATTATATACTGATATAAATAACCAATTAAGGGGCGCCTGGGTGGCTCAGTGGGTTAAAGCCTCTGCCTTCAGCTCAGGTCATGATCTCAGGGTCCTGGGATCGAGCCCCGCATCGGGCTCTCTGCTCAGCAGGGGCCTGCTTCCCCCTCTCTCTCTTTCTGCCTCTCTGCCTACTTGCGATCTCTCTCTCTGTCAAATAAATAAGTAAAATCTTAAAAAAAAAATAACCAATTAACTGCCTTTAGAGACCCTACATTGTCACTTAATGATTGGTTAAACTCCTGGTCAGAAGATGGACAATGGTACACACTAAAAAGTCTCCAATCACACACTTAAATAAAAAATGTGTTCACTGTTTTAGAGAGACATAGAACACAAGTGGGAAGATGGCGAAAGGAGAGGGAGAGAGCAATTCCTCCAGCAGCATCCCTTCTGAGCACACCAGACTCAAGCCTGGATCCCAGAACCCTGAGATTATCACCTGAGTCAAAATCAAGGGTCAACCCCTTAATCAACTTAGCCACCCAGATGCCCCTGCTTATCGTATTTCTTATTTATATTATAATATTAATTATAATATTTTGTCTTGTTTGGTCTCTTCTATTGCTGCAATGCATACAAGTAGTTCCCAAGTTATTCACCCAGTCAAAAGCTGGTCCTTATTATTGAAACAAATTCACCATGATGTCCACTCTAAACTCTACAGCCATGGCCTTCTGTAACAGTTATTGTAGAGAAAGATAGTGACCAATTTCAGTCTATATGTAGGGGCTTTCCTGCCCTTTTGGGTTGAACAAGTCATGGAAGATGAGACCTCTGCCCTTAAACAACCTTCAAATTTTAAGAACCAAAAATTGTTCAGTAGGGAAAATATGATAGATAGAAGTAGAAAAAAATTGTCTTTAATCCCAGAAGTCTCTCCTATATCTTGCATACTTTTATTTATTTGAGGGAAAGGGTGAGAGAGGGAGCATGAGAGGGGTGAGTGTCATAGGGACAAGCCAACTCCTCGCTGAACATGGAACCCCACACAGGGCTTGATCTCACTACCTAGGATTGTTGCTGAAACCAAGAATTGGAAGCTCAACCAATTGAGTCACACAGGCATCCCAAGAATTCTTTCCTGACTGTCACAGTCAATGATCCTGAAACATTCTTAACATGAGAGAATTTTACCAAAGTCATTAACAAAAACTGCATCATGCTTCACCTTTACTTTCTTTTATTTTTTAACCTTTATTTTCAAATAAAGAGAACTTCATTGTTGGCAGGAGTAATAAGTTCTAGAGCTCTGATACAGGATTGAACTTATACTTAACAATATTGTATCATGCACTTAAAAAAATTAAGAGGACTAACTCACCTTCAATATTCTTACCTCACACACATAAAACAGTAAAGTCAATAATTCTTTTATTTACTGTTGGATCCTATTAGCTAGTATATTGTACTATTCAGAATGCAATCTGCACTCTGAAAACTACAGATCACTTATGAAAAAAAATTGTGGAAAACACAAAAAATGGAACAAAATCCATGGATTACAAGGGCAAATATTGTTAAAATGTCTGTGTGACCCAAAACAATCTAAGCATCCAATGCAATCTGTATCAAAATACCATAAGCATTTCTCATAGAGCTGGAACAAACAATCCTAAAATTTGTAAAATAATCCAAAAATCAGAAAAGACCCTGAATAGCCAAAGCAATGTTGAAAGAGAAAAAGAAGGAAAAAAAAAAAAACTGGAGGCAGGATAATTCCAGACTTTAAACTGCATTACAAAGTTGTAATTATCAAGACAGTATAGTACTAGTACAAAAACAAACACATAATAAATCAGTGGAACAGGATAGATAACCCAGAAATGGACGCTCAATTCTGTGGTCAACTAATCTTTGACAAAGTGTGAGAGAATATAAAAAACCAAAAAACAGGTGTTGTGAAAATTGAACAGCCAGGTGCATAAGAATGAAACTAGATCACTTTTTTACAACATGCACACAATAAACTCAAAATGGATCAAACAACTAAATGTGAGACAGGAATCCATAAAATCTTAGAGAAAAGAAGTAGCAATGTTTTTGACATCAGCTGCAGCAATTTCTTTCAGGACATGTCTCCAAAGAGAAGGGAAACTAAAGCAAAAATGAAATACTGGGCCTTCACCAAGATAAAAAGCTTTTGTATAGTAAAGGAAACAACCAATAAAAGCAACCTACTGAAAGGGAGAGTATATTCTCAAGTGACATATCAGAAAAAAGGCTAGTATCCAAAAGTCATAAATAACTTATCAAACTCAAGACCCAAACAAACAAACCACAAATACAAAAATGAATGAAAAAAAAAAAAAGAAAACAAAACAAACAACAAGAAAACAAAGAATAAAACCCAAAATCCCGTCAAGAAAGGGCCAGAATACATGAACAGACATTTCTCCAAAGAAGACATATACATGGACAACAGACATGTAAAACTGCTCACATCAGAGAAATACAAATCAAAGCCCAAGTGAGATATTCCCTTACACCAGTCAGAATGGCTAAAATTAATTCAAGAAACAACAGATATTGTTAAGAATGTGGAAAAGGTGAACCCTTTTACTGTAAGAGTATGATTAAACTGGTGCAGCCACCATGGAAAAGAATATACAAGTTCCTCAAAAAGTTAAAAGTAGCATCACCCTACAATCCAGCAATTACACTGCTGGGTATTTATACAAAGGGTACAAAAACCATGATTTGAGGGAACATACACTCCCCAATGTAAATAACATCAATGTCCACAATAGCCCAAGTATGTAAAGAAGCCAGATGTCCACTGACAGATGAAGAATAAATATGATGTGGGATATATAAAATGAAATATTACTCAGCCATCAAAAAGAATGGAATCTTGCCATTTGCCACAAAGAGGAGGGAACAGAGGTTAGTATACTAAGCCAAACAAGACAGACAGTAAAAGACAAATACCAAATAATTTATCTCATTTGTCCAATTTAAGAAACAAAACAGACAAACATAGGGAAAAGGTAGGAAAAATAAAATAAGATAAAAACAGAGAGGGAGACAAGACATAAAAGACTAGCCCTTGGGGCACTCCCAGCCCTTGGGGCACTCACCCCTGTGCTCAAGCAATCATTGTCAATGACAAAGTGACTATTGAAGTTATAATTGTATTAAATTAATGCTAATAATTTGGATATTTTATTTTATTTTTGGCTGCTCAGGTAACGTTAGCCCTTAACCAAGCATACATGGTTTTCTTTTTTCCTTTATTTTCTTTTCTTTTTTCCCTTTTTTTGGGTACAGTTGTAAAATATTTGGATATAGGAAATGTTGTGTTATTCTTGCAGCCTTGATATTCAGGGTGGATTGTAAAATATAAATTTTTGTGAGATTTCAGAGATTAAGATTATTTTGATAACATTATTTACAGATTTAAAAGATGTGGTTATTACAAGTCTGTTGAGGGGGAAAACTACTGCATAAAATAACTAACTTGGAATAAATATTTTGCATCCAAAAAAAAAAACCAAAAAAACCTACTCACCTCACCTACTAACTGTGAGGAACAAACCGAAGGTTACTGAGAGGAGGTGGGTGGGAGTATGGAGTAACTGCGTGATGTGCAGTAAGAGGGAATAGATCCAGTGAGCACTGGGTATTATAGACAACTGATAAATCAACAAATTCTACCTCTGAAACTAATAATGCACTATATGTTAGCTAAATTGAATTTAAATAAAGACTTTAAACATGATAAAAATGTCACACATTTCCCTTTTTGCCCTCTTTAGATTAGACCTAGCAATATTTAAATGCAAAAATGTATTTGTGCCTTTTATTTATGTGTCCCACCTTCACCCCAATAAAGTTACTTGCCCATGAGTCTTCCCACTCCTTAGGTTCCCAAATTGCTTCCCTGACCCCCTCTTTTGGGGGTTACGTGAATAAAGGCAGAGGAAGTGCATTTATGATGGTTTCTCTAAGAACATGTGAGAAAAATAAGCTTTGTTTTCCAGAGCAAACCTTGTATCCCCCCCTGTTGTTACTGAACCTCACTGATCATCTTATCAAAGAAAACAAAACACCGAATGTACAATATGAAATCGGTATATAGTAAATATGTGCTTTTTTACATATCAACTATCCCTCAATAAAGCTAATTTTAAAAACAAAACTTCTAAGATATAATACATTTGGTGGACTGAGATACAATTTTAGAATTTAAAGTTATGTTTTTATTTGTTGGATAATTGTCTATATTTCACTATTCAATAGCATATCTTTCATTAAAATCAACATGAATATTCTCTATCAAAATGTATTGATATTTCAGTGTTTACTTTTGCAATGAAACAGAATATATCATATTCCTTTCAACTAACCTGCATGTCTTTTCACTTGGACCAATTTCCTTACATTCCTGTGGACATATAACATTTCAATAATGGAAGTGATATTCAGTCTCAGTTCAAATGCACTCATGTGAACATAATGGCATTTATTAAAGGCAAGAAATCCAATACCCTGCTAAGGTCATGGAACCGGATGGTGCAACATGACCATGAGATCCCAAAGTTTCTGACTCGAGGTTCTGACAGCAGTGGGCAGAAAGCATTCCCCAGAAAAACAAATTGACTCTTCTTTGCTAGGCTCAGGTTAGAAAACATGTTCCCATCAACTAGACCAAATAAATAAGGGAGTGTTCTGAGATCATCTTCTTAGGTTATTTACAGTCTAGTAATCATGTTTGCATAATTATATATGATTTTATTCTAAAAATCAAAGAAAAGGAAAGATAAACAAGGAGACGGGGTGGGGGGAGGGAGGAAGACTGAAAGAATAATTCTGAGGTCTTCAGGTCCAGGTAATAGGAAAAGAGCAGCGCCCTGACAGTGTGCTATAGATCAAAATGACTTCTGAGCTAAATTCCAGGGTAAAGAAAAACTCAGGTGTCCCTCCATCTTACTCACCTGCACCTGGCCATGGAAGCAGAGCCAGGAGAAGAAGTGTCCTGAGGTTCACACAAAAAGGCTGCATCCCAGCTGATGGTCTCAAGCTTGGAAGATCAGACCTCTGCCCTCCCATGAGCTATCATGGGTCCCAATCTTGAGGTCTGGTTCACTTATATTCACACAGTTTCTAAAACACTGTGAACGTGATTGTCAAACAGAAAACTGGCTTGTTAGGAAACCCACGTATGGGAAAGTGAAAGCACAAGTTGGACTCTGAACAAATTGACTCACGCTTTTTTTTCTCCCCAAAAAATGTTTATTTTATTTTTTCACTGTTACAAGATTTATTGTTCATGCACACACCCAGTGCTCCATGCAATACGTGCCCTCCTCAATACCCACCACCAGGCTCGCCCAGCCCCCCACCCCCACCCCTCCTAAACCCTCAGTTTGTTGCTCAGAGTCCACAGTCTCTCATGGTACATCTCCCCCTCTGGTTTCCCCCCATTCACCTTCCTTTCCTTCTCACAATGTCCTCCATGTTTTTCTTTATGCTCAGCACATAAGTGAGACCATAAGGTAATTGGCTCTCTCCCCTTGACTTATTTCACTCCGCATAATCTCTTCCAGTCCCATCCATGTTGATACAAAAGTTGGATATTCGTCCTTTCTGATGGAGGCATAATATTCCATTGTGTATATGGACCATATCCTGGTGGTGGGAATTGAGGAGGGCGCATATTGCATGGAGCACTGGGTGTGGGGCATGAACAGTAAATCTTGTAACACTGAAAAAATAAACATTTTTGGGGGGGAAAGATGGGGATTTCCTGATTTTCTAGTTTTATTTATACTGTCACATTCCTTTGTCTTATCTAAAATTCTCTTTCAAAATAATGAACTGGCAAGAAGCCTGACTAGACTCTCTGATCTCTCTTCCATCTCTTGTCCCCCCATTTTGGGAGACAGTACAGTTCCCACAATTCTATGGAATGAATACAGGCTTTGGAATCAAGCAGAAACGGGCTCAAATATGAGCTTTATGACTAACTGATATGCAACATTGGATTAGTTACTTAACCTCTCTGTGGCTTAATTTTTCTACTTGCAGTGAGCTCTTCACTGGAGTTCTGGTGTGGATTAAATTAAGTAATATGTATAAATCCCCATGGGTGCTTCAATTTAACTACATTATCTCATTTGATCTGTAATGTGCTCAAATTTTAGCTGTGATGAAATTTGTTATGGAGCTTAGACCAGTTGGGAGAATGGAGTGGGCCCAGAAAACATTCCCTGAGAGGAAAAAATAAGGGAAAGGAGCAGACAAGGTGGAAAGATAATGTGGCTTTTTATTCACTTCTCAGGGAAATTGGAAGGGACCATGAATATATGAGGTTCACTTGGGGAGTTGTCCTGGATGCAGAAATCAGATCAAAGAAAGGGGTGAAAATGTCATTAAAATTTCTCTTTGCATTCAAGCTAAACTTCCTAAGGAAAATAATTCCATTTAGAGATAGGGTTGCAAGTCTCAGGGAGGAGGAATAGATACTACTAACCTAGACAAATCCAGAATTGACTCAGGGTGGAAGGAGGACATAGAGATAATACCTGGTGATAAGGATTGCAAAGATAGCTGGTTTTGTTTGTTGGTTTGTATGTTTGGTTTGTTTTCTGTCCCCAAACCATTTCTATATCTTTAGTGACAGATCACTAATTTTCTTTAGGAAAATTTCCTTTCCCAGTGAAGTTGCCATCCTTTCCAAGATTTCCCAGTTTGATTCTCTTCCCTTGGACTTTAACTTTTCCATGGAGATTTAAAAATTAAAGATAGCATGAATTCTTCTTAAGCAGCCATGCCTTGTAGAGCCCCTACATTCACCCTTCCCACACTAGTTCCTGGTTCCCAGATCCTGTTGTTTGCTAAACTGGATTCTGCAGGTTTCCCTTAAATTCTGTGAGTCATCTAATATCCTTCCAATAAATCCCTTTTCTTCTTAAGTCAGAGAAAGTTTCTCAGCCATGGCATTGAATCAAAGCACAGTTTATGAGAAAAGAGGCCTCTAAAACTAAGGGGATGACGGAAGTCTATACTGCGATAGTATTCCCTGGGAAAACTGATTTTTAGTTTCACTCTTGTCCTTCAGCATTTTCTATATTGCTGGGTGCTAGAAATCTGCAAACTAGATTTTCTAAGTTTCCTTGCCAGGCAGTCTCCAGTTTGATACTTTCAAAGGAAGGTCTGAGAGAAAGACTGAAAGGCAAGAGGTAGGAAGAGCACACCTTTCCACATTTTCTGCCTTAGTCTCTATCAATGGCTGCAAACAATAAGCTCAGAAGTCTTGACAGTGAGTCCAGTAGCATCAGTGTGACTGTGAGCTGCCAAGGTCTTAAACTTTTAGTAAGAATGCAGATTCTCAGCTCCCAGGAAGATAGTAGCCACCATTGTTTCAACAGTAGCAGCAACCACAGAGGGGAGTCAACAGTTCCCTCCTGTGAGCTTTGGGTATCTTCACTGGATCCCCTTGGGCACTTTTGGATTTCATTCCCTCTGTCTGATATGCCTGGGGCAATTGTGCCTTTGTGACTGCACGCTGACCAATAACAGAGTGATTTCATATTAAACTTTAGGCAGGAATGTGTATAAGTATACATGTGTATAAGCTGTAAGGTCTAGTGCAATCACACAAACCTGTATTTAAACCTGGCTCCACCACCTATGAGCAGTGTTATCTTGGACAAGTAATTTAACCATGCCTCCACTTTTTTATCTATAAAATGGGGATGACAAGTTAATCATAGGGACATTATGGAGCTTAAAAGCTATACTGTTGCATATATAATATAACATAGGTAATGTACTTTGTACTTTTTTTTTCTTTTAAAGATTTTATTTCTTTATTTGAAAGAGAGAGCACAGGGGCAGGTTGAGGGGCAGAGGAAGAAGCAGACTCCTCACTGAGCAAGGAACAGGCTCACTCCCAGGACCTTGCGATCATGACCTGAGCTGCACACAGATGCTTAACCGACTAAGCCACCCAGGTGTCCTATAAAGTACCTTGTATCTAATAGGCATTCAACAAACTTTAAGTTTCCTATGTATCCCTCTCCCAGCACTTGTTTGAGCATGGCTTGAATGTACAAGCATAGACACATTCCAGAGGGTTTTCTTCAAACTTATCACAGGAACAAGATATAGTAGAAATGGATTATGAGAGGAAGTCAGATATGAAGAGGAAATTAAGTAGTTGCTGACAGGGAGCGTTAAGTGAGATTCCCAGAAAAGATGCTTCTCAGAAGAGAAATGTAATATAGAAAATTTTAAACTCTCATTTCATGACAACCTAAACCAAGTAATAAATACAGACCTGTGCTCAGAAAAAGGATGTTCCTACATTAGCATGGGAATTAGATATTCATCTGGAAAAGGGAAATTAGCTATTGTAGATATTTTCATAATCTCATTTGGAAGACTGAATCAATTATTTTTTGACATATCTACAGAAATTTCACATTCTTATTATTTGAAGAGTCAAGTAGATGATAACAGGAAAATATGCCTTTTCATAAGGGCCCTATGAGTATTTTGGTGCACTGGATCTCTAGAGTGAGTTATTTGAATTAAGTCCAAATGAGATGACTGAAAGATCATGACAGGGCCTTCATGAGAAAAGATTAGCATTTAAAGATGTTTAGATTAGAATAGAATCATAGGATACTAGTATTCAATAATCCTTTAAATATTTTCTCCTTCAACCCTTTTATTTTTTAGATGAAAAAAATCTAAGCTCAGAGGAGGGATCTACTCTTATTCTCACATAGATTTAGCAGCAGAAATGTAACCAGATTCCTTATATCTGGGAAGGAGGCCCCAAAAAGTTGTTATCTACCGCCTGTCTTCTGGGATGGCCTTGGCAAGAGCATTTAGCCTCTAAGGGTGGGGGTAAGGAAGGAAGCTAGACCATTGGTGGGCCTGTGTCATTGGCTGGTGTGGTCACCCATACGTAAAAATATGCTACTCTTTGAGCCCAACCACTGATGTTTCAATCTAGTATTGAATAAACAAGCACTTGCTTGAACATACATCTTTCAACATTTTCATAATAATATTCACAACTTACATAATTAAAATGATCGAAAGTCCTAATTTTGAAGAGTGCAGATAAAATAAAGTGATTGTTTCCTTCCATCCTAGCAAGAGGGACTGACATAAAAAGCACATTTCTTGATATTCAGTCAACTGTTCTTTACAGTTTCTCTAAAATATTTATTGATAGTATTGAAAACTATTGAAACACAGATAATCCTTGAATGACACGGGTTAGCACTACATGGGTCCATTT
>CM053607.1:127872343-127890999 GCA_028646535.1 Procyon lotor | reverse complement strand
TAAAAGATTTCCTAACAGAGAGTAAATTACTTGATCAGATTTCCATGAGATCTTTTTGTCAAGACATCTCCCTCCCTCAATAAGGACCATTTGACCACAAGACAGCATCCTGGTGATCCCCACTTATACCAGGAAACTGAATACTGACCAATTCTTTCTCTTTTGAAATGTCCCCAAATTGTTTGCTTGTCCCTTTGCAGCCAATCAGTGACTACCAAAATCACCTAAAGATCAATTAGGTAGTCTCCCCCTGCTTGCAAACTTTCTACCTTATGGAACACTTGACAAGAGACTCTGTCAGTGTTTCCTATATTTACTCTACAAAACTGACTCTTCTTTCTAACTCTTCTTACAGATAAATGGTAGAGTGCCTTGTTTGAGGTCATATGAATTATTTTGAAATCCAATTTGGGGCTTTGATCTCTAGTCCCTCAAATATTTTAAATATTCTAATTTACAGACCCCTCTGGATGTTTTATCTAAGTTATTACTTCTGACCAAATCAAATAGAAATAATGTCATATAACTGCCATTCTAGATACCACTGTGGACCAATATAAAATCAGTGAAAAAAGAAAGTATATCTCTCTCCCAGACTAATCCTTAGACCTGAGGTGAGCATCCTGCTGATGCTAGAACTCTTTGAAAAGGACTTCATTCCATAATTTGACACATGGATATAAAAAGCCAAAGGCAGAATTCGAGTCTGTAGTCTACCACGAAAAAGTCAAAGTGGGAAGTATGATTTTTCAAGTTCTAACATTGTGTGTGTGTGTGTGTGTGTGTGTGTGTGTGTACATATGCACCACACAAGCATATGAAGGAGGAAACACTGGACAATATCAGAAAACCAGGTGAAATGAAGGGACAGGGTCTTGCTGAAAGAAAAAAAATGCATCTATAGGAAAGAGGAAATAATCTGGAAAACAAAAAGTTCGGGCAATTTTAACTTTACTCTGGGGTTCGTTGTGTGTCTCTTTTTGACTCCTTTGGTCTGGTCCCTGGATCCCCTCCGCTGTCATTATAAGCTTCTTCTTGCACATCATCCTCCATCCCACAGCCAGAGCATTCTTTCTAAAACTCAAACCTGTCCATGTATGTTCCCCATTTAAAGCCTCATTTAGTGGTTTCCAATTGCCCTTAGGATAAATGTACTTCCTGCCTAGCATCTCACCAGTATCCTCTCCCTCTCCCCAAACTCTACATTGCTCTCTCTTGCTTCCAGTCTCTGCACGTGCTGCTTCCTCTGCTTGCAATAACCTCACTTGCCATTTTGTCCCTTAGCCAACCCCCAAAATTCTTTTCAACTTACTGCTTAGAAACCTCTCTCTCTGGAAAGGCTCTTACATCCACCTCCCTCCAGGTATCCTAGGCGGTCCAGTAGCTTCCTGCAGTTATAAGCTCCTGCTTTAGAGGGCGCCCTCTTGTATTTGCTTGCTTCCTTATCTATAAGCCCCCCTAGATTAACTTATAATGTGATCTGGTGTCCAACTTACCTCTTGTTATGTAAATAGTATTTAGCAGAGTTCACGGTATATAGCCATTAATTAATAAATATGAAACTAATGAATGAATGCATTTGAAAGTGATTTAGATAAACCATAAAAATATGAACAAAAAATACATAAAAGATAAAGGGTTACAAATACGCTTTCCTAAAATGAGACTTAAAAATAAGCTCATATCCTCACCCTGCTTTTGAAAGCTTTTAAGACCTTGGTAAAATATAGTCTTCCTGATTTGTGATTAAACCAATAGTACACCAATGATATGTGGTCCACTGACAAAATGGAATGCTTTGCAGAGCTAGAAAATTAGATTAAAACAGAACAAACTGATTGGATTTAAAGATTATATGGGGTCACAGTCCCAAGACTTGCATTTGAGAATTGCCAGTAGTGAGAGTATTATATTATCCATAAATCCATCCTCCATGTAAAGAAATACATGTTGTGAGCCAGCCTGATGCTGTTGCAGCTTGTATCTTCTGAGAATTCATATCAGTACATGATGCTAATGTGTGCCATTGCATATTATTTGCATGCTATATTTTTATTTACTAATAATTCAAAAGGGAGTGAATGTGTAACATGGTGCTTGTCACAACAGGTACTTTTCAAATATAATAATTCCTCCAGTCAAACATAATCCACACTTGAATTAAGAATGCATAGTAAGCATACATATGGCATATTCTTAAATGGTAAAATTCTGGTCAGATATACCTAAAAATGTTTTATGTAAATTCTATGTTGAAATTCTTATAATTTATAAATGTAATTTAGTGCATTCTAAATTCTTCCACTTTTTGCACTAAGAATTTGAAAGGATCTCAGTCAACAAAACAAAACAAAAACAAAAACTAGCATATTCTAGGTAAAATACAGGTATTAAAATCTTTCTATTAACACACACACACACTCCAACTCTAAAAACTCAACTAAATTAATGCTCCTAGTTGTTGTTGGTTTCTTTTTTGTTTTGTTTTGTTTACTGAGGGGTTTAATTATAGAAATTGTTACATAATTGGTATTTTCATGTTAAAATATGGATTTTAAAAAAATGGCTTCTAGTATAGCAACATTTGGGTAGGACAAGGTAGTTATAGGTATGACCATAAATATTCTTTTAACCTTTTAAAACAAAGATAAAAGTGAATTGTCTATCCATAGAAAGCAACTTCTATTTGTTGTTCCAAAGGGAGAGGAAAGATTGCTCTCTATCTTCTTGTATCCTTCTTTTTCCTCCAAAAAGGCAAAGATATCTGCCTATGACAAGCAAACTATCATATGATAATTCCCTGCTGTCCATTTTGATAATTAAAAAAAATAACATAATTACCACGGTGATTACAGAGTATCATGAAAATATATAGTTAGTTGTTTTAGTATTATTATGGAACTCATAACATTATGTTAAGTGTTAAAAATAAAGCATTCTTTATTAACTGGAAATAATAATAATATAAAGAACTATTTTAAAGAATTAGGAGAGAAACAAATATGGGGTTTAACTCTAAGAATTTTCCATTTTTAAATGACCTTCTGTATTGCACTGCATATTAAAGAGGTACAGAAAGGAGAAAAATGGAAATTATTAAAGTTGGATCAATATCAAAATATTGAATTTTTCAGGGTTTCTAATCCTATTTTCTGTAAGATAAGTTTTCTTTTCCCTCCCGTTTTCAGTGAGCAAGAGATAAAATGGTATTTTTCTATCCTTTATAGAGTAAGGCCCAATTTTGAAAGATGAATTAGAAGAAAACTAACATCCTGGAGAGAGCTCAGTTTTTAAGTGGGTTCTCGAATCCTCTGCCCTTCAAAGTACGGGCCTTGAACTAGCAGCTCTGGCAGCACCAGGGAGGTTTTGGGGACACACAGAATCTCCTGGGGCCACTGTAGACTTACTAAATCCAAAACTGCATGGTAACAAGACCTCCTGGAGATCTGTATACACAATAAAGTTTCAGGAGGCAAATTCTATCACACAGGTAAGTATAATGCATTCCTCCTCAAAGCTCAAGAAGACTTAGCACAGTTCATATTCACAATGTTTTTCTATGATAGGAAGCAGGGGTACGTTTTAATTTTATAGTCAAGCAAAAGATAGTATGCATAAGGGATGTGATTTACCACTTATTACACTGTTAGTAATGATAAGTTTGTTGATGAGTAATCAATATTGAAATGATTTCTTCCTCTTATCCTATAGCTTGAAGCTATAAAGGGAATGCTCTTTTAGGTAATAAAAACAGACTCTTGCTAACATCACTGAGCTTTTATGGAATTAGAAGTCGTATGGTATATAAAGAGAATAATTTCCAGAATGAGTTTACCTTCTATGTTCTTTTTCTTATTAATTATAAAAAATTAGAGCTGTATAAATCTATGTGATTGCAGAGTAAATGAACCTTTGCGCCTTTTTGCTCTATTTTACTGGTGATAAATTATCTTATTTTATCATGCTATCCCTCCAATCTGAATAATTTTGTTATTTTAATAAGTTTAATTGATTCATTTCATTGCTTTTCATGCCTAACTCTAATAAACAAATAGTTATTGTTCTATATTTGCTAGGACAAAGCATAATGTGGGGATTGGTGTGTGTTAAATGATGAATAAGATACAATCTCTTCTCTCAAATACACTCCAGTTCATCAGGGGAGTGAAGAAACATACACAAATAACCATGATTAATTTCAATGACAAAGAAAATGCTGTGGGAACACAGAGACCAGTCACTTTTGATTTCCTTTATTAGCTAAGACTTCTTGAAGGAGAAAACATTTAAAACTAGGCCAAGGAGGATGAGGAAAAGCTTGTATAGGGCATTTTATGTGTGAAGAGAGCAAGAGTATGTCCATGTGTCTAGGGAATGAAGTAACCAAATAATTCCACTTACTTAGCTACTTGCATTCAAGTATACAAAGTTTAATATGATTCTTGAAAAAATATATATGATGAGCTCCTATAGTATATATCTATATATATTAATGAATTAATCAAGGAGGTAGCAAGATGACAAAGTCCATTCAGAAGAGAGTAAAATAGGCTGCTTAACATAAAGTCAGTAGGGAAAAAAAATCCCAGAAATAATGTTGTAATATTAGATACAAAGTTGGTTAACAGCCTATCAGGCAATAAAAATATAACCTTTGGGGTTATCTTTTCCAGTGAACAGAAGTCATGTGTTACTTATCTATCTTCTAAAAGTTAACATCTAACTTTACAGTCTGGCTCTAATCAATACAAAATCAAACAAAGTTACAATTCCCTAGGACATCAGCTGACTCACAAGTCAAGTATTTGATGATGCTTGGTAGAACTTCAAAAGGGCACATCTAGATAATTAGGTTGATTTGTCAACACCACCCAGTTAAGTATCATATCTTCTTGGCAGAAGAAACTGAGTCTTAAAGATATTAGGCAAATTGCCCAAATCACATAGTTGATACACAAAAGAAGGAAGATCTGAATCCAGATTTGTTTGATTTTCAAGCCATAGCCTTGGAAGTACATAAAAGGAATAGTTACTACTTCTCCTGTCCCAGGCAACATCTCGGTGCAATTAAATGAATTACCTTAATATTTAAAACAAATACTCAGTGTCCCCGCCCCCTACAAGGACTGCCTAACCATGAGGTTTTTGGAATTCCACTGCACAAATAAAGAGACAGGGATTCAAAAGAGCAGAAGGACAAAGGGAGGGTTAGGTAGTTGGTGGTGAAAGACTAGGGAAAGCAGCTTGGAGTTTGAATTCTAAGATTGTATATATATTGTGTTCAAAGAATAACACACTTTGGTATGTCCTGAGGAAAGGCAGACAAAATTACAGAATCAAGAAAGTGGATGGAGATGTTCTTTGCAATCTCCCCTTAACGGGCAAGGATTTGCTTTTTGTGATTCTTAACCATTTTGGATCATATATCAATCTGTGATTCAGAGAAAGTTATGGAGTCTTTCTGCTGAAATGTGTGTATCTATTAATACGGAAAATTTTGCCTTCCTATGTACCCACAAAATTCTGCACTTTTTGAGGATACTAAGAATTTACATGAGGATACCAATAGGTTGTCAGTGAGAACACCCATGAGCATTTTAGACATCATTAACTTTCCTATATATTATTTAAACATATTGTTCAAGTAAATGGGATTTTGACTATAACAGGGGGGTTGAAAAACAGTGCATTTCTTATCTTCCTCTGGTTAGCACCAGGACTAAATCCTTGAGTTCACACTGACCCAATTCTAGCCTCTTGATTTAATACAAAATCTACCTTTTCCCAGGTAGAGCTAAAAAGATGTGAGCATAATAATCTGCTTAAAGGCATAAACTCTGAAGCTACATGTCCAGTTTAATTATCAGCTTTCCTAACTTCTAGTTATGAGGGTTTTTTTTTTAATTCTCTATGTTTTAGTCTTCTTACCTATAAAAGGAAGATAATAATAGTACTTACCTGTTATGAGGATTCAGTAAGTTTCTATTTGTATGGATATGAAGTGTTTAAAGCAGTATTTGATATGAAAGGATTTGCTAAATAAACAGGTGTTCACACACCCCAACTTCTACCATTTTCTTTTGCTTAAAACATGTCAATTAAATACCCAGAGTCCACAATATCACCTATTAAGGTCTATAACATCTCTATGATTGTATTTTGCTGGAGAGAACTGTATCTCTGGTCTTTCAAAAATCTTAAAAATGTATAAATGATATTCACTGCTGATTGTAAGAATATTATCCTTCGAAAATGTGAAAAAAATGATTATTTTTCCTGTTCCTAAAATGGAGATAACAGCTTTAAATTACTTATTCTGTCTACAAACTGATATAATTTCATTTAAAGTTTCCTGGTACTTCTGACTAATTGATTATGTAATATTAAATATGAATTCATAGAAAAATATGTGCCTAATGTATGTTCTTAACCACAAAGCTTTATCTTATTGTACTTTGTCTTTTGAATCATTGAATTAATAAACTCTACCATTATCTTAATTGGGGCTTTGCACCTTGATGATCCTATCTCATGGAAATAATTGCCATTTGGTTTCTCAATATCTTGGTACAAAAAAACCTCCTAGTCCCATAGCTACATTGGTATTTTATTGAAAATATATTTTATGACTTCATATTTTAGTGTTCATGATTTAATCATAGTCTGGAAAATTCCAAGGTTTTAAGTAAGGAGCAGTCTGAAATTTATACATTACCCCAATAATAGGAAACATTCCCATTCACTATATTAATTCTGATAAGGAAAACTCTGTCTCATAACATCTAATTTGATTAAGAGAATGCAAATTGCCTTGATAACATTTTTTTTTTGTGGATTTAATGCTGTATTAGTATTTCTGGGTTTCTTTTTCATAAACCTGGATAATACTTAACGTTTATTTAACTCACACAGGAACTGTAAGTCTTCAAATATTCTAAAGATGAAAAGACCTTACATAATTTCACATCATTTATGCAAATATGATATATTGCTCACCTTCTGGAGTTATGAAGCAGATAATATTTTAAGTCTCCTTTAATTTCCACTATGTAAACTTTAGGTTGTTTCTCATTATATTCTTTACAAGGAGTTCTGTCATACAAATTGATTAAGAAAATTAGGTATTATTGATAAACTGGGAACAGAGGTAGAATTTTGAAATGAGCATATTTATAAATCCATGTATTTTATAGATGACTTTCAGTGGGCACAGAGTGAAATTCACATTTTTGACTGAAGATATTATTCTGCTCAAATTATAAATATATCTTCAGCAGGATATATGTTTCTAAACCAGATTACCTTCCTCAGTAAATTTCAATAGGTGTGTTCACATTTGAACAGTAGAGGGAGCTCTGAAAAAGCTTAGTAAATAGGTGAAAAGTGGAAGTTATAAAATTCTAAGTAAAAATTACTAAAAGTACTTGAGTCATAAATCAGTAAGTTGATTTTACTTTCAAAGTCATATGCCTTTTGAAATCCTTTAGAGGGTTAATATGCTTTATTTTTCATGTCTTTAATAATTACTTCATTTTAAAGAGCTCTAGATATGTCATTTGCTATTGTCCATACAGCCCATTAAGTCTGTGTATAAATTTACTTAAACATTTCTGGACTTTTATAGGTTCTTTTATATGCTTATTCTCTCAACTTTATGCATGTTACAGCTGCATTAACAGTTTGTAAAAAGTAATACTTATTAAGTCACCAAGAACTCTATTGTTAAAAGTTTGGCTTACTGACCCTGTGGGTCTAAATAAAACTGGACTGGAATAAACACAGTTCCATAAAAACCCAGAACTATCCAATGGCTATAGCTACTTAATAAACAGTTGATATTTACTGAGTATTTATTGGAATCTTAATGTTGTTCTGGGTACCCTAATAAATATAAAAGGAATACAGCCAAGCGAGAATGTTCTCAGGAGCATAAAATAGCTATTTTAGTAGACAGAAAGGATTTAGGGCCAGAACTTCGTTTCTAGGGGTTGGGTAGAGGATCCATTTTTGAGATAAATAACTTATTCAGATATAATGATTCATACATGTCTTTGAGGATTTGATTTGACGATCATATGATATAACGAAGGTAAATTTTCTTAACCTGTTGCTGAAATCACAAGTATTCAATAAGTAACCCCCTTTTCCATGCATATCCATGAGAGCTAGTAAACACTCACAATTCATAATCCATATTGCCCAAATCCAAACATCTTTGAAAACTGATATAATTTTCCATGTAATTCATTTTATAACAAAACCTAGAACTGACCCAACTAATTCAGCAGTAAGGTGTGACCTAAACTGAAAGGAAGTTAACTATAGTCATTATATATATTTTTAAAGATTTTATTTATTTATTTGACCGAGAGAGAGATCACAAGTAGGCAGAGAGGCAGGCAGAGGGAGAGGGGGAAGCAGGCTCCCCACTGAGCAGAGAGCCTGATGTGGGGCTTGATCCCAGGACCCTGAGATCATGACCTGAGCCAAAGGCAGAGGCTTTAACCCACTGAGCCACCCAGGTGCCCCTATAGTCATTATATTTTATACTTTATAAACATCCATCTTTTGAGGGGAAATGCCTCAAACCATTTATTTTGTTTATATTCTCTCTTTTACATAAGCATGAACAAAATACACAATTTAGAAGCCATTTCTACAGTGTCCATGAGCCCTGTCGCCAAATGTACAAAAATTATTTTAATGTCCAAGAAACAGGGGGCTCTATAAAGCTACAACTTCAAAAAAAAGCTTCTTTAAAAAACAAGCATTAAGTAACAGGAGAATTGGAGGACCTTTTCTTTCTTAATGGTATATAAAATAATGTTCTTACAACTGATGGTGGCTATATAAAATAAACATTTAGGTATATTAGGAATATATTGTCTATCAATTCTAATCAGAAAATGACTGAAAATCAAGCTCAAAATACCATATTCCCTTGACTGTAAACATCCATCATTTTGCTGAACATTACCACCTTTAACTATTAGGTGCTTATTTGGAAACCTTGTGGATGTTATATCACATCTAGTATAAGTTTACCATTATAGTCTTAGACTCTCGCAACTTCTGAACTTTAAAACACTTGTGTACAAAAGTTTTGGATGAAAAATTGTGGCTGTGTAGCCTATACTCATCTCTAAACTGTTTTTAGTTTATGTTAATGATCATGTTTAATTTATAAGGCTAGAAATTATAGACAGGTACCTATCATGCAGGAAATATCTAAACAATAATCCATCATTAGGTAGGCTGTTCTGGACTGTTGGGGTTCCCCCAAATTCACTGAAATACTAACCCCTAATGTGATGATTTTAGGAGCTAGGACTATTGGGAGATAATGAAGACAAGATGAAGTCATAAGGGTAGAGCCTTCATGAATGGGATTAGTGCCCTACTAAGAGCCAGGAGAGTGCTTGCTTCCTTTCTGTGCTTTTGCCATGTGAGGATACAAGAGAGTCAGTAGTCCACATCTTGGAAGACAGCCCTCATTAGAACTTGATCATGCTGGCATCCCAAGCTCAAACACCCAGCCTCCAAAAATAAATAATTTTTTGTTGTTTGAAATAAATTTTTGTTGTTTAAAAGCAATCCAGTCCATGGTGCTTTGTTATAACAGCCTGAGTCAGCTAAGACACAGAGCATCCCACATGCAAGGATTTATGTCTCCATCAAGCCACTGAAGTATTAACATTGAAATTATCTAAACATTATAACAGCATTATGTGGAGCCGCTGTGAAATCTTGCTAACCATAGAGACTAGTTCTTTATGACATGATGGCAACTTATTTAGTTGCAGATTTATCCCATCAATTCTGGCATATATTTACATCATTCAGTAGATCATCAAATGCTAGGGGTTCATATATCATGAAACACTGTTAAGTCGATTAGATAACAGGTGACAAATCAAAGAGAAAATGATTCAGAATCATTGTAGAGTGAAGGCTGATGATAAAATAATTTATAATATATCTAATAGATTTTTTTTAATGATCCTGGTTCTTCACCAGTGATTCAATAGGTAGAGTAACAGAAATATCACCAGAATTTCTCCTAAAGAAATATAAACGCTGTATTCAAGAACAGCAATATAGACTATTTTCTATTCCTGAAAATGAAACATAAGGAAATTGGAGAAAATAAAAATACAAATGTCAATTAAAGGGACCAGTTTATGGGGCACCTGGGTGGCTCAGTAGGTTAAGTGTCTGCCTTCACCTCAGGTGATGATCCCAGGGTCCTGCGATCAAATTCTGTATCAGGGTCCCTGCTCAGTGAGGAGTCTGCTTCTCCCTTTCCCTCTGCCACTCCCCCTGCTTGTGCTCACTCTCTCTCTGTCAAATAAAATCTGAAAATAAATAAATAATTAAACACATACATAAATAAAGGGCCCAATTTAGATTTTATGAAAAAAAAAACTTCTGGTAGTTTAGAATTATGCAGGTACTCCTATAGACCAAATGTCTTTAATATATATTTATGCCAATAATTTTTATATTAACACAGCCTAAAATGCACACACATGTTATTTCCTTCTTGGTCTATAACAGACCCTTCCTCCTGCACCACTACCCCCAGAAATTTTCAGTGTCAGCACTAAGTACAACACTGAATCTACAGTTCCAATTGCTATGTGAAGAAAACACTATGTTGAGATAATTTTATAATGGTAACTGAGATATTACACCAAGATACATACATTTCCAAAATAAGATAAGTGTAGCACTGGCGAGGCAGGCAATGGTATGAAAAGAATGGCTTATTAAAGGGAATTTATGAATACAAGCTCACAATCACAAACAGAACAGAATGTGTGTAAGTAAACCAACATGCTGAATAAATATTTTCTCCTAAAAGCACAATCATGCAATTTTCATGAAATACAAAAATTGCAGTTATTTTCAAGGTAACCTCTACTTGTTTTCTTCTTCTTTTTAATGATAGACTGCTTTTGTCTTTTTCTTGTCTCTCTTCTTCTCCCACCATGGGGCTCATTTATTTTCTGGTCACAGTTTTATTTTGGCTTTCCCTGCTGTGTTGGTGTTAAAACAAATTAGTTTAATATATTTTCCTAAAGGTAGCTGATTTAGATTTTTTTCTTTCCTATGGATAAAGATAAAAATGCTTAATAAATTTATTTGAAGGTAGTTGAGTTTTAGTGTCTTTGGGACTTACTTCCCGCTGAGGGATCTCAGTGTGGCACAGTGACATATTTTGAAAGCTGCCTGAGGAGTTGGGTTGTTGTTTTATGTGATCAGTGTACTGAAGTCATGCAGTTTTCTTCACTTTTTCTTCTTTTTGTCTTCTCTTCCCTCTTTCCCTTTTTCGATTTCATACTCCCTCCCTCTCTCCTTTTCTGTCTTCCTCCTTTTCTTTCTTCCTTCCCTCGGTTGCAGTGATATTTGGAACACTGCCAAGATGCATTTTTGTAAACATTAAGGACTAGAAGAACATGTTACAAATAAAACTACTTCTGTTAGTTTGTTTCCTGTCTTATATATTTTTAAAAAAATAATAGAGTTATCCTCAGTAAAGAAGAGATGGATTTTTAAACTGATCTACATTCTTTAGTAAATTGCTACTTCTGATCAAGGCTGACATGGGGATTTCTCAAGATGGTGTTTTGAGAGTTGTTCCCCTGGCCCAGGCAGCAGGTACTTGGAACTGAGTGAGCTACCAGGGGTATGATAAGGACTCTGCAAGGGCTTCATGCTGCTTCTCTGCCTGTGCTCTCATAAGAGCCCAGGTGAATCCAATTTTAGAAACCCCATGTTTATTCCAGCTCTGTGCAAATAATAGGCATTCCCTGAATACATGATTAGCAAGATTTCTGAGGAAACTTATGTCAGAGCTTTTTATCTCATTCCTCTGCAATGTCCCTTGGTATCCAACTCTCTGCTGTGTCTACTAGTGTCAAAGTTCTCTTGTGCTGACCTTAACATAGAATCCATCCTACAGGGCAAGGTACAACCCTCAGGATCCCCTAATGTAAACAATTTACTGCCATTTCTGTATTTCAGTAGAAATTTGGTGGATGATAGAACCTATAGGCTCTCGTGAAGGAATTTAGATTTCTCCCTGAGTGTGTGCTCATAGCAACAAGAGAACTCAGTGTTGAGTGTGGATGGAAATTAAATT
Organism: Procyon lotor; assembly: GCA_028646535.1. Taxonomy (NCBI): domain Eukaryota; kingdom Metazoa; phylum Chordata; class Mammalia; order Carnivora; family Procyonidae; genus Procyon; species Procyon lotor. The sequence goes on along the minus strand of CM053607.1, from coordinate 127,878,854 downwards.
GTCTCACTCAGCTGGTAATGGCATAGGAGTAGGTGGTAGATACAAGCCTATAGTGAGCTGTCTATTACACTGTAGAAGTTGATGCAGCCATTCATCTTACTGGATGTTCTGAGACTGTAGCAAACTCTCTTGCATGATTACATACACCAAGTTGGAGAGAACATAAGGGCTACCACAACATAAATCACCAGTATATGGCCAACCAAAAGACATTTCTCATTATTTATTTACCAGGAACAAACAATAACAAAAGTAACTGTTTTTTTTTTTTTCCATTAAAAGTGAATGTTGGGGATGGTCCAAGATAGTGGCATAGGAGGAGCCTGAGTTCACCTCCTCCCATGAACACCCTGAATATACAACCATATATGGAGCAATCCCCTCTAAAAGACACCTGAAAGTAACTGAGTAGTTCCTCCACAACAATGAATAAAAGGGCTACATGAAGACAGGTAGGAGAAATAGACATTCTCTCACCCAGAATCCTACTTTTGACACAATATTTGAGGAGGGATCTCAAATATGAACTCCTCCCTAAGAAGCAAATGTTTTGTGCCTTATAGGAGACACCCCAACCCTTGGAACCAGCTCTGGAGAGATGATCCCCTAAAATGTCTAGCTTTGAAAACCAGTGAAGCTTCATCCAGGAGATTCTAAGAGCTAAAGGTACCATAGCACTTTGTGTATGTGTATGTGCAGGGTGAAGACAGATGGGGGAAACAAAGGTAAAGAGGATTTGAAATTGATACCAAGGGGGTACCTGGGTGGCTCAGTCAGTTAATCATCTGCCTTCATCTCAGGTTGTGATTCCAGGGTCCTGGGATCAAGCCCCTCATTGGGCTCCCTAATCAGCAGAGAGCTTGCTTCTCCCTCTCTTCTACCTGCCACTCTGCCTACTTGCGCTCCCTATCTCTCTGTCAAATAAATAAATAAATAAATCTGGAAATTGATACCACTTTTAAAGGACTCAAGCATGCAGACTCATTTGCCACAGGGCCCAGTGCTAAAGTAACAGTTTTAAAAGTACCTAGATTATTTGTGGAGATCTAGTTGCTAATCTTAAAGAATGTATTGGAAGAGCAGGGATCTGCAGAGACTTTCTCCTGGATGGAGGTGCTGGTGGACATCATATTTGCACTCCCCCTCTACCTGGCTGGCATTGGTAAGCACACACAGTTCCCATACTCTTCTGCTACTCTGCTGAAGCCCACAGGCACACATGGTTCCTACACTCTCCTATGGCCAAAGCCCCACCCTTGCATTCTCCAGATGCCTTACTAAAACCAGTACGCATGCACAGACCAAATAAGAAACTCTTCTAAACTGCCTGGCTCTAGTGGCTAGGGAGACTTGCATTCCTGAGTTCCATGGGACTGTAACAATCACAGTTCTTGGCAGGTTACTATCAATATGGCACAGCATAGACAGCTGACTGAAACACACCCTCAGTGTTCCTGTGAAAAAGATCTATTTACTTGTCCTGGAGTTTCAGCCTGAGGGATAGGCTTCAGGTTTGTCACACATATAAAGGCTATGGAAATAGTAACAGGGAATGTAGGCTAGGAGATGCCATCTTTTTGCTCTTCCTAAGCTTAACTATAACTTCCTGGTATCTCTCAGAAAGAAGCCTATATACTCATTCAGAGGCTTGGTTTTTGTAACAGTCATCCAAGGTGTACCTCCAGATCACTTAGTCTCAAGGCTAGAAGAGTTTACAACTGATATCCTACAGGATGCATACTTTCATAACTTAAAAGCTATAGTCTGGGATTTCTAGCTCCCAATCAGCTTCAAACTAGGAGCTGAATAAGATCTGTCTGAAACAATGAGCATTCTTTGCACATGCTCAGTACCTGGGGCCTATCAAGAATAAATCAGGATGTTTAGACAATCACAGAGGTTCAAGAGACAACCAAAAGTTAGATCAAGGCTGAATGACAAGATTCATCTTCTATACAAGGACACTCTTTAAAGACTGAGAGAAGTAGCTGTTCCACCTAACACATATAATCAAACAGAGAATCAAGCTAAATGAAGAATATGTTCCAACTGAAAGAGTAGATAAAGCTTCAAAAAAACAAAACAAAACAAACAAAAACCTTAATGAAACAGATAAGTAATTTACCTGATAAAGACTTCAAAGTAGTAGTCATAAAGATGCTCACTGAACGGGGAAGAATAATGGATGAACATGGTGAGAACATCAATAAACATATAGAAAATAAAAGAAAGTACCAAATGGAAGTCATGGAGCTGAAGAATATAATAACTGAACTGAAAAAAATATACTAGACAGGTTTAATAGCAAACAAAGTGAAGCAAAAGAAAGGAGTAGTGAGCTAGAAGACAGAACAGTGGGACATTCCCAATCAGAGCAGCAAAAAGGAAAAAAACGAATAATAATTTTTTAAAAAAAAAGATAGCTTAAGGGACCAATGCGACAACATCAAGTATAATAATATGTGCATTATAAGAATCATAGATATAGATGAGAGAGAAAAAGGAGCAGAAAATGTATTTGAAGAGACAATGGCTAAAAATTTGTCTAACCTGGGGAAGGAAACAGACATCCTGATCCAGGAAGTCCACAGAGTTTCAAATAAAATGAAGCTAATGAGATCCACATAAATATATAATTAAAATATCAACAGATAAAGAGAATCTTAAAAGCAGCAAAAGGAAAACAACTTGTTGAATACAATGGAACCCCCATAAGATCATCAGATTTTTCAGCAGAAATTTTGCAAGCCAGAAAGGGTGTCAGGATATCTTCAGAGTGCTTAAAGGAAAGAAAAACTTCCAACCAAGAATACTTTACTGACAAGATTATCAAGCAGGATTGAAGGGGAGTTTTTCAGACAGGCAAAAGCTAAAGAGTATATCACCACAAAATCAGCCTTATAATAAATGTTAAAAAGACTTCTTTAAGCTGAAAATAAAGGCCTCAATTAGTAACAAGAAAACATATGAAAATATCTATCTCACTGGTAAAGGTAAATATACAATAAATGTAGTATTAACCACTTTAAAGCCAGTATGAATGTTAAAAGACAAAAGCAGTAAAGGTAACTGTAACTATGATAGTCAGGGCATACACAAAATCAAAAAGTATAAAATCTGACAACAAAAATATAAAACAAGGAGGAAGTAAAAAAACAGTTTTAGAATATATTCAAATATACATTACTATCAACTTAAAATAGACTGTTATATAGAGTGAATATTATACGTGATCTTCATGGTAACAACAAAGCAGAAATGTACAGTAGATGCACAAAAGAAAATGAGAAAGGAAGCTAAACACAACACTTAAGAAAGTCATATACCACAGGGGAAAAGAGCAAGAGAGGAAGAAAGGAACAGAGACAAACGAAACAACCAAAAAATAATTAACAGAATGGCAATAAGTACACACTTATCGATAATTACTTTAAGTTAAGTGGACTGGACTAAAAATTCTTCAGTCAAAAGACATAAAGTGGCTGAGTGAATAAAAAAAAAAGGGCCCATCTATATGCTGCCTCTAAAAGACTTCCAATGTAAGGACTCCTGCGGACTAAAAGTAAAGGAATGGAAAAAGATGTTCCATACAAATGGAAATCAAAGGAAAGCTGGAGTAGTAATACTTATAACAGACAAAATAGACTTTAAAACAAAGACTGTAATAAAAGATAAGAAAAAGCATTATAAAGTAATAAAGGTGTCAATCCAATAAAAGAATATTTTATTTGTAAATATTTATGCAGCTAAAATAAAAATATTAAAAATAGCAAATATTAACAGACCCAAAGAGAGAAATTGACAGCATACAATAATAGTAGAGGACTTTAATACCTCACTTATATCAATGGATAGATAATTCTGACAGATAATCAATAAAACAAACATCGAAACATCAGCCTTCAATATCCCATTAAACCAGATGGACTTGATAGATATATATAGTACATTCTATCTAAAAACAGCATAATTCACATTCTTCTCAAGTGTACATGGAACATTCTTCAGGGTAGATCATATGTTAGAACACAAAACAAGTCTCAGTAAATTTAAGAAGATTGAAATCATATTAAGTATCTTTAGTGACCACAATAGTATGAAACTAGAAATCAATTAGAAGAAAACTGGAAAAAAATACAAATACAGGCAAGCTAAACAACATGCCACTGAACAGCCAATGGGCCAATGAGGAAATCAAAAAAGAAATAAAAACAAAAAAATACCTTGAGACGAATGAAAGTGAGAATACAATATACCAAAATCCATGGAGTGCAATAAAAGTAGTTCTAAGTGGGACATTTGTAGTGCTACAGGTCTAAACAATAAAAATCTCAGTCTAATTTTACACTAAAAAAACAAACAAAAATCTAGAAAACAAACAAAAAAAAAAGGCAACAAAACAAAATCCAAAATTCATACAACGAAGGAAATAACAAAGATCAGAGCAGAAATAAATGAAACAGAGACTAAAAAGACAACTAAAAGGTCAGTGACATTAAAAGCTAGTTCTTTGAAAAGATAAACAAAATTGACAAAACTTTAGCTTGACTCACCAAGAAAAAAAAGAGAAAGGGCTCAAATAAACAAAAACAGAATTGAAAGAGGGGAAGTTACAATGGACACCACAGAAATACAAATGACTATAAGCGACTATTATGAACAACTATGAGCCAACAAGTTGGATGACTCAGAAGTTATTCTGAGTTATTATTCTCAGAAGTTCTAGAACAAATTTCTAGAAACATATGATCTTCCAAGACTGAATTATGAATATATAGTAAATACAAATAGGCCAATCACCAGCAAGGAGATTGAACTAGTAATAAAAAATCTCCCAACAAACAAAAACTCAAGAACAGATGATTTTACTGGTGAATTACACCAAACATTCAGAGAAGATTTAATATCTACATTCAAATTCTGCCAAAAACTTAAAGAGAAGAGAACATTTCCAAACTCATTTTATGAGGCCAGCATTAATTACCCTGATACCAAAACCAAACAAGGATATCAAAGGAAAAAAAATTATAGGGCAATATTCCTGATGAATACAAATGCAAAAATCCTCAAGATATTATTAGAAAAACAAGTTCAACAATACTTTGAAAGGTCATACATCATCAAGTGGGTTTTATTCCAGGGATACAATTGATAGTTCAACATCTGCAAATCAATCGATACAACACATTACTGAAATGAAAGATAAAAAGAAAAAAACCTGTAAGACTATCTTAGTAGATGCAGAAAAAGCATCTGACAAAATTCAACATCCATTTATGATAACAATTCTAAACAAGGTGGGTTTAAAGGGAACACACCTCAACAGAATAAAGGCCATATATGACAAGCACACCACTAACATCATATCCAATGGTGAAAAGCTGAAGATTTTTCCTCTAAGATAAGGAATAAGACAAGGATGCCCACTCTCACCACTTTATTGAACATAGTTTTGGAAATCTTAGCCAGAGCAATTAGGCAAGAAAAATAAATAAAAGGCATCCAAACTGGAAAGAAAAAAAAAAAAAAGTAAAACTATCATTATTTGTGGACAATGTAATTTTATATGTAGAACACTCTAAAGACCACCAAGAAAACTTGTCAGAACTAATAAATGGAAATTCAGTAAAATTGCAGGTTACAAAATCAACATACAGAAATCTGTTATGTTTCTATACACTAATAACAAACTATCAGGGGTGCCTGGATGTCTCAGTGGGTTAAAGCCTCTGCTTTCAGCCCGGGTCATGATCTCAGGGTCCTGGGATCCAGCCTCGCATTGGGCTCTCTGCTCAGGAGGGAGCCTGCTTCCCCCTCTCTCTCTGCCTGCCTCTCTGCCTACTTGTAATCTCTCTCTCTCTGTCAAATAAATAAATAAAATCTTTAAAAAAAACACAAAAAACCAAGCCAAAACAAAAACTATCAGAGAAATTACTAAAATAATCCCATTTACAATGGCATCAAAAATAATAAAATATCTAGAAATGAGTAATCAAGCATGTGAAAGATGCGTACGCTAAAAATGGTAAGAACTTGGTGATGAAAGAAACTGAAAACACATATAAATGGACAGCTATTATGTGCTCTTGGATCAAAGAATTAGTATTATTAAAATGACCACACTACCCAAAGCAATACACATATTCTTTGAAATCTCTATCAAAATTCCAATGACATGTTTCACAGAAATAGAACAAACAATACTAAGATTTGTATGGAACCACAAAAGACTCCGAATAGATAAAGCAATCTTGAGAAAGAGAAACAAAGTTGGAGATATCAAGCTCCCTGGTTTCAAATTATGCTACAAAATGGTAGTAATCAAACAGTATGGTATTGGCATAAAAACAGATACGTAGATCATTGGAACAAAATGGCGAATCCAGAAATAAACCCTCACTTATATTGTCAATTAATTTATAAGAAAGGAGGTAAGAATATACAATGAGGAGAGTCTCTTTAATGAATGGTGTTGGGAAAACTGGACAGTTACATGCAAAAGAATGAAACT
>CM053607.1:127856790-127871843 GCA_028646535.1 Procyon lotor | reverse complement strand
TGTTGGGTTCTTTTCCAGTTAGTCTTGCTTAGGTTGAGTCTCTCTGAGGGTATCAAGGTGCTAGGCTCTTTGGAAACTGGTTTTTCTGGCTTTTGCTCGCTGGTGGTTTTTGTGCTTTGGAGGCTTTTTATGGCTTTTCTGAGGGTTAGAGCAAAGAAAGAATCTGTCTGCACCCAGATCTCCACCTCAGAGAGAAGCCTCCAGCTATTCCCCTGTGGGTGGTATAGAACACACAGACTCTCCCTCTGCAAAACCAGCTGCACACCACAGACTCCCACAGGTGCTGCACACCCCCAGCCACCGTCCCAGTGGCTGCCCAAGGTCCCCACTTGTCACTGCATCCCTGTGCCATTAAAACTGCAAGCAATATTCATCCGGGAAGCCTGCTTCTTGGGGCTGCCTTTCCTGGGACTGCTGTCTGAGGTCCAGGCCCACCTTGGGTGTGTTCAGATCATGAGGTTGCACAGGCCACATAGAGGGCTGCTGGCAGAGCAATCCTGACCTGAGATCTTGCCAGGTTCTCTCAGGTGTGGACTAGGAGAGCTCATACCCCATGGTGGGACTTGGAAGGCTGCAGTCCTAGAGAATGCTGCCTGGTGCCCACACCAAGCTCTCTCAGACATGGGTGGATGTGCGCCCAGCCTGAGTAGTGGTGCAAGCAGTGGAAAGCCACAGACTCAGGGACCACAGTCTGGATGCCCCGTCAGGACTCTCTCTCACGTGGGTGGCCACCAGCAGTGACTATCCTGGGAATGTGGGCTTAGGCCCATGCTCATGACTGCCTGAATCCACCAGTTGCCCTTTAAGATCTTTTGCTCTTTTTGAGTGCTTTTAACCAGACTCCAAGTTAATGCTGGTCCCCAATCAGAGGGCACTTTTATATTGGGTGTTACTTTCCAATGGGTCACTTCTGGTGGCTACCTCCCCCTTCTGTTTATCCTCCATTATTAGTCTAAGTTTTCTCACTTCTCTTTACCTTTCCACTGCTGCTCTCTGCCCTTGTAGGGATCCAGAAGTGTATAATCTTACATCTCAGGCTGATTTCATGGAGGTTCAGAGTGTTCTGGTAGATATTTAGCTCACTTTAGGGGACTGGTTGAAACAAGGACTCTTACTTCTCTGCCATATTGCCCCCTCCTAGTTAAATTGTTTGACACTATGTTTGAGCTTAGATCTTCATCTCAGAGTCATGGGATCCATACTCTCATTGGTCTCCATGCTCAGTGTGGAGTCTATTGTCCTTCTGCCTACAATCCTCCTGTCACTCATTCTCTATGTTTATCTCTAATAAATTAATAGGATCTTTTCAAAAAATTAAGACATCTAATAAGAGAGGAAATAATTAAACAAAAGTGTTAGTGAGATTATTTTTAAATGTAAATTGCATATAAAACATAATTTTATAAAAACATTTTTTTAAGATTTTATTTATGGGCACCTGGGTGGCTCAGTGGGTTAAAGCCTCTGCCTTCAGGCTCAGGTCATGATCTCAGGGTCCTGGAATCAAACCCTGCATCAGGCTCTCTGCTCAGCGGGGAGCCTGCTTCCCCTCTCTCTCTCTGCCTCTCTGCCTACTTGTGATCTGTCTCTTTCAAATAAATAAATAAAATCTTTAAAAACTAGATTATATTAAAATTATTATATCATATTATAATATATATTATATTAAAATCTTTAAAAATAGATTTTATTTATATATTTGGCAGAGAGAGAGAGGGCAGAAGTAGATCATAAACAGAGCTGAAAGAAGATGCTTAATCCACTGGTCCACCCAGGTGCCCCAAAACAACATTGTTTTAACTAATAATTAATCATATAAAGTGACACAATTTAAAATAATTGAGAGAATATGATGTGGCAATAAGTTGCTAATATGTTTATCATAGATCAAATTAACTATTGTATGATAACTCTCCCCTCTAAAATATAAACAAAAACCACTTACCTTTTGCTGCAGCTGAGAATACTGTGTATAAATAAAATATATAAAATAGAATTTAACAAACTATGTGTGTAGGAATTTATTGAGAATCAGACTTAACTCAAATCTTTCAAATTCTGACTTGGTAAAGTATTAACCAACTAGGATAAAAGAAGAGATAGAGAATAGAGACAAGGAAGCAGACATTGTGTACATCATCTCTAAAGGATGATTTTGAAAAGATTTCAGAGCATCGTGAAATAAGACCATCACCTCATCATCTACAGTCTCCTTTGTTGAAGAACTAAATCAGTTCAAGATGATCCACCTGATGATTGTGTGGAGATCATCATAGGATATTCCATTGTGTTCATTAGATTACACATAGGATCTGAGCTGCAAGATACCAGGAGAGGATCACTCTGGTTTTGGAAGTGGAGGCATCCAGAGTCAGGAATAACCTGAAACAGCTAGTTAAGCTTCAGTGTTCATCACAGCAAATGCGAATTCTAATGTTTAGTAGTTCTTAATATGTTTCAAAATCATTAATTAAAATTAGATATGGCTGTATTTTTCATGGTATGGCTCACGGTACAGCAAAATCATCATTTCTCAAGTGGGACCTTGTTAGAAATGCCAATAATTGAGCCCAGCCCAAAACTCTTAACTCAGAAATTCTGGGGTGTGTGCCAGCCATATATGCCCTCCATTTGATTATGATGCATCTTTGGGTTTGAGAACATTTCCTCTATCTGGCAAGTACAAATCACATAATGAGCAGAATGGTACAGTGTTTCTGCCTTAGATCTCTGAAACTGACAAAATAAAGCTAGTCCTCAAAGATGTGACTATAATAGTGTTCATAGATTAAAAAAAAAACAGTTCAGTGCACTTTTCATAAGTTCTCACTTAAGTCTCTCTATTTAAACATGGATAATGTTAGTTCTCTGGGAACTTTCTAAGCATACACAATTCCTGTAATATTCTCTTTTTGATCCATGTTTGCTCAGGCACACCTTGAATCTGTGGCCTTATCTTTTAAATGGAAATGTGAGCTTCTCTGTTTTAGAAGTAAACCAACTCAGGGGACCTGAGTCACTCAATTGGTTCAGAATCTGCCTTCAGTTCAGGTTAGGATGCTGGAGTACAGGGATCAAGCCCTGATTCAGGCTGCCTGCTGGACTGGGAATCTTGTTCTCCTTTTCCTACTGCTCTTTCCTTGTTCAAGTTTTCTTTCTCTGTTGCTCATTCTCTCTCTCTCTCTCTCTCTCTCTCTCTCTCTCTCTCAAATAAATCAATTAAAATATTTTTTAAAAAGATGAAAAATAAATCACTATGCTTCTTTCTGAGTGAATATTAAAAAATCAAATAAAACAAAAAAGATGAAAATGCATTTATTTGTAAGAGTCATCTAGTGTTTGGTTGAGATGTGTTTCAGCTCACGGGCAGATGGACTATTATTCCAATTTGACAAAGTCAGGGTTTTGGACAGGAAAAAAATTCTACTACTCTTTTATAAATCTTATCTCTTAGATAGTCTTAGAGAATAAGAATAAATGAGAAATGATACACAGAAAAATAAAATTAGTCAAAAACTTAATTAAAAATAATGTTATAAAGCCAAAGATAAAGTAAGTAAAAACAAAGAATCAATTATCTTATGGTCTTACTTATGTGTGGAGCATAAGGAAAAACATGGAGGACTTTGTGAGAAAGAAAGGAAGGGTGAATGGGAGAAATCTGAGGGGGAGATGAACCATGAGAGACTGTGGATTCTGAGCAACAAACAGGATTTTGGAGGAGAGAGGGTGGGGATTTGGGTGAGCCTGGTGATTGGTATTGAGGAGGGCACAAATTGCATGGAGCACTGGGTGTGGTGCATGAGCAATTAATCTTGGAACACTGAAAGAATAAAGCTTTTTGGGGAAAAATACCCACTAAGAATTGGACAATTAGATTAAAAAAAAAAAAGAACCTCTTTTTTTTTTCCACTCCTGTGGAAAGCAGGAAATAAAATGCACTGAGGAGTCATGAGTCCCTGAGGGTCTGGTAGTAATTACTAGAAATTTAGGCAATTGAAGAGATCACTGATGGTAAAAGATTTGTGGAATTACTTGTACCAGAATATTGAATTTTATTATTATCTCAGTGACCAAAATCAATGTATCCAGTTACACAGGCCAGAAAGAGAATCATTCTATTTGTACTTCCTTCTCCCTCACCCCCACTCACCTTCCACTATGGGTTCCTCATTGAGACTTCTTGATTCTAGCTCCAACATAGGTTTTCACCATCATCACCCTCCTGAGTGTTTCTCAACTAGTGTGGAAGCCCCTGGTCTCCTAAGGTCCACTCTGGCACACATGAATGGATTCTCTAGTGCAATCTTTTTAAAATGCAAATCTTATCATATAAGAATACATGGATATTTAATATTATTAATTAATAACTAATAGTAAATCATAATAGTTAAATGTACTTTAATAATAAATTATTAAATTATTGGCAATAAATTATAACAAACAATAAATCATTAATTATTAATTGATTAATAATACATATCAATAACACGTATTGATACATATAATTGGTTATTAATTAATAATTTGTTATGACTAATGATAAATTAATAACTAATAAGGTTAAATCTTTTCTCACATTAAAAATCCTCATTGCTTTCACCACCGATAGGACAGATTCTATCAGTGATTGATTCTATCAGTGACATTCTAAAAGTGATAGGTTTTTTTGTGATCTGCCTTCTGTCTACATCGTCAGTCATGTTTTCTCTTAGTTCTTTACACCATTTTTCTTTATTTTTTGTTATTCTTGTTTCAATGTTATGGGCATTAAGGAAACTATAGGTGCTTTGTATTTACCTATGTACTGTCACTCTATTTTATTTTTTTAAAGATTTTATTTATCTGACAGAGATCACAAGTAGGTAGAGATGTATAGTCATTTTAAAGCACACTTTATTTTATATAAAACACTTTAGTAGATAAATATAGATTATGGTGATGATCATAACAAGGATAAATGTAACATTTTCCTGTCAGGATATGTCCCACATGACTAACCTACATACCTTAAAGTATAAATAAATGCTTTCCTTCTTCCATGTATAATTATTTTCTGAATATTTCATAAGAGAAACATTTTTCACATTTTTGTCAAATGAATTCAAGTTTATCTTTACTCCAAAGAAGTATTAATTCAATTCTGGGAGAATGAATCAAGAATTACTGGAAAAGTAATATATTTATGCATAGGAGTTTTCAGATTTGGATTACTCTGAAGTTAATTCTGATTTCAATCAGAATTAGTTGATGTTATATAGATAAACACAGAGTACTTTTACCTTTGATCCACAGCTTTCCTTATATAGAAAGTCTGTCACAAAGAAAATTTACATCTGAATACGATTCCAAAATAATATAAAACAGGGACATTATTACAGACACTATGATATAGTTCTCCAGGCCAAGAACAAAAGAATCAAAAACAAACCACAGATTTTACACAGGATTTTTCTCTCATTAAACTACATGTTCTACACAGCATTTTTCTTTCTAATTAATGAAACAATTTGACATATAATAACTATATAAGTTGTATATATTAATATACAATATACAATATCACAATAATTGTATCAAAATTATTGATTGTGATACAATCACAATCTCTCTCTGTCAAGTGAATAAATAAAATCTTAAAAAAATAAAAGAAACACTTAGAAAAAAGACCCTTTCACTTTGGAAGTTGCTACTTTAGGATGGGTGCATGCTCCACATTTAAGTGATGAACATAAATAAATATTCTCATAAGTATTATGGAGATAATAATAATTATTATTATCTAATAATAATATCATAATATTTTTATATGTAATATGTACAATTAGGGGCATTGAAGACTAACCATGAAGTAGTAAATAAATAAATATGTATAGACTTCTTAGATCTGTTTACTTAGGTGAGTGTATAGCTTGGACCAGATTCCTCCTAGCTCCCTTGTTTGTTTGTTTGGTTGGTTTTTGTTGTTTGTTTGGTTGGTTGGTTGGTTTTGTTTTACCACTAACCACATAATCTGTTCTCTACCTTCAAGAAAATGATGTTTTTAAATTAAAATCTTATCACTATGCTCCTTTTTTGTTCATCATTTCTATGTTCCCTTCATTTTCTTGGATAACATTTAAAATACTGTTTCTAGGACAACATTCTTTGAACTGTAAAGAGATACTTCATGACCCAATTTTTGCTACTCTACAGCCCTGATGGGACTTTCTGAACTAGAGTCAGCTGGATATTATCTCTTTTCCTATAGAAGCATGGGCTCACTTCCCCCAGATTTTAGTGCATTTTATTTCCTGCTTTCCACATACTACTCCTCTCTTTGATCTACTTGCCCTCTTCATTACAACTAGGCTCACCTCTGTTGCTACTTCTTCAGCAAATCCAGTACACAGGACTAAGTCCAATCTCATTATTTTATGTGTTCATGAAATCGCGAACCCTCTTCCATAATACTTATGAGAATATTTATTTATATTTATCATTTAAATGTGGAATGTGACCCATCCTAAAATAGCAACTTCCAAAGTGAAAGAGAATATTTTTCTCTGTGTTTTTTATTTTTTTTTATTTTTTATTTTTTTAGGATTTTATTTATTCATTTGACAGAGAGAGAGAGATCACAAATAGGCAGAGAGGCAGGCAGAGAGAGAGAGGGGGAAGTGGGCTCCCTGCTGAGCAGAGAGCCAGATGCAGGACTCCATCCAAGGACCCTGAGATTATGATCCAAGCCGAAGGCAAAGGCCTTAACCCACTGAGCCACCCAAGCACCATTCTCAGTGTTTCTTAAACATTGACTATAGAATAGGCAGTTAATCTCTATAGGCATAAAGAATGACTGCCCTCAGTGAATGAGGAGATGCAAGACCTGAGTTACAGCCCTCACCAGAGCTACCTGATGCATTTGATTCTTCTTTATTTATTACTAATACTTTCCCAGTATTATGACTATTTTTATTTACTTTTTTAAAAGTAGCAGAAAGTACTGGGTGTTAAACACAATTAATGAATCTTTGAATACTACATCAAAAACTAATGATGTATTATATGTTGGCTAATTGAACATCACAATAAAAAAGTAGCAGAAATATATCTTAGTTGTTTCTAAATAACTTTAGGTCGTAAGTGGGGTGTCTGGGTTTTGGCTTTTTTATAATACTGAAAGAACATCAAATATGGAATGTTCAAAAACTGCTTCAGTCAAAAATAAATATCACTTACCATTCTCTTTTTTGATACTGTCTATATAAAGAAATAAAACAACAGTATGTTAGAATGTGTCCTATCCTTATGGAAAATCTATAGATCTATAGATCTATAAAATCTATAGACTGTGTCTTATCCTTATGGAGAATTAAAAAAAAAAAAAAGGAAAATCTCTCCCACAACTTGGCACCATTTGAAAACAGAAACAAATATAGACTTGATGATCCAATATATATCTCTTTTTTCCCCCCAAATATGTTTATTTTATTTTTTCAGTGTTACAAGATTAATTGTTCATGCACCACACCCAGTGCTCCATGCAACACGTGCCTTCCTCAATACCCATGACCAGTACATATCTCTGACACAGAGAAAGGAACTTATTTTCTGAACAATAATAATAATATAATAAAACAATCTAACAAATACAATAAGATTTGTAAATGTGTTATGGAAATATAACAGCATGCTAAAAATATTTCTTTTGGATGAGGACCAAAAGTTGAGAAAATAAATGCCAATGACCTATAAATTCTACCCATTATCCACAGGATATTTGGTAGTCTGAAACTGGCTTTCCTTCAGATTTTCATTTTATCACAAGATCATTCACAATACCTGGAAGCTGATAAGAAGAATCTAGTAAAACAAGCAAACAAACATGAAACACCCTACTGAGAAAGGGAAGGGCTTTCTTCTCCCTCCTTCAGAGGGAGGGCTTGCTTTACCTTACTTGACATTAATAAGGTGGTGTCTTCAGTATACTCAACTCAAGCAATATATCCTTTATTTGAAGAACCATAAAAACCTTAGACATGTCTCCTGGAGTTCTAGAAGTAAAAAAGTAGTTTCCTGATTCTCACCAAAAAAAGCTCTAAGTCATAGGTTCTTTAGTCCTACAGTCTCGGAAGCTTCCAATATAATCTGAATCCACTGCAGATTTGACCTCCTGAATGAAATGTCCATATTTAAAGTCAATTAGAATTTCCATGATTTTTACCCTCTGCCACATTAAAATGATTCATTATTTTTAATATTTCAGGTAAGAGTCACCAAATGTCCTCACAAGGCCTTTCTTGAGAAGTTTTATGTAGATAATATAGTGTGTTTCATAGAGAGTACAAAATTCATTTAAATAAGTGAATTTCAAAAATATCTATATATTAAATATTTGACCAAATGCAATTATAGGACATACAGTTAAATGTGCCTTTATGATTAATTTATAGAATAACCTGGAAATCATTAAGTTTATGAAAGAAGCAACCTCATTTAACCTATTACCCTTTCAAATTAATTTCTCAAAATTATGTTCCATATATATTTTGAGCACTAAATTTTACAGGTCATGAATTGCCCCTCATACCTCCTTTACTCACCTCCCCTGAAGCTTCTAGTTCTTCAAAGGAAAAGAGATGAAGATGGGCAAAGTGTGGATTTGTGGAAAGGACTTTTCTTACATTAGGTTCATCTATGTGTCTATATGTTCACTTTTTTGGGGAAGATTTTGATATATGCTTCAAGGTCCTCCCTCCTATTCCCAAACCTATTTGTATCTTTTTATTTAGTAAGAATAATTAGTAACTCTGTTGGGAACTCCTCCCTCCCCATGATTCCCTTGAGGTCTCACAGATCCTAGCCTGAAGTCTCAGGCAAATCAACTTTAAGTAGCTCCAGACTAAGATTCTTCACCTTGCCTTACTTTTGGCTCAGAGGAGTATGGGCAAAGAAATGAGGTTCAGACCAATATAAGATGAAGTCAAATTAGGGGATTAATTATCACATAAGTGATTCTGTGAAAATTAGATATTACATGAACTTTAAAATATAGATCGGGGGGGGGGGGGCGCCTGGGTGGTTCAGTCGTTAAGCATCTGCCTTCAGCTCAGGTCATGATCCCAGGGTCCTGGGATCGAGCCCTGCGTCGTTCGGCTCCCTGCTCAGCAGGAGGCCTGATTCTCCTGCTACCATTCCCTCTGCTTGTGTTCCCTCTCTTGCTGTGTTTTTCTCTGTCAAATAAATAAAATCTTAAATATAGATAGATAGATAGATAGATAGATAGATAGATAGATAGATCAGGGAAGAAAACAGAGTTCATATTCTTTTTTCCTACATAATATAGAAAAATAAGGAACAAAATATGCAAAGAATATTCCATACATAAAAACAGTTTTTCCACTTAACAGGTATTTGTGGACTGGACACACTTAATTCTGCTCTGATCAGGCTACTGAATCTCAGTAAAGAAAAATACATAGTCCTGGGGGCACCTGGGTTGCTCAGTGGGTTAAAGCCTCTACCTTTGGCTAAGGTCATGATCTCAGGGTCCTGGGATAAAGCCCCACATCAGGCTCTGTGTTAAGTGTAGAGCCTGCTTCCCCTTCACTCTTTGCCTGCCTTTCTGCCTGCTTGTGATCTCTCTCTCTCTCTGTCTCTCTCTCTCTGTCTCTGTAAAATAAATAAAAAAATCTAGAAAGAAAGAAAGAAGGAAAGAAAGAAAGAAAGAAAGAAAGAAAGAAAGAAAGAAAGAAGAAAGAAAGAAAGAAAGAAAGAAAGAAAGAAAGAAAGAAAGAAAGAAAGAAAGAAAGAAAGAAAGAAAGAAAGAAAACCCTGACCAGTCACATGTGCAGAGCACCATGCAAAGCAATAATAGGGAATGCATGGCTGTGGGGTCCCATAGAGTAATAAGATCCTTCTCGCTCTCTCTCTCTCTTTCTCTATCTCTCATTTTTAAGATTTTATTTATTTATTTGACAGGCAAAGAGAGAGAGAGAGAGAGATCACAAGCAGGCAGAGACTCAGGCATAGAGAGGAAGGGGAAGCAAACTCCCCACTGAGCAGAGAGACTGATGTGGGGCTTTATCCCAGGACCCTGAGATCATGACCTGAGTTGAAGGCAGAAGCTTAACCCACTGAGCCACCCAGGAGCCCCCTAAGGTCCTTCTCTGAACTAATGAGGGTTCAGCAGGTTCCCATAGAAAAAGCAGAGTTAATTAAGAGATGATCACAGAAATGAATTTTTTCTGGAAGAGAGAAAAACTAGTGCAAATGCATAGAAATCAAATTACTATAAATATATTCTCCTAAGTAACAAGATCAAGAATTAAACAAAACCAAAGCAAAGAAACCATATGGATCCAGTATATGAAAATATACGCATACAAAATTTTAACAATTAAACATATCATAGAAAAAATGCAAAGCCTTAAAAGAGCTAAATATTGAGATGCCTGGGTGGCACACTCCATTTAAATGACTGCTTCTTGATATTGGCTGAGCTCATGATCTCAAGGTTATGAAATCAAGCCTCATGTCAAGCTTGATGCCCAGCGTAGTCTCTTCCTGATTCTCTCTCTCTCTGCCCTTCCCGCCACTCTCTCTCTCTCACACTCTCTCTCTAAAATAAACAGACAAATCTTTTTTAAAAAATAGCTAAATATTGATGTTGACATACATGGTTGGAATTTTATATAAAATACAATTTACCATTACTCATTATTTAATAATATAGAATTTAAGAATTAGGTTAAAAAAAGATGAAGATCACAGTTCAGGTTTTCAGTTGTATTTTAGATTTAATAGTAGAAAAATCATAAAAGGATATAAGAATACTTTAAAAATTATAACATCTAAGGGAGCCTGGGTGGCTCAGTCATGTAAGGTTTCTGACTCTTGGTTTTGGCTCAGGTCTTGATATCAGAGTCATGGTTCCAGTCCTCATTGGGTTCCATGCAAGTGATATTAGTACCCCCCCTCTGCTCCTTCCCCTAGTCATGATCTCTTTCAAATAAATAAATAAAATCTTTTTAAAAATTAAAGTGTGAACAATGAATCTTGGAACACTGAATAAATAACATAAAAATTTATAAAAAAATTAAAGCATCTAATAAGAGAGGAAATAATTGAACAAATGTTACAGTGTGCCTACTTTAAAAGGCAAATTGGTTATACAATCTATAATTTATAATGTTGGGAAAGAACAACATTGTTTCAACTGATAACTTAGGGTGATCACTTAAAATAATTGATATTTATGATGTGGAGAGGAATTGTTAATACAATTTTCATAGATTAATTATACTATTGTCTGATAACTTCCCCTCTAAAATATAAACAAATACCACATGTCTTTCTGTGTAGTTAAGAGTTCTGTGTATAAAGAAAATATATAATAAAAAAATCCATTAAAGTACATTTGGAATAATTTTAGATAAGCAGACTGTACTCAAATTTTCAAGCCCTGACTTGGCAAAATATTAGCCAAATAGGGGAAAATAAAGTATAGAGAAGAAAAATAAGGAAGGAAAAAAATAAAATAATATGGAAAAAAATAGTGAACATCGCCTGAAATGATTGGTGATTTCTAGTCAACAGACTGATTGGTACATTCAGTCCATGCACTCCATCTGCTTATTACATGGAGTTCATCATAAGATATTCCCAAAACAAAGTTCATCCAGATTATACATGGAGTCTGAGCTTCAAGAATTTGTAATACAGTCAATAGGCCTTTAGAAAGAGAAGGCACCCAGTTTCAGGAATAATCTCAGAGAGCAAGTCAGGCTTCAAACCTCATCCTAAGAAGAAATCTTTGACATTGAAAGACATAATTTTCACTAGACACTTTCCAAGGAGCATAATAGGATGGCAACAAAAACCAGATAATACCTTGGAAACTGGTATGCAGGACATGATGAAAACTGTTTAAATTTGAAGGGGTCACAGTAGGTGAGAAAGAATAATCCAGACAAGGGGAATTTTCAAAAATGCAGGAAAGAAAGCTTCACCAAGTGCATTTTACACAAGCTTCCTTTTCTCAATCCCAACGGAAGTGAGTTGGCAAAAATCATACATACAAACTAACAAAAAATGAGTAGAAATTTTGATGGTGGATAAGGCTGTGCTCTGTATTGAAATGTCGCACTATGTGGCTTTTCAAGATTTCTGGGGCAATTATTGTAGACATTTATTTAGTAATTTGACCACGTATTAACACTTGGAGGCTAAAGACCAACCTGCTCAAGAATGATGGGATCAAACAGGAAATCAAAGATGAATTCAAACAATTCATGGAGACAAAAGAGAATGAAGACACATCGATGCAAAACCTATAGGACACAGCAAAGGCAATCCTAAAGGGGAAATACATAGCCATCCAAGCCTCACTCAAAAAAATTGAAAAATCTCAAATACACCAGCTCTCTTTACACCTCAAAGAATTAGAAAATCAGCAACAAATGAAGCAAAACCCATGCACAAGAAGGGAAAATGATTAACATCAGAGCAGAGATCAATGAGTTAGAAACTAGAGAAACAGTAGAACGCATCAATGAATCCAGAAAATGGTTTTTGAAAGAATCAATAAGATTGATAAGCCACTGGACAAACTCATCCAAAAGAAAAGAGAGAGGACCATAATTAACAAAATTATGAATGAAAGGGGAGAGATCACAAATAATCCAGAGGAAATAGAAATAATCATCAAAAATTATTATCAACAGCTATATGCCAATAAGTTAAACAACCTAGAAGAAATGGATGCATTCGTGGAAACCAATAATCTTCCAAGACTGAATCAGGAAGAAACTGACACCCTGAATACACCAATATCTAGTAATGAGATTAAAGCAGGGATCAAAAGTCTCCCAAAACATAAGGGCCAGGCCCTGACAGATACCCTGGAGAATTCTAACAAACATTCAAGGAAGTAATAGTACCTATTCACCTGAAACTGTTTCAAAAAATAGAAACAGAAGGAAAACTTCCAGACTATTTCTATGAAGCCAGCATTACACTGATCCTCAAACCAGGCAAAGACCCCATAAAAAAGGAGATTTTCAGACCAATATCCCTGATGAATATGGGTGCCAAGATTCTCTACAAGATCCTAACTATTGGATCCAACAGCACATTAAAAAGATTATTCATCCTGACCAAATGTCATTTATCCCTGGGATGCAAGGTGGTTTAACATTTGCGAATCAATCAATGTGATAGAATAAAGCAATAAGAGATGAGAGAAGAGGGCGCCTCGGTGGCTCAGTGGGTTAAAGCCTCTGCCTTCAGCTAAGGTCATGATCTCAGGCTCACTGCTCAGGAGGGAGCCTGCTTCCTCCTCTCTCTGCCTACCTCTCTGCCTACTTGTGATCTCTCTCTCTGTCAAATAAATAAATAAATTCTTTAAAAAAAAATGGAGATGAAAAAAGAACCACATGGTCCTGCCAATTGATGCAGAAAAAGATTTTGTCAAAATTCAGCAATAGTTCCTGCTTAAAACTTTTCAAATATAAGGAGAGAAGGATCATTTCTCAATATCATATAGTCTATCTATGAAAAGCCCACAGCAAATATCATTCTCAGTGGGGAAAAGCTGACAGCCTTCCCTTTGAGATGAGGAACACGACAAGGATGCCTACTCTCACCAATCTTGTTGAACATAGTGCTAAAAGTCCTAGCGACAGCAATCAGACAACAAAAAGAAATAAATGTATCCAAATTGGCAATGAAGAAGTCAAACTCTCTCCCTTCGCAGAAGACATGTTACTCTATATGGAAAACCCAAAAGACTCCACCCCCAAAATACTGGAACTCTTACAGCAGTTCAGTAGTGTGGCAGGGTACAAAATCTATGCACAGAAATCAATGGCTTTCCTATACACTAACAATGAAACTGTGGAAAGAGAAATTAGGGAATCTATTTCATTTACGATAGCACCAAAAACCATAAGATACCTGGGAACAAAACTAACTAAAGAGGTAAAGGATCTGTACTCGAAGAACTACAAAATGCTCATGAAAGAAATTGAAGAAGACAGAAATGTTGGAAAAGCATCCCATGTTCCTGGATCGGAAGAATAAACACTTAAACTCACTTAAATGCTGAGCATAAAGAAAAACATGGAGGGCATTGTGAGAAGGAAGGGAAGGGGGAATGGGGGAAACCAGAGGGGGAGATAAACTATGAGAGACTGTGGATTCTGAACAACAAACTGAGGGTTTTTGAGGGGAGGAGGTGAGAGGTTGGGTGATTCTGGTGGTGGGTGTTGGGAGGGCACATATTGCATGGAGCACTGGGTGTGGTGCATGAACAATTAATCTTGTAACACTGAAAAAGTAAACAAATTTGGGGAAAATAAAATAGAAACAATAGCTTTGAATGACACATGGGACAAGATGAACCTCATAGATATATACAGAACATTCGAGCCTGTTGGTGGGTATTGAGGAGGGCATGTGCTGCATGGAGCACTGGGTGTAGTGCAAAACAATAAATCTTGTAACACTGAAAAAAAAAAACCAAATAAATAAAATTTTAAAAAATTAAAAAAAAAAGAACATTCCACCCTAAAACAACAGACTACTCATTCTTCTCGAGTGCAAATGGAAATTTTTCTCCAGAATAAACCACATACTGGGTCACAAATCAGGACTCAAATGATAACAAATGATTGAGATGTTTCCTTGCATTTTTCAGACTACATTGCTTTGAAACTGGAACTCAACCACATGAAAAAGTTTGGAAGGAATTCAAACACTTGGAGGCTACAGACCAACCTGCTCAAGAATGCTGGGATCAATCAGGAAATCACAGATGAACTTAAACAATTCATGGAGACCAATGAGAATGAAGACACATTGATGCAAAACCTATGGGGGGCACCTGGGTGGCTCAGTGGGTTAAAGCCTCTGCCTTCAGCTCAGGTCATGATCCCAGGGTTCTGGGATCGAGCCCCACATCGGGATCCCTGCTCAGCGGGGAGCCTGCTTCCCCCTCTCCCTCTTCTCCTGCTTGCGTTCCCTCTCTCGCTGTGTCTTTCTCTGTCAAATAAATAAAAAAAAATCCTTTAAAA
>CM053607.1:127827817-127843423 GCA_028646535.1 Procyon lotor | reverse complement strand
CAGTAAACAAAACAAACAGGCAACACACAGAATGGTTTCACAATTGACACTACAGACCAAGGTCTGATATCTAAGATCTATAAAGAACTCCTCAAACTCAACACTCACAAAAATAATAATTACATCAAAAGATGGGCAGAAGACTTGAACAGACACTTCTCCAAAGAAGACATACAAATGGCTAACAGACACACGGAAAAATGTTCATCTTCTTCAATCATCAGGAAGATACAAATCAAAACTACACTGAGATACCACCTTACACCAGTTAGAATGGCCAAAATCAACAAGACATTAAACAACAAATGTTGGAGAGGGTGTGGAGAAAGGGGCACCCTCTTACACTGTTGGTGGGATTGCAAGCTGGTGCAGCCACTTTGGAAAACAGTGTGGGGATTCCTCAAGAAATTAAAAATAGAGCTACCCTATGACCCTGAAATTGCACTACTGGGTATTTACCCCAAAGAAGTAGATGCAGTACAAAGAAGGGCCACATGGACCCCAATGTTCATAGCAACAAAGCCCACAATCGCCAAACTGTGGAAAGAACCAAAATGCCCTTCAACAGATGAATGGATAAAGAAAATATGTTATATACAATGGAATATTATGCCTCCAAAAGAAAGGATGAATACACAACTTTTGTGTCAACATGGACAGTACTGGAAGAGATCATGCTGAGTGAAATATATCAAGCCGAGAGAATAAGTTATTTTAGGGTTTCATGTGTGGAGCATAAGGAAAATCATTGAAGGCATTGTGAGAAGGAAAGTAAGGTTGAATTGGGGGAAATTGGAGGGGGATATGAACCATGAGAGACTGTGGACTCTGAGCAACAAACTGAGTGTTTTGGAGGGGTTTGATTGGGGGCTTGGGTGAGCCTGGTATTGGGTATTGAGGAGAGCACGATTTGCATGGAGCACAGAGTGAGATGTATAAACAAGATTAATATCTTGAAACACTTAAAAAATAAGATATTTGGGGAAAATATGGTACACTGCTCTTTGATGAAAAAAAGGTAATGTTCGTATATAACTCAACGTCATTGGAAGTGCATACCACTTATGGGATGTTGGGATGTTAATTGGAGTTTTCAGAGGCAGAGTCTATGTGTTCTGGACCATCTGGATGGGAATAGTCTGAGGCATCTTTCTGAGACAGAGGCTGGGTGCAGACAGATTCTGTGTTCTGACCTTCTGAAAAGCTTCAAAAGCCCATCAAAGAACAAAAACTTCCAGAAAACAAAAGCCTGAAAAACATATTTCCAAAAAGACAAGTCCCTTGATGGGGGCAAAGCTACTCAACCCAAGCAACATTGACTGAAAAACAACAAAGAAGCCCCCTCCTCTAAGAGACAAGACAAGAGAAAAAGAGGACAACCATCACAAGGTTCCCATAAAACGCTAAACCACGAATATCAAGGGAAAACAGAAATTAAGCTCCCAGTATTGCCTCATAACCTGTATATTTCATAGATAGAATTTTTTTTTTTAATTTTAAATTCGTTTTCATGGGGAACCTGGGTGGCTCAGTGGGTTAAAGTCTCTGCCTTCAGCTCAGGTCATGTCTCAGGGTCCTGGGATCAAGCCCCACATTGGGCTCTCTGCTCAGCAGGGAGGCTTCTTCCTCCTCTCTCTCTGTCTGCCTCTCTACCTACTTGTGATTTTTCTCTCTCTGTCAAATAAATAAAATCTTTAAATATATATATATTTAAATATATAAATTTATATATATAATAATAATATATATAATAATACATATTATTATTAATAATAATATATATAAATATATAATATATAATATATAATAATCAGGCTCCCTGCTAGGCAGGAAGCCTGCTTCTCTGGCTACCATTCCCTCTGCTTGTATTCCCTCTCTTGCTGTGTTTCTCTCTGTCAAATAAATAAAATCTTTAAAAATAAAATAAAATAAAATAAATTCACTTTCATGTTCTTGTTCTTTTATTTATTAACCTACTTACCATTACTATTAGATGTTTAACACAATATATTCCATAATATTTTTAACTTCAACATTTTTCAATGTACTTGTGTTTCTTTTTTAATATATATATTTAATATATAAATATATAATAACAAAATAAAATAAAATATTTTATGTAAAAATAAAATATGCATATATAAATAACTATATTAAATATCTATTTTATTAAATGTTTCATTTATCACAATTTTATTATATTTTTATTTTATGTATTACATCATGCTTTATATTTATTTAATAATAAATAGTTCTATTTATTATTTATATTTATCTATAATATTTTATTTATTATTTTTTATTAAGAATATAAATATAATATATAAGCTTCATGGTAATCCAAAATGCTGATCTGTCTATCCTACTTTATGTGGTAAAAAACGAAGAAAATCCTTTCTCTCTATTTAATACTACTCCTATATATAAACCAGCTTTAATTTTCCTATATCTCTGGAAATTTGAGTCTTTTTTTTTTTTTTTAGATTTGTATTTATTTATTTGACAGAGTTGAGAGAGATCACAAGTAGGCAGAGAGGCAGGCATAGAGAGAGGGGAAGCAGGATCCCTGCTGAGCAGAGAACCCGATGCAGGCTAGATCCCAGGACCCTGAGTTCATGACCTGAGCTGAAGGCAGAGGCTTTAGCACACTGAGCCTCCAGGTGCCCTGAAATTTGAGTCCTTTAATGAAAATAACAAGATACACCCAGGAAGAATTGAAATAACCTTCCCTGCCCACATGAAGGGTTTATAACCACCTTCCTATCTCATTCTTCTGTCAGTGTTTCCCAGTATTTGTTTTTGTTTTGCTTTTGTACTATATAAATCTGATTCTTGGGGTTCATTTTGGCTGGGTTTTTCCTTTTCTTTCATTTTTTTCTTTTCTTTTCATTTACTTTTGTCGGTCTTCTTGTTTGTTGGGTTTTGTTTTAGTACCTTATAAGTCTAAATTTGGGGCTTGTTTTGGCTGGGTTCTTTCTTTCTTTCTTTCTTTCTTTCTTTCTTTCTTTCTTTCTTTCTTTCTCTCTCTCTCTCTCTCTCTCTCTCTCTCTCTCTCTCTTTCTTTCTTTCTTTCTTTCTTTCTCTTTTCCCTCTCTTTTTTCTTTCTTTTTTCCTGGTGACTTCTGATCGCTCCAAAACTTTCCAAGGTGTACCTGACCTGGATGATCATTGATATATTCAACTATACATCCCCTCAACCAAGTCTCACCAAAATGGTTAGGAGTTGGAACACTCAACAGAGGAAAAATTAAGAGACTGTGAACTCTGCCACAGAACTATTGGATATGGATATAAACACTATGTTGGAAATGGAGTTCAGAGTAACAATTATGGAGGCAATGGCTAGGTAGGAGACCATTAGTGGCAATCTAGAATCTCTAAGGGAAGAAGTAAGAGCTGATCAGTCAGAACTTAAAAATGCTACCAATGAGATCCAATCTAATTAAAATACTCTAACAGCTACAGTAAATGAAGCAGAAGATCAAATTAGAAATCTAGAAGACAACCTGGGAATAAAGAAGGATCAGTAAAAGACCTGAAATAAACAGCTTAGAAGACAGGAAAGCAAAAAAACAAAACAAAACAAAATCAAACAAAAAGATGATATGAAAACATAATTAGGGAAATAAATGATGCCATGAAACATTTCAATGTCAGAATTATTGAGATCTCTGAATGGGTGGAGAAAGAAGACTAGAAGATATAAATTGATATAGATACAAAGATATAAAAATACAAATTAAGGCGTGGATCCCTGTCTCCTCCTAGTTGCAGTCTGGTAGTCGTTTGTGGCTGTGCGCCGGCTCGCCATTGCCTTGAAGGCAGGCGAGCCTGCAGCCCAGGGAAGGAGGAAGTCGTGGAAGCTGACCCTGATCCGTAGCAGGTCTTTAGGTCGGTTGGTGCAGCAGATTTCAAGGCTAAGAGAGGAAGACTGCTTTTGATCCCTGCAGGTAGAATAAGCAGGAAAAAAATCTCAACATGGAAAATATCCCCCAGGAAAGCAAAGGAGACGAGCAAGCTCCGGTGCAGAATGAAGAAGAAGCCCACCCTTTGGGAGGTGGTGAAGGCCAGCAGCCTGGAGGAAGTATTAGAGCGGGTTGGGCCCCACCTGCTCATGATATTAGAGAGGATATGCCCAATAGGCTTGTCAATAACCTTGACATGATAGATAGAGATGCAGATGATATGGAACGGTTCATGGAGGAGATGAGAGAGCTAAGGAGGAAAATTAGGGAGCTTCAGTTGAGGTACAGTTTGCGCATTCTTATAGGCGATCCGCCTCACCATGACCATCATGATGAGTTTTGCCTTATGCCTTGAATGCTGAGGTTAATAATAATAAATCCCCTGCTTCCCAAAGTTGCATTTTCTTGATGTACCCTCTACTGTGAATCTATGCTGTTCTGTTATTTTTCTGATTGAAAATTTCATTTTGACTTAGTCTGGAAGTTTTTCTGTCAGCAGGGGAGTTTCATCAACTTGCATGGAAAGATGTTTATTACATACTGTGAAGGTAATAAAGCAGTTTAAAAAGCAAAAAAAAAAATACAAATTAAAGCTGGTTTATATATAGGAGTAGTATTAAATAGAGAGAAAGGATTTTCTTCGTTTTTTACCACATTGAACAAATTCTGAATGAAAATTACCCCTAACTGGGGAATGGAAGAAATTTTCATGTACTAAAGGCAGAGAGGACACGCCCCCCAAGATCAAAGAGGCTACAAAGAATTCCAGACACATAATTGTGAAACTCATGAGGCATAAATTCAGAGAAGATAGCTTAATGATAGCTAGGGAGAAGAGATTCCTTATGTACAGAGGGAGTAGAAATAGAATAATGGCAGACTTGTCCACAGAAAACTGGGAAGCCTAAAGCACTGGCAAGACATATTCAGGGCACTAAATGAGAATAATAGGCAGCCAAGCATACTTTATCCAGCAAGAGTGACATGTGGAATGGAAGGACGAAATAAAGAGATTCCAAGAATGGCAAAGTTTAAAAGAATATGTAAAACCCAAGCTGGCACTACCAGAAGTAGTAAGTGGGGTTCTATAAAAGAACAAAGAAGCCATGGGTGACAAAGAACAGAAAATGACAGAGACAATCTATAGAAACAAGGACTTCACAGGCATCATAATTTCAATAAAAACTTAACATTCAATAATCACACTCAATGTGAACAGATTAAACGCTCCCATAAAATGGCACAGGGTTGCAGACTGGATAAAAAGAAAGGACCTGTCCATTTCCTGTCCAAAAGACATATAATTTTTTAAATTTTTTTTCCGTTTAAAGGGTGTAATTCGGTGATTTTATTTTTTTTCCCAAATATGTATATTTTATTTTTTCAGTGTTACGAGATTAACAGTTTTTGCAACACACCCAGTTCTCCATGCTAAATGCACCACATTTTAAACCTAAAGATACATCCAGACTAAAAACTGAATGGATGGAGAACTGTCTTTCATACCAACAGGTCTCAAAAGAAAGCTGTGGTACATACTTGAAAAAGGTAAATTAGATTTACAGCTAAAGACTGTAGTCAGAGATACAGAAGGACACTACAGCATTCTTTTTTTCCCCCAAATGTTTATTTTATTTTTTCAATGTTACAAGATTTATTGTTCATGAAACACAACCAGTGATCCATGCAATACGTGCCCTCCTCAATACCCACCACCAGGTTCGCCTAATCCCTACCCGCTCCCGTCCAAAACCCCCAGTTTGTTGCTCAGACTCCACAGTCTCTCATGGTTCATCTCTCCCTCTGGTTTCCCCCCACTCACCCCTCCCTTCCTACTCACAATGCCCTCCAGGTTTTTCATTACTCTCAGCATTTAAATGAGACCATATGTTAATTGGTTCTTTCTGCTTGACATATTTCACTCTGCATACTCTCTTCCAGTCCCATCCATGTTGATATAAAAGTGGATATTCGTCCTTTCTAATGGAGGCATAATATTCCACTGTATATATGTACATTATCTTCTTTATCCATTCATCTGTTAAAGGGTATCTAGGTTCTTTCCACAGTTTCACAATTGTGGCCACTGCTGCTATGAACACTGGGGTACATGTGGCCCTTCTTTGTAATGCATCTGCTTCTTTGGGGTAAATACCCAGTAGCGAGATGGCAGGGTCATAGGGTAGCTCTATTTTTAATTTCTTGAGGAATCACCACACTGTTTTCCAAAGTGGCTGCACCAGCTTGCAATCCCAACAACAGTGTAGGAGGGTGCCCCTTACTCCGCACCCTCTCCAACATTTGTTGTTTACTGTCCTATTGATTTTGGCCATTCTCACTGGTGTAAGGTGGTATCTCAATGTGGTTTTGATTTGAATCTCCCTGATGGCTAAAGATGATGAACATTTTTTTCATGAGTCTGTTAACCATCTGTATGTCTTCTTTGGAGAAGTGTCTGTTCATATCTTCTGCAGATCTTTTGATGTAATGAGCAGTTTTGTGAGTGTTGAGTTTAGGAGTTATTTATACATCTTAGATATCAGACCTTTGTCTGTAGTGTCATTTGCAAATATCTTCTCCCATTCTGTGGGTTGCCTGTCTGTTTTGTTGACTGTTACCTTCGCTGTGCAGAAGCTTTTTATCTTGATGAAGTCCCAAATGTTCAATTTCGCTTTGTTTCCTTTGGCTTTGGAGATATCTCCTGAAAGAAGTTGTTGTGGCTGATGTCAAAGAGGTACTGCCTATGTTCTCCTCTAGGATTTTGATAGATTACTGCCTCACATTGAGGTCTTTTAAAAATTTCGAGTTTATCTTTGTGTATGGTGTAAGAGAATGGTCAAGTTTCATTCTTCTACATATAGCTGTCCAAATTTCCCAGAACCATTTGTTGAAGAGACTGTCTTTTTTCCACTGGATATTTTTTCCTGTTTTGTCAAAGATTATTTGCCATAGAATTGTGGGCTCTCTATTCTGTTCCACTGGTCTATGTGTCTGTTTTTGTGCCAGTACCATGCTGTCTTGGTGATCACCACTTTGTAGTAAAGCTTAAAATCGAGCAATGTGATGCCCCCAGCTTGGTTTTCCTTTTTCAGCATTTGTTTAGCGATTCAGGGTCTTTTCTGGTTCCATATAAATTTTAGGATTGGTTGTTCCAGGCCTTTAAAAAAAAAAAAAAAAAAAACAATGGAATTTGGATCAGATGGCACTGAATGTATAGATTGCTCTGGGCAGTATAGACATTTTAACAATGTTTATTCTCCCGATCCAGGAACATGAAATGCTTTTCCACCTTTTTGTGTCTTCTTCAATTTCTTTCATGGGCGTTCTGTAGTTCTTTGAATACAGATCCTTCATCTCTTTGGTTAGGTTTATTTCCAGGTATCTTTTGGTTTTTGATGCTATCGTAAATGGAATAGATTCCCTAATTTCTCTTTCCACAGTTTCATTATTAGTGTATAGGAGAGCAACTGATTTCTGTGTATTGATTTTGTATCCTGCCACATTACTTAATTGCTGTATGAGTTCTAGTAGTTTGTGGGTGGAGTGCTTTGGGTTTTCCATACAGAATAACATGTCATCTGCGAAGAGAGAAAGTTTGACTTCTTTGTTGCCAATTTGCATACATTTATTTCTTTTTGTTGTCAGATTGCTGTCGCTAGTTCTTCTAGCACTATGTTGAACAAGAGTGGTGAGAGTGGGCATCCTTGTCGTGTTCCTGATCTCAGCGGGAAGGCTGTCAGCTTTTCCCCATTGAGAATGATATTTGCTGTGGGCTTTTCCTAGATAGATTTGATGATGTTGAGGAATGTTCCTTCTATCCCTATACTTTGAAGAGTTTAAATCAGGAACAGATGCTGAATTTTGTCAAATGGTTTTTCTGCATCAGTTGAGATGACCATGTGGTTCTTCTCTCTTCTCTTCATGATCTGTTCTATCACATGGATTGATTTGTGAATGTTGAACCACCCTTGCATCCCAGGGATATATCCAGCTTGGTCATGATGAATAACCTTTTGATGTGCTGTTGGATCCTATTAGCTAGGATCTTGTTGAGAATCTTGGCATCCATATTCATCAGGGATATTGGTCTGAAATTTTCCTTTCGGTAGGGTCTTTGCCTGGTTTGGGGAGCAGGGTAATGCTGGCTTCATAGAAAGACTCTGGAAGTTTTCCTTCTGTTTCTATTTTTTGAAACATTTTCAGGAGAATCAGTATTATTTCTTCCTTGAAGGTTTGGTAGAATTCCCCAGGGAATCCGTCTGGACCTGGACTCTTGTTTTTTGGGAGGTTTTTGATCACTGCTTCTATCTCATTACTAGATATTGGTCTATTCAGGTTGTCAATTTCTTCCTGTTTCTGTCTTGGAAGATGATGGATTTCCAGGAATGCATCCATTTCTTCTAGGTTGTTTAACTTATGGGTATATAGTTGTTGATGATAATTTCCGACGATTTTCTATTTCCCTTAGATAAGTCTTGATCTCTCCCCTTTCATTCATAATTTTGTTAATTTGGGTGCTCTCCCTTTTCTTTTGGATGAGTTTGGCCAGTGGCTTATCCATCTTATTGATTCTTTCAAAGAACCAACTTCTGGAACCGTTGATGTGTTCTATTGTTTCTCTAATTTCTAACCCTTTGATCTCTATTCTGATCTTGATTATTTCCTTTCTTGTGCCTGGGGCTGTCTTCCTTTATTATATGTTTTACAGTTCTTGGAGGTGTAAGGAGAGCTCCTGTATTCAAGATTTTTAAATTTTTTTGAGTGAGGCTTGGATGGCTATTTATTTCCCCTTTAGGACTGCCATTGCCGTGACCCACAGGGTTTGCATTGATGTGTCTTAATTCTCATTGGTCTCCATGAACTGTTTAAGTTCATCTTTGATTTCCTGGTTGATCTCAGCATTCTTGAGCAGGTTGGTCTTTAGCCTCCAATTGTTTGAATTCCTACCAAACTTCTTCTTGTGGTTGAGTTCTTGTGGTTGAGCTTTTTCAAAGCATTGTGGTGCAATTGCGAATGATGGTTAATTTGGCCCATCTCAAAGTTTTCATGGATAATAGTTTAAAAAAAAAACAAGTAGTTTAAATAAATAAAAATATTTATATATAAAACTTTTAAAAGCTTACAAAAGATATGTTATCCTGAATCTTTGAATTTATGCTATGTTAAATGATAAATGGAATGAGAACATTACGTATTAAGACTTTTCCAAATACGAATACATTGTTAAGGAGGGAAATAAAAAATAAAAAACAGTAATTTTGTCCTAAAATGAGATTATTTGGCAAGAAAATGCTTAGAATAAATTTTGTATGCAATGGAAAACTATATGCAACTTATGAATTGTTGAACACTACATAAAAATTTTTAATACTAACTGAAAAAATTTAAATAAAAAAATTAAATAAAATCTCCTACATTATCACTATTAATAACAAAAGAAAAATAAAAAAAGGAAGGCAGTGTAAATTTCGTGAAGTGAATATTTAGAAAATATTGTTATCTTTGATTAAGAGAATGATTGAAATGAATGGATTTTAAAGTACATTGGTATAAGATTAAAATTCTGCTTCCCTCTGTTAAAAAGTTAGTTTCTTTGAATCACTAGTCTGCTCTAGACAAGAAAATATAAAGAATGTTTTTCTATCGCCTTTTATGTTGGAAAATCATGTTTCATTTTTTTTTAAGATTCTATTTATTTATTTGTCAGAGAGAGAGAGATCACAAGTAGGCAGAGAGGCAGGCAGAGAGAGAGAGGGACGCAGGTTCCCTGCTGAGCAGAGAGCCCGATGTGTGTCTAGATCCAGGACCCTGAGATCATGACCTGAGCCGAAGGCAGATGCTTAACGACTGAGCCACCCATGCTTAGTAGAATTCCCCAAGGAATCTATCAGGTCCTGAACTCTGATTTCCTGGTACTATTTTGAACACTGCTACAACTCTTACTAGATATTGCTCTATTCAGGTTGTCGATTTCTTACTGTTTCAGTCTTGGAAGGTTATGGGTTACCAGGAAAGCATCCATTACTTCTAGGTTTTTTCAATTATCAGCATATAGCTGTTTATAATAATTTTTGATGATTTGTCTGTTTCCTTTAGATTGGTTGTGATCTCTCCTCTTTCATTCATAAAGCTGATAATTTGGGTCCTCTCTCTTTTCTTTTGGATGAGTTTGGCCAGTGGTTTATCAATCTTATTGATTCTTTCAAAAAAACCACTTCTGGATTCATTGATCCATTCTACTCTTTCCCTAGTTTCTAACTCATAGATCTCTGCACTAATCTTTATCATTTCCCTTCTTATGCATGGGGTTTGCTTAATTTGCTGTTGATTTCCCAGTTCTTTGAGGTGTAAAGAGAGCTGGTGTATTCGATATTTTTCAATTTTTTTTATTTTTTGAGTGAGCATTGGATGCTATGTGTTTCCCCCTTAGGACTGCCATTATGATGTCCCATAGGTTTTGGATCAATGTGTCTTTATTCTCATTGGTCTCCATAAATTGTTTATGTTCATCTTTGATTTTCTGATTGATCCCATCATCCTTGAGCAGGTTGGTCTTTAGCCTCCAAGTGTTTTAATTCCTTCCAGACTTTTCCTTATGATTGAGTTCCAGTATCAAACATTGTGGTCTGAGAAAATGTAGGGAAGCATCTCAATCTTTTGGTATCAGTTGAGTCCTGATTTGTGACCCAGTATTTGGTTTATTCTGGAGACAGTTACATGTGCACTAGAGAAAAATGAGTATTCTATTGTTTTAGGGTGGAATTTTTTGTATATATCTATGAGGTCCATCTGGTCTAATGTGCCATTCAAAGCTCTTGTTTTTTTTGTTATTTTTTATTTTTTATTGATTTTCTGTTTAGATGACCTGTTACTGAGAGTGGTGTGTTAAGATCTCTTACTCTTAATGTATTCATATCAATATGACTTTTTATTTTGATTAACAGTTGACTTATGTAGTTGGTTGCTCCTTAATTGGGAACATAAATGTTTACAATTGTTAAATCTTCTTGAAAGATAGACACTTTAAGAATGATGTAATGTCCTTCTGTATTTGTGACTACAGTGTTTAGCTTAAAATATAATTTGTCTTATAGGAGAACTGCTACCCCAGCTTTCTTATGACGCCCATTGGCATGAAAGATGGTTCTCCATCCTTTCCCTTTCTGTCTGGATGTATCTTTTGCTTCAAATTGTGTCTCTTGTAGACAGCATATGCACGGTTCCTGCCGCTTATCCATTCTGCAACCCTGTGCTGTTTTATCGAAGCATTTAGGCCATTCACATTGAGAGTGATTATTGAAAGATACGTGTTTATTATGTCATGTTGCTTGTGTAGTCCTTGTTTCTATATATTGTAAATCTCTGGTCTAAGTAACTCATGAGTTCTTTCTTCTTTTATAGAACCCCCTTTAATATTTCCTGTAGTGCCGGCTTGGTGGTCACATACTCTTTTAATCCTTTCCAGTCTTGGAAACTCTTTATCTCTCCATCCAATCTGAATGTCAGCTTTGCTGGATAAAGTATTCTTGGTGGCATGTTCTTCTCATTTAGTGCCCTGAATACATCCTGCCAGCCCTTTCTGGCTTGCCAGGTTTCTGTGGACAGGTCTGATGTTATTCTACTGTGTCTTCCACCATAGGTAAGGAATCTCTTCCCCCTAGCTGCCCTCAGGAACTCTTGTCTAAAAGTATAATTTGCAAATTTCATAATGATGTGCTTCGTTGATTTTCTAGACTCGTTGATCTTGTCAGGTGTCCTTTCTGCCTCTAGGACATCAACACTTATTCCTTTCCCCAGATAGGGCAAATTTTCATTCTTAATTTGGTCAGCTATATCTTCTAGTCTTCTTTCTTTCTCTATCCCCTCTGGGATACAAGTAATTCTGACATTTTAACGTTACATGATGTCATTTATTCCCCTAAGTCTCCTCCCATGAATCCTGAGCAGTTTGCTCCAGCTCTCCTCACCTTTTTCTCAACCATTTTATCCTCCAGATCACTAATTCTATCCTCTGTCTCTGTAACTCTAGCTGTTAGACTATTTATATTGGATTGGTTCTCACTGATTGTGTTTCTTACATCAGCTATACTGGTTCTCATTTCTGCCCTTAGAGATTTTATGTTGTCCTTAATGTTTTCCTCTGTCCTGGATGGAGACTACACAGGACATTGCCTGGATAATTGGCACCCTGAATTCCCTTTCTGCCATACAGTTTATGTCTATGTCTAATAATTCCGAAGGGGAGGGCATCGTCTCTGGGTTTTTCCTCCATTGGGTGTTCCTCCTCCTAGTCATTTTGATGAGAAGTGGATGAGAAGATGTATAGTTGGATATATGGTCCATGATCCTGGCAGGGTGCATTCTGGAAGTATTAGGAGCAATTGGGATTCACCCTTAAAAAGAAAGAATAAAGGGGGCACCTGGGTGGCTTAGTGGGTTAAGGTCTCTGCTTTTGGCTTAGGTCATGATCTCAGGGTCTTGGGATCAAGCCCCACGTCAGGCTCTCCCCTCAGCGGGGAGCCTGCTTCCCTCTCTTTCTCTGCCTGCCTCTCTGCCTACTTGTGATCTCTCTCTCTCTGTTAAATAAAGAAATAAAATCTTTAAAAAATATATATAAGGATAAAAAAACGCTAAAGAGAAAGAAAAACGAATCAATCCTGGGCATAATGGGCTCGAAAAATAAGATTTGTAAGGTATGCAAACCAACATGAACAAACATATAGACCAACAAAAGTAAATGAGAAGAAATAAAAGAACCTAGTCAGAATGAACCCCAGGAATAAGATTTATATCATACCAGAACAAAAGCACATATGTAGAAACACTGACAGAAGGATTAGATAGGAGGATAGTTATATCTCCTCTTGGCGGAAGAAGGTTATTTCAGGTCTTCCTGGGTTTATCATTGTATTAATCCTGTAGTTGTAATATTAAGTAGTTTAAAAAATTAAAAAAAAACACAAGAAATGTGAAAATGACTGAATAAAAAAATGGAAATTAAGAAAGAAAAAATGTATCTATGAAATATGCAGGTTTGAGCTTATTATCTGGCTCTGGCACTTAATATATTGATTTTCCCTGATGTTGGGGATTTACAATTTTATGGGGACTCTGTGGTTATTGTCCTTTTTTTTTTCTTTTTTTTTTTTTTTTCTTGTCTTCTGGAGGAGGGACCTGCCATGTTGTTTTCCAGTCAGTCTTGCTTGGGTTGAGTCACCCTGCCTCCAATTAAGGGACTGAGCTCTTTGGAAACTGGTTTCTCAGTCTTTCACTCTATGAACGTTTTGGCCTTTTGTAGCTTTCTCACCTTTTTGGACGGTCCAAGCAACGAATCTGCCTGTAGGTACCTTGACCTCTGAGTCACAGAGAAGCCTCAGTGTGCTCCCCTCTGGGTGTTCCAGAACACGCACTTCTTTCCACAATGTACTGCTCACAGAGCTGCCTGTCACATGTGGTGCACACTCCCCAGCCACAGTTCATAGACTCTGCAAGTGCTCCCCTGATCTCTGGGCTCCAGGTCCACGCAGGGTGTGGTCAGATTTATGCCAAGATTAGGCTGCCAGCCAGCTTTCTCTCCAGGGGTGACTGGGAGTGCCAAGACACTGCCCTGACTATGAATGTCTTTTCAGTCAGTGTTGCACTCAGTCCAGAGTGTGCGGCACACAGAGAAAAGCGGCCTCTCCTGGACCACAGCAGACTTTCTAAGGCACTTGTTGGAGCACAAGCCCAGCTCACAAAATGGTGCAAGGAGCAGAAAGCTGCAGGTTCTAGAACGATGGACTGGAACCACCCACACCAATCTCACTTGTGGTTTCCTTCCTGGGAGCGTGGGCCCAGGCCCGTGCCCGTGACCACCCCATTCTATTTGTTGGTCCTCAGAACCTTTTGCTCTTTTTTAAAGTGTTTTTTAAAGTGTTTTTAACTAGACTCTTAAGTTATTGCTGCTCCCCAACCACCAGGCACTTTCCTTTGGGGTATTACTGTCCTTGCAACGCTTCTGGTGGCTTCCACCTTTTGTTTATCCTCTGAATCCTAGAGTGTTCCCACTTTGCTTTACCTCTCCATTGCTGTCTTCTTCTCCCGTAGAGATCCAGAAGTGAGAAATCTTTCTCCTCAGGCTGATTTCATGGGTGTTCAGCATGTTCTGGTAGATATCCAGCTCATTTTTGGGGAACGGTTTCAACAGGATCTCCTACTTCTCCACCATCTTGCCCCTTCCCTGTGATGTTTTGTTTTTAATGTTTTTCATTATTTATCCAGAAAAAAAACAAAGCTTATTTTTTTTAGTTTTTTTTTCAGGTCTTTTATTACTAAAGAAATTTAAAACTTCTCAGAGCACGAGTCTGAGTCACTTTTAGAGCATTGAATTCCTGATTCCAGGGTTGTGAATTCAAGTCTTATATTGGCTTGAAGTCTAAATACACAGACAAATAAACAAATAAATAATAAATAACAATCAAACTATTATTTTTTCTACATATGAATGAAATGATATGCTAATTGATTTTCTTTGCCTAATTTCTCTTAGCCTTGTACCATACAGTTCCATCCATGTCATTGCAAATGATAGGTATTCATCCTTTCTGATAGCTGAGTAATATAGCATTGTATGTATGAAAATATCTTATCTATTCATCTGCCGATGAACATCTCAGATCATTCCACAGTTAGACTATTGGGGACATTGCTGCAATGAATATTGGAGTGTAGGTGCCTCTTTTTTTCACTACATCTGTATCATTGGAGTAAATACGCAGTAGTGCAATGGCTGGGTCATAGGTTGGCTCTATTTTTACCTTCTTGAGGAAACTCCATACTGTTTTCCTGAGTGGCTATACCTGCTTGCATTCCCACCAATTGTATAGGAAGGTTCCTCTTTCTCCAAATTCTTTCCAATATTTGTTGTTCCCCATCTTGTTAATTTTGGCCATAGTAAAATTGTGTAGAGTGGTATCTCATTGTGACTTTGATTTGTACTTCCCTGAATGTTAATTAGGTCGAGCACTTTTTCATGTTTCTGTATGTCATCTGTATGTCTTCCTACTAGAAGGGCCTGTTCATGTCATCTTCCAATTTCTTGACTGGGTTATTTTGGGGGGAATGTTGCATTTGATAAGTTCTGAATAGATCTTGGATACCAGTCCCTTTTTGATATATCATTTGCAAACAACTCCCATTTCAGGGATTTAAGAAATAGTGCAAGGATCATATGGGAAGGGAGTGAAACTGAAGGGAAAGAAATCAGAGAGGAAGACAAACTCTGAGAGACTACTGACTCTGGGAAACAAACAAGGTAGCACCATGGGATGTGGGAGGGAGGATTGGGTAACTGGGTGATGGTCATTAAGGAGGGCACATGATGTCCTAAGCCCTGAGTTTTATATGCAAATGGTGACTCCTTGACCACTACTTCTGAAACTAATGATGTACTATATATTGTCTAATTGAATTAAAATAAATAAAAAAACAAGGTGAGTTCACTGAAATTAAACACATGATTATTCAGGATAGAGAATTGGAAGGCATAATATCAGATTCCATAGGAAAATCACATCTATTAATGTGGGCAGGCATAAATCTACTAAGCATCAGTATAATCATGTTAAATTAAAAGTGTTTTTTAATTTCCAAAAACCCTTTG
>CM053607.1:127804227-127819683 GCA_028646535.1 Procyon lotor | reverse complement strand
AAACCCTCAGTTTGTTGCTCAGAGTCCACAGTCTCTCATGGTTCATATCCTCCTCTGATTCCCCTCATTCCACCTTCCCTTACTTCTCACAATGTCATCCTTGTTTTTCCTTATGATCCACATGTGAGACCATAAGATAATTAATTCTCTCTGCTCAACTTATTTCACTGTGCATAATCTCTTCCAGTCCCGTCCATATTGATACAAAGTTGGGTATTCATCCTTTTGATGGAGGCATAATATTCCATTGTATATACGGACCATATCATCTTTATCCATTCATCGGTTGAAGGGCATCTTGGTTCTTCCACAGTTTGGCAATAGTGGCCATTGCTGCTATAAACATTGGGGTACATTTGGCCCTTCTTTGTACTGCATCTGCTTCTTTGGGGTAAATACCCAGTAGTGCAATTGCAGGGTCATAGGGTGGCTCTATTTTTAATTTCATGAGGAATCTCCCCACTATTTTCCAAAGTGGCTGCACCAACTTGCAGTCCCACCAACAGTGGAAGAGGGTTCCCCTTTCTCCATACTCTCTCCAACATTTGTTGTTTACTGTACTGTTGATTTTGGCCATTCTGACTGGTGTAAACCCACTATTGTTAAATACTATGATTGTGTTCTCTCAGTCACTAGTAAGCTAATGTTCTTCCTCTTTCATCTGATCATACTCATTATTTTCAAAGTTCTTTTTTCAAGCAAGTGTCCTGCTTCTAATTATGTGTGTTTCATAAAATGTAAAATTTAGGTGTTGCTATTTGACTGTGCTTTAGGATTTTTTACACATTCTATAAATAACATAAATACTGAACCTTTATTCCTATCACAAATGTTAAAAACACTCTTCATTATTAATTGAATTTTCTCATTATGTTCAATTTCAGAAGATAACATAATTCTAATTCTGAAAGAGTTTCCTTCAGTACAGTTCTTGTATTCTGATTATGCTAAAACTCTGTCTATTCTAAAACTATCAAGTTAATAGGACTTTTGGAAATTGTGTCTTCCCCATAAAGTGAAATAACAGGAACTAAACGTCCTAATTCCATTCACATCCAATCTCCAATCCTTGCACAGTTTCAACTTTTAATTTAGCTTAGTATAAAATATCTGTACCCCTATGATTTGAAGATTATTTTGAATAAATCAATCACTACTATTACTGAAAAAGAAAACCAAAAAAAAAAAAAAAAAAAAAGAAAGAAAAAGAAAGAAAGAAAAGAAAAAAACCAGAAAGTGGTGGTAATATTTGGTGTCTTTTTAACTCTTATTGGATAGGGATTGAATCTTACTTGAGTATATCTGTCTCTGCAGTTTCCCTGAGTCCCCTGCTAATGGAAATGAATGAAATTGCAAAGATATGAGAGTAAATTGCCCTAATCAAGATGTTCAGTGGAATTTACCCCATGCGATCAGTATTGTAGATGAGGCTGTAAACATTCTTTATAATGATTAATAGACAAAAGTGGGGTCAATATCCACTTATAATTGTGGATAGAAAAGTTTATCAGCAGGTTCTGATGGGAAAGTACATTGACCTTATT
The DNA here is from genome assembly GCA_028646535.1 of Procyon lotor. Lineage (NCBI taxonomy): Eukaryota > Metazoa > Chordata > Mammalia > Carnivora > Procyonidae > Procyon > Procyon lotor. The sequence continues at coordinate 127,818,139 of CM053607.1, read as the reverse complement.
ACTAAGAATCACTGTCTATGAGTGTAAGTAAGTCTATTAAAAATTTAACCCAAATGGAATAATAATCACAAGAAAAAGGTGAATGGAAACAGTGTATGGGAACATCAATGAGAATGATTCTTCATTTTGCAGGGAGATAAAGTGTCTAGCCTATAGTACTCTGCAGTAAATTATCATGGAATACAGAGTAAGAACATGAGTCAAAATCTGTCAGATATTGGAATCCATATTGCAAATAAGAATGTAGTTGTTTTCAATTTTATCATGTGTTAAGTAAGATTGTTTTCGTTTTGTTGGTTGTTTCCTTGGCTGTGCAGAAACTTTTTATTTTGAGGTAGTCCTAATAGTTTATTTTTGCTTTTGCTTCACTTGCCTCAGGAGACATATCTAGAAAGGTTTTGTTACAGTCAATGGCAAAAAAATTACCTCTTGTGCTCTCATTCAGGATTTTTATGGTTTCAGTTATGATATTTATGTCCTTAGTACATTTTAAATTAATTTCTGGGTATGATTTAAGAAAGTATCTGGCTTCATAACTTTGTGTATAGCTGTCTAGTTTTCACAAGACAATTTATTGAAGGAACTCTCATTTTCCCAATGTATATCCTTGCCTACTTCATTGAAGATTAAGTGACCATATAAACATGGGTTTATCTCTGGGCTTTCTCTACAGTTCTATTGATCTATGTCTATTTTCTGTGTGCCAATATCATACTGTGCTGATTACTACAGCTTTGTAATATAACTTGATATCTCCAATTGTGATACCTCCAGCAAATCTTTTTCAAGATCTTTTGGTTATTCAGGGTATTTTATGGTTCTATACAAATATTAGGATTGTTTGTTCTAGTTCCATTATATACGGTTGGTCTACTGAGGGTTATTATATTAAATCTGTAGATCGCTTTGGGTAGTGTGGACATTTGTATAATATTTGTTATTTCAATCCATGATCATGGAATGTCTTTACATTTGTTGTGCATCCTTCAATTTATTTTCTCAATGTTTAAGAGGTTTCACTGTACAGTTCTTTCACCTCCTTGGTTAAGTTCATTTGTAGGTATTTTATTATTTTTGGTGCAATTGTAAATGGGCTTGTTTGTTTAAATTCTATTTCTGCTAATGCCACATATTTCTGTATGGCATATTTATATGCTATTGATTTACTGAATTCAATTGTCAGTTCTAAGTTTTTTTGTAGTTTTGTGTTTATTTGTTTGTTTCTTTTGTTTGTTTGGTAGAGGCTTTAGGGCTTTCTACATGTAATTCCATGCCATCTGCAAATAGTGAAAGTTTTACTTCTTTGTTACCAACTTGAATGCCTTTTACTCTTTTTTCTTGTCTGTTCTATGTGACCAGGAATTCAAGTACTGTTTTGAATAAAAGTGGTGAGAGCGGACATCCTTGTCTTGTTCCTGAACTGAGGGGAATAGCTCTCTTTTTCACCACTGAGTACAATGTTAGCGGTAGGTTTTTCTTTCTTTCTTTTTTAAAGTAATTGAATATATTTATTTATTTATTTTCCCCAAATATATGTATTTTATTTTATTAGTGTTACAAGATTCATTGCTTATGCACCACATCCAGTGATCCATGCAATACATGCACTCCTCAATACTCACCACTAGGCTCACCCAACCCCCCACCCCCACCCCTCCAAAACCCTCAGTTTGTTGCTCAGAGTCCACAGTATCTCATAGTTTTCATATGTTGTCTTTATTATGTTGAGATCTGGATGTCCCCTCTACACCTAGTTTGTTGAGAGTTTTTATTATGAGTAGATACTGTACATTAGCAAATGCTTTATCTGCATCTAATGAGATAATTACACAGTGTTTTTCCTTTCTCTAATTGATGGTATGTATTATGTTAACTGATTTGCAATTATTGAATCACACTTGGATCCCAGGAATAAATCCCACTTGATCATTTTGAATATTGGTGGCATTTTGTTGAGGATTATTGCATCTATATTCATGAGAGATATTGGCCTATTGCTTTCTTTTGTAGTGTTTTTTAATTTGGTTTTAATATGCAGATAGTGCTGGTATCATAGAATGGATTTTTCCTTCCTCTTCTATTTTTTGGAATATTTTGAGAAGAATAGATATTATCTCTTCTTTGAATGTTTGGTAGAATTAATCTGTGAACCTGACTACCCCTGGACTTTTGTTTCTGGGGCTTTTTTTTTTGATTACTGATTTAATTTCATTGCTGGTAAACAGCATGCTCAAATTTGCTATTCCTTTCTGATTTAGTTTATATATTTCTAGGAATTTATCCATTTCTTCCAGGTTGGCATACAATTTTCCATAATATTATCTTATAATACTTTGCACTCCTGTTTTATCTGTTCTTATTTCTCCTCTTTCATTTCTGGTTTTGTTTGAGTACCTTGTATTTTTCTCTCTTCTTTGATGAGTCTAGCTAAAGTTTTATCAATTTTGTTGATCTTTTCAAAGAACAAGCTCCTGGTTTCAATGATATGTTCTTTTTTTTTTTACAATGATATTATATTCTATTGATGCTTATTTTTTGTTTTAGCTTCTATCTCATTTTTTTTTTCTCTAATCATTATTTCCTTCTTTCTACTGGTTTTGGGATTTGTTTTCCTTCTTTTTTCTATTCCCTTTATGCCTAGGATTAGGGTTTTATTTGGGATTTTTCTTCCTTCTTTTCTTTTTTAAGATTTTATTTATTTATTTGACAAAAAGAGATCACAAGTAGGCAGAGAGGCAGGCATAGGGAGAAGGGGAAGCAGACTTCCTGCAGAGGAGAGAGACTGATGTGGGGCTCAACCCTGAGATCATGACCTGAGCTGAAGGCAGAGGCTTAACCAACTGAGCCACCCAGTTGCCCCTTTTCTTGTTTCTTAATGTCTCTTTGTATTGCTATAATCTTTCTTCTTAGAATTGCTTTTAGTCTATGCCAAAGATTTTGGGCCATTCTATTTTAATTTTCATTTGTCTCTATGGACTTCTGATTTTTCTCTGTGATTTATTGGTTAATTCAGTCACTGCAGAATAGCATGTTATTTAATTTGCATGTATTTGTGCTCTTTCCAGATTTCTTCCTGTGTTTAATTTCTAGTTTCACATTGTGGCCAGATAAATCTTCATGGTAAGACTTCAATTATTTCTAATTTGTTGAGACTTGCTTTTTGGCCTACTAGGTAGTCTATTCTGCAAAATGTTCTATTTGTAATTGAAAAGAATGTGTATTCTGCTCTTTTAAGGTAATATGTTCTGAATATATCTGTTAAGTCCATCTGGTTCAACATGGTCTTTAAAGCAACTATTTCCTTGGTGTTCTGTGTGCATGCTCTGTCCATTGATGTAAGTGGGATAGTGAAGTCCCCTATTATTTTTATATTACTATCAATTAGATACTTTATGTTTGTGATTGACTCTATTATATATTTGGATGTTTCCATGTTGGGTGCATAAATATTTACAATTGTTAAATACTCTTCTTGGATTGTCTTTTTTCATTATATAGTGTCTTTCTTTGTGTATTATTATGGTCTTTGTTTTAAAGTCTGTTGTGTTTGATATAAGTATTACTATCCCGACTTTTTCTGCAAATCAATTTGCAAGACAAATATTTCTCCATCATCTTACGTTCAATCTGCAGGTGTTTATAGATCTGAAATTAAATGCATTTTTAAGCCATTGCTATTAAATGGATTAAAGTTTTGACTGGTTTTTAGGCCATTTACATATAGAGTAATTATTGATTTGTATGTATTTATTGCCATTTTGTTACTTGTGTTTTGGTTGTTTTTGTAGTTTTCTGTTCTTTTCTGCCTTTACCTCTCATGATTAGCCAGCTTTTTTGGTGATATATTTGGATTCTTTTTTTTTTTTTTTTTTTTAATGTATATCTAGGGAAGCCTGGGTGGCTTAGTGGGTTAATGGATCTGCCTTTGGCTCAGGTCATGATCTCAGGGCCCTGGGATCTAGCCCCACATCAGGATCTCTGCTCAGCAGGGAGACTGCTTCCCTTTCTCCCTCTGCCTGTCTCTCTGCCTACTTGTGGTCTCTTTCTTCCTGTCAAATAAATAAATAAATAAATAAATATTTTTTTGAAAATTGCATATCTATTACATATTTTTGATTTGTACTTACCTTGACATTTATATATAACATCTTCTGCATATAGCAGTCCATATGAAGTTGATGGGTTTTTTTTGTTTTTTGTTTTTTGTTTTTTAGTTCATTCTTATTCTTCACCCTCTACATTTTAGGTATATGGTGTCATGTTTTACATGCTTTTATTTTGGAAGATCCTCATTTGGTTTCTACATATGTACTCATTTTTACTATTTTTTTTTTTTGCTTCCTACATTTATAATTTTGACTTACAATCTTTCCTTTCCCCTCAAAAATTCCCTTTCACTGTTTCTTGTAGGGCTTACTTAGTGGTCATGAATTCCTTTAACTTTTGTTTGTCTGTTACACCATCTCCCCTATTCTGAAATATAGTACTGTTGGATAGAATAGTCTGTGTTGCTGATGATTTGCCTTTAGCCCTTTTAATATATCATCCCATTTCCTTCTGTCCTGCAAAGTTACTGCTGAAAAAAAATCACTGATCGAATTATCAGTGATAATCAGACAAGGAGTTTCCCTTGTCTGCAACTGCTTGTCTGATTTAAAATTCACACTTTATTATTATTTTTGCCATTTTAATTACTGTATCTGGGTGTGGACCTCTTTGGATTGATTTCGTTGGGCACTCTCTATTCCTCCTGAATCTGAATTTTTGTTTCCTTACTCAAAATCTGGTAGTATTCAACTATTATATCTTCAATAAAATTTCTTCTTATTTTCTTTTTCTTCTCTCTCTGGAATTCCTGTAATACAAATATTATTATGTTTGATGATGTCACCGAGTTCCCGAAGTCTGCCATTTTTAAAATATTTTCTTTTATATTCTGAGCTTGATTATCTTACTTTACTCTATCCTCCAGGTAGCTGATACATTCATTTGCTTCCTCTAGTCTGGCATTTATTCAATTTAACATATTTTTTTATTTCATTTATTCTATTCTTCATCTCTTATTGGTTCATTTTATGAGGATCCCACTGATGTCTTCCACTCTTTTCTCATTCCAGTGAGTATCTTTATAAGCATTATTTTAAAAACTCTAGTATTTCTACTATTTATCTCCATTTCACTTAGGTGTCTTACTGTCATTTGTCCTATTCTTTCATGTGGGATAGCTTCCTCTGTATCATTTTGTCTATTTTCATTTGCTTCTCTGTGTTAGTAAAGTCAGCTATATCTCCCTTTGAGAGTAGTGACCTTATGAAGAAGAGGTCCCATAGCTCCTGCAGTGTAGTATTCACCATGGCCTGGTGGAAGCACAAAGGAAACTGACACTTGAGAGATTTCTCCTCTGTGTGATGTGTGTGATGTGCATGTCTGCTGTTGTGGCTGAGTCACTTCTTCTTCTTTTTTTTTTTTTCCCTTTTATGCAGTCATCTGCAGTAGCTTTTGTTTGCCTGTTATTGGCAGTGTTCGGTCCTGTGGTGTTAGTGAACCATTCTGTGGCTGCCTTGGGCTGGATTTGAGTCAGCCTGAGCCTTTGTCGAAGATGCAATGGCATTAATCTACGTGATGCTTTGCTGTGTTGTTCTCGGAGAAGTTTTAATTGATATGTGGCCTGTAATCAATCCAGCTTTCTGCCCCCAGCTCACTGCTGGGGTTGTATACTGATTGGTGTGTTTGCTTATCTTTTCCTCTCCCTAGTGTAAAAGTCACTTTGGCGTGGCGTGGCCACTGTCAGAGCTTCTTGCACACTGTTAGACTTGTGGTCCCAGTTTGGAAGGGCTCTGACAAAAAGCTTATTGGAAAGGACATATCCACAACATGCATGTGGGCAAAGCACCCAGTCTTAACAAGGTTTGTGCTGTGGTGCTCTATGAGAGTGGATCTGCAGTCCTGAGACTGAGCCAGACCTGGCTGGAAAGGATGGACCCATATAGTGTCAAGGGCAGGGGAATATGTCATTTTATCAAGGGTTGTGCTGCTCTTTTTAGGGTAGAATACCTTCAGTGCTGGAACTGACCAGACCTGGGTGGAGGTGACAGACCCACTGAAGCACAGGGGGTTAGGCAATGGTGCTAGGGAATGATGCATAATGTTCCCAAGTAACATACTGAGTGTCAGTGCGTGTTTTGGCTACCTGATCAGGGAGGATAATGGTACCTAAAAGCTCCGTTGTTTCTGGAAGCATCTTCTCTAGGTTCCTGCTCCTCCAGTATATGCTCTGAGATTAGTGGAAATGAAACTCACTCCCTTATGCCTGTGGTGATTTTCAAACTATTGTTTCTATGCTGTCTCTCTGTAGGATTTTTGATGTGCTCTTTATTTAAGGGTAGGGACCCATTTTCCTCTCACCTTCCTGGGTCTCCAATAACTGGACCCACTGATTTTTAAAATTCATGTTTTAAGTCCCATTGGTTATTAGAACTCAAAACATTTGTCCCCTTTGGTTTTAAAATCCAAATGTTATGAGGGTTTGTTTTCCCTATTCATAGTCCCCAACGTGATAGTCTCTCTCTTTTCCATATCTGTGTGTCCCTCCCTCAAGTGGACACGTTTGAACATCTCTGCATTCAAAATGGAATACTAAAGGGGTGCCTGCATGGCTCAGTGGGTGAAAGCCTCTGCCTTCAGCTCAGCTCATGACATCAGGGTCATAGGATCAAGCTCCGCATCAGGCTCTCTGCTCAGCGGGAGCCTGCTTCCCCCCTCTCTGCCTGTTTCTCTTCCTACTTGTGATCTCTCTCTCTGTCAAATAAATAAATAAAATCTTCAAAATGGAACTGGAAAATTATAGTGAGAATTCAGGCCATGGAGCTTTTGAGACTGCTGGCTTGCTCACTAGTATTCATCTCCTTCCTTGGGAGATTATCAACATTCACTAACAGACCAGGTTTGGCCATGAAGTTTGCTTTGGCTAATAAAATGGGAGCAAAGGTCAACAATGGGCAAATAATCAGTGTGTGTATTGACTGAATTCTTTTCTCTCTGCAATATCAACTGGGACGATTCAGGTAGGTCTTATTCAGTCAGAATAAGGATGAAGTTCCAGTGGGAACAAAGCCCTCAGATGGTTCATAATGGATGTGTCATATAAAAGTAAAATAAATTTGGGGCACCTGGTTGGCTCAGTGACTAGGTGCCTGGCTTCAGCTTGGGTCATTAGCCCGGGGTACTGGAATATAGCCCTTCACTGAGCTCCCAGCTCAGAAGGACACCTGCACCTCCTTCTCTCACTCCCCTTGCTTGTATTCCCTTGCTTGCTCTCTCTGTTAAATAAATAAATAAAATATTTTTACAAATTAAAATAATGTTGGCGTTATGCCACTGAGAAATAAAGGTTGATATATCAACATGAAATACTTTTTCTGACTAATTTTTTTAGTTTTTTTCTGACTAACATTTTATTCATTATTTAACACAAAAATGTGTCAATGTGATATCTAGATCTTATATTGTTAATAGAGTAATTACACTTTAACCTGTACTGCTTACTTGGAGATATTATTTTATTTTTCCCCAAGTATGTTTATTTTAAATTTTCAGTATTACAAGATTAATTGTTCATTCACCACACCCGGTGCTCCATAAATTATGTGCCCTCCTCAATACCCAACACCAGGATCACCAAACCCCCCACCATCTCTCCTCCAAAACCTTCAGTATATTGCTCAGAGTCCACAGTCTCTCATGGTTCATCTCCCCTTCTGATTTCCCCCAATTCAACTTTCCCTTCCTTCTCACAATGCCCTCCATGTTTTTCTTTATGCTCCAGCACGAAAGTGAGACCATAAGGTAATTGGCTCTCTCTGTTTGACTTATTTCACTCCGCATAATCTCTTCCAGTCCCATCCATGTTGATACAAAAGTTGGATATTCATCCTTTCAAATGGAGGCATGATATCCCATTGTATATCTGTACCATATCTTCGTTATCCATCCATTTATTGAAGGGCATCTTGGTTCTTTCCACAGTTTGGCCATTGTGGTCATTGCTGCTATGAACATTGGGGTACATGTCGCCCTTCTTTGTTATACATCTGCTTCTTTGGGATAAATATCCAGTAGTGCAATTTCAGGGTCATAGGGTAGCACTATTTTTAATTTCTTATTTTGTTTTCTATTTTTAATTTCTTGAAGAATCTCCACACTGTTTTCCAAAGTGGCTGTACCAGCTTGCAATCCCACCAACAGTGTAAGAGGATGACCCTTTCTCCACACCCTCTCCAACATTTGTTTATTGTCCTGTTGATTTTGGCCATTCTAACTGGTGTAAGGTGGTATCTCAGTGTGGTTTTGATTTGAATCTCCCTGATGGCTAAAGATGATGAACATTTTTTCATGTGTCTGTTCGCCATTTGCATGTCTTCTTTGGAGAAGTGTTGGTTCATGTCGTCTGACCATTTTTTGATATGATTATCAGTTTTGTGAGTGTTGAGTTTGAGGAGATCTTTATAGATCTTAGATATCAGACCTTTGTCTGTATTGTCATTGGCGAATATCTTCTCCCATTTTGTGGGTTGCCTGTTTGTTTTGTTGAAAGTCTCCTTCGCTGTGCAGAAGCTTTTTATCTTGATGAAGTTCCAAAAGTTAAATCTCACTTTTGTTTCTTTACCTTTGGAGACATGTCTTGAAAGAAGTTTCTGTGGCTGATGTCGAAGAGGTTACCGCCTATGTTCTCGTCTAGGATTTTTTTTTTTTTTAAGATTTTATTTATTTATTTGACAGATAGGAGAGAGATCACAAGTAGGCAGAGAGTCAGGCAGAGATAGAGGAGGAAGCAGGCTCCCTGCTGAGCAGAGAGCTTGATGTGGGGCTCGATCCCAGGACCCTGAGATCATGACCCGAGCCAAAGGCAGAGGCTTAACCACTGAGCCACCCAGGGGCCCCTCGTCTAGGATTTTGATAGATTCCTGCCTCACATTGAAGCCTTTTATTCATTTCGAGTTATTCTTTGTGTATGGTTTAAGAGAATGGTCAAGTTTCATTCTTCGACATATGGCTGTGCGATTTTCCCAGCAGCATTTATTGAAGAGACTGTCGTTTTTCCACTGGATATTTTTTCTTGTTTTGCCAAAGATTGTTTGACCATAGAGTTGTGGGTCCATATCTGGGGTCTCTATTTTGGTCCACTGATCTATGTGTTTGTTTTTGTGCCAGTACAATGCTGTCTTGGTGATCACCGCGTTGTAGTAAAGCTTGAAATCAGGCATTGTGATGCCCCCCAGCTTGGTTTTTCTTTTTCATCATTTCTTTAGAAATTCGAGGTATTTTCTGGTTCCATACAAATTTTACGATTGTTTGTTCCAACCCTTTGAAAAAAATCGGTGGAATTTTGATCCGGATAACATTGAAAGCAGAGATTTCCTGGGCAGTGTAGACATTTTAACAAAGTGTATTCTTCTGATCCAGTAACTTAGAATGCTTTTCCACCTCTTTTTTTCCTACTTCAATTTCTTTCATGAACATTCTGTGGTTCTTCAAGTACAGATCCTTCACCTGTTTGGTTAGGTTTATTCCCAGGTATCTTATGGTTCTTGGTGCCACAGAATATGGAATCAATTGTCTAATTTCCCTTTCCATGTTTTTATTGTTAGCGTATAGGAAAGCAACTGATTTCTGTGCATTGATTTTGTATCCTTCCACATTACTGAATTTGTGTATGAATTCTAGAGTTTGGGGTGGAGTCTTTTGGGTTTTCCATATAAAATATCATGTCATCAGTGAAAAGAGAGAGTTTGACTCCTTCATTGGCAATTTGAATATTTTTTATTTCTTTTTGTTGTCTGATTGCTGTCGCTAGTACTTCTAGCACTATGTTGAATAAGAGTGGTGAGAGTGGGCATCCTTGTCGTGTTCATGATCTCAGAGGGAAGGCTGTCAGCTTTTCCCCATTGAGAATGATATTTGCTGTGGGCTTTTCATAGATAGACTTGATGATGTTGAGGAATGTTCCTTCTATCCCTATACTTTGAAGAATTTTACTCAGGAACAGATGAAGAATTTTGTCAAACGTTTTTTTTCTGAATCAATTGAGAGGACCAGGTTGTTCTTCTCTCTTCTCTTATTGATTTGTTCTATCACATTGATTGATTTGCAAATGTTGAACCACACTTGCATCCAAGGGATAAATCCAAATATGTCATAATTAAAATTCTTTTTAATGTGTTGTTGGATCCTATTAGCTAGGACCTTGTTGAGAATCTTGGCATCCATATTCCTTAGGGATATTAGTCTGAAGTTCTCCTCTTTGATGTGGTCTTTGCCTGGTTTGAGGATCAGGGTAGTACTGGCTTCATAGAAAGAGTCTGGCAGTTTTCGTTCTGTATCTATTTTTGAAACAGTTTCAGCAGAATAGGTATTATCTCTTCCTTGAAAGTTTGGTAGAATTCCCCAGGGAATCCATCTGGTCCTGACTTTTGGTTTCTGGGAGGTTTTTGATCACTGCTTCAATCTCATTGCTAGACATTGGTCTATTCAGGATGTCAGTTTCTTCCTCCTTCAGTTTTGGAAATTTATTGGTTTCCAGGAACACATTCATTACTTTAGGTTGTTTAACTTATTGGCATGTAGTTGTTGATAAAAATTTCTGATGATTGGGGCGCCTCGGTGGCTCAGTCGTTAAGTGTCTGCCTTCGGCTCAGGTCGTGGTCCCGGGGTCCTGGGATAGAGCCCCGCATTGGGCTCCTTGCTCGGCGGGAAGCCTGCTTCTCCCGCTGCCATTCCCTCTGCTTGTGTTCCCTCTCTCACTGTGTTTCTCTCTGTCAAATAAATAAAATCTTTAAAAAAAAATAATTTCTGATGATTGTTTCTATTTCCTTTGGATTTGTCGTGATCTCTCCCCTTTCTTTCATAATTTTGTTAATTTGGGTCCTCTCTCTTTTCTTTTGGATGACTTTGGCAAGTGGCTTATCTATCTTATTGATTCTTTCAAAGAACCAACTTCTGGATTCGTTGATGCATTCTATTGTTTCTCTAGTTTCTAACTCGTTGATCTCTGCTCTGATCTTGGTTATTTCCCTTCTTCACGTGGGGTGGGCTTCTTTGTTTTTGACTTTCCAGTTCTTTGAGGTGTAAGGGAGCTGGTGTATTCGAGGTTTTTCAAATTCTTTGAGTGAGACTTGGATGGCTATGTATTTCCCCCTTAGGACTGCCTTTGCCATGTCCCATAGGTTTTGCATTGATGTGTCTTCATTCTCATTGGTCTCCATGAATTGTTTAAGCTCATCTTTGATTTCCTGGTTGATCTCAGCATTCTTGAGCTGGTTGGTCTTTAGTCTCCGATTGTTTGAATTCCTTCCGATCTTCTTCTTGTGGTTGAGTTCCAGTTTCAAAGCATTGTGGTTTGAGAAAATGCAGGGAATCATCTCATTCTTTTGGTATTGGTTGAGTCCTGATTTTTGACCCAGTGTATGGTGTATTCTGCAGAAGGTTCCATGTTCACTTGAGATAAATGATTATTTTGTTTTTTAGCATGGAATGTTCTGTATATATCTATGAGGTCCATCTGGTCCAATGCCATTCCAAGCTCCTGTTTCTTTATTGATTTTCTGTTCAGATGGTATGTCTGTTACTGAGAAAGGCATGTTAAGATCTCCCACTATTATTGTATTATATCAAAATTACTCTTTATTTTGATGAACAGTTGGTTTATGTAGTTGGCTGCTCCTATATTGGGGGCATCAATATTTACAATTGTTAGATCTTCTTGGAGGATAGACCCTTTGAGAATGATGCATTGTCCTTCTGTATCTCTGACTACAGTCTTTAGCTGAAAATCTAATTTATCTGATAGGGGAATCACTATCCCAGCTTTCTTTTGAGGCCCATTGGCATCTAAGATAGTTCTCCATCCTTTCACTTTCAGTCTGGATGTATCTTTTGGTTCCGAATATTTCTATTGTAGACAGCATATGAACAGTTCCTGCCATTTTATCCATTCTGCAACCTTAAGCCATTTTATGGGAACATGTAGGCTGTTCACATTGAGAGGGATTATTGAAAGATAAGTGTTTATTGACATCATGTTTCCTGTGTAGTCTTTCTTTCTATTGATTGTAAATTTTAGTTCTAAGTCACTCATGGGTTTGCTCTACTTTTATAGAACCCCTCTTTTATATTTCCTGGAGTGCCAGTATCGTGCTCACATACTCTTTTAATCCTTGCAGATCTTGGAAGCTCTTTATCTCTCCATCTACTTTGAATGTCAACCTTGCTGGGTAAAGTTTTCTTGGCTTCATGTTTTTTCTCGTTTAGTGCACTGAATCACTTGCCAGCTCTTTTTGGGTTGCCAGGATTCTGTGGACAGGTCTGACATTATTCTAATGGTTCTCCCACTGTATATAAGGGATCTCTTCCCACTAGCTGCCCTCAGGATCTCTTGTCTAAAATTAAAATTTGCAAAATTTAGTATGATGTGTCTCACTGACTTTCTAAACTCATTGATTTTAGCAGGTGTCCTTTCTGCCTCTAGGACATTAGCACTTGTTCCATTCCCCAGAATGGGCAAATTTTCATTCAGAATTTGGTCAGCTATATCTTCTAGTCTTCTGTCTTTCTCTACCCCCTCTGAGATTCCAATAATTCTGACGTTGGAACGTTTAATGGTTTTATTTATTTCCCTAAGTCTCTTCTCATGATTTCTGAGCAGTTTGCTCCAGCTATCCTCCTAACCTTTCTTCTCTACCACTTTATCCTCTAGATCACTAATTTTATCTTCTGTCTCCTTAATTCTAGCTGTTAGACAATTTATATATAATTGGATCTGGGGCGCCTGGGTGGCTCAGTCGTTAAGCATCTGCCTTCGGCTCAGGTCATGTTCCCAGAGCCCTGGGATCGAGCCCTGCATCGGGCTCTCTGCTCAGCAGGAAGCCTGCTTCTCCCGCTACCATTCCCTCTGTTTGTGTTCCCTCTCTTGCTGTGTTTCTCTCTGTCAAATAAATAAAAATCTTCAAAAAAAAAAAACCAAAAAACTTCATCTTTAAAAAAAAAGATTAGATATAACTGATAGAGATTTTAACATCTCCTATACTGGTTCTCATTTCTGCGCTTAGAGATTCTATGCTGTCATTAATTTTTTTCTCCATCCTAGCCATTGCTTGGATAATTATCAGCCTGAATTCCCTTTCTGACATACTTCTAAAGCCCATGTCTATTAGTTCTGAGGAATAGGGCCAAGTCTGGGATTTTCCTCTCTTGGGTGTTCCTCCTCCTAGTCCTTATGATGAGAACTGAATGAGAGGATATGTAGTTGGCTGTTTCACCCATGATCTGGGCAGGAGCACTCTGGCATTATTAGGAGCAATTGGGATTCACCACCAAAAATGAAGAGTAAGGATAAAAAAGATAGAGAGAAACAGAAAAAGAGGAGATCCCAGCAGAATGGTCCCCAAAAATAAGATTTATATGGTATGTAGAACAACATGAACAGACATGTAGACCGACAAAAGTAAATGACAAGAAGTAAAAGAACCTAGTCAGAATGAACCCCAGGAATGAGATTTATATGACACCAGAACAAAAGCAAATAGATAGAAACACTGACAGAAGGATAAGATAGGAGGGTAGTTGTAACTCCTCGTGTGTGTGGAAGGTTTTTTCAGGTCTCCCTGGGTTTATCATTATATTAAGACTCTAGTTGTAATGTTAAGTAGTTTCAATAACCAAAAACAAAAACAAATAAGAAATGTGAACACAAGTGAATAAAAAAAATAGAGAATAAGAAAGAATAAAAAAATTTGTATCTATGAAATATACAGATTTGAGGGTATTATCAGTCGTTTAATATATTGATTTCTCTGATGTTGGGGATTTAAAGTCTTATGTGGACCCTATTGTTATAGTCCTTTTTTTTTTTTTTTTT
>CM053607.1:127751439-127803727 GCA_028646535.1 Procyon lotor | reverse complement strand
CAAAAACAAAAACAAATAAGAAATGTGAACACAAGTGAATAAAAAAAATAGAGAATAAGAAAGAATAAAAAAATTTGTATCTATGAAATATACAGATTTGAGGGTATTATCAGTCGTTTAATATATTGATTTCTCTGATGTTGGGGATTTAAAGTCTTATGTGGACCCTATTGTTATAGTCCTTTTTTTTTTTTTTTTTTTTTTGACTTGTCTTCTGGGGGTTCGGCCTGGTGCGTTGTTTTCCAGTCAATCTTGCTTGGGTTGAGTCACCCTGCCCCCAATCAAGGGGCAGACCTCTGTGGAAACTGGTTTCTCAGTATTTCTCTTTCACTTTCAGTGAAATTTCATGGCTGCATATTTCCCCCAAAGCCTCTTGAGGCTTTTGGCATTTTGTAGCTTTTTCTCCTTTTCAGAGAGTCTAAGGGAGGAATCTGCCTGTCTGTACCCAGACCTCCCTGGCACAGAGAAGCCTTAGTCTGCTCCCCTCTGGGTGGTCCAGAACTGACCTTCCCCTCTGCAAATCTCCCAGCTCAGCCTGTCTCAGGTGGTGTGCACTCAGTAGTTAGGTGACTCTGCACGCTCTCCTGCTCTCTGGGCTCTGGGTTCTCGTGGGGTGTGGTCAGATTCCTGCTGAGATTCATGCATTGGCCGGGAAGTTCCTGCCTTCAGGGGTGTACTGTCCAGAGAGTGCTGTACATGGAGAAAAGCTGCAGGTTCAGGGACCACAGCAGACTCTCTAAGGCACTTGCAGGAGCGTGGGCTCCTCACCCACAAAATGGTGCAGGGAGTGGAAAACTGCAGGTTCTGAGTCACAGACTGGACACCCCCAACTAGTCTCTCTTTGAGGCCAGTGGTGTCCTTCCTGGGAGTGTGGGCCCAGGCCTGTGCCCATGACCACCCTCTTCCACTAGTTGCTCCTCAGAATCTTATGCTCTTTTTAAGTGTTTTTAACTGGACTCTAAGTTAATGCTGCTCCCCAACCACTGGGCACTTTCCTTTGGGGTAATGCTGTCCTCGCATCCCCTGGTGGCTCCCTCCACCTTTTGTTTATCCTCCAATATCAGTTCCAGTGTTCCCACTTTGCTTTACCTCTCCACTGCTGTCTTCTGCTCCAGTAGAGATCCAGAAGTGAGAAATCCTGCTCCTCTGGTTGATTTCATGGGTGTTCAGCATATTCTGGTAGATATCCAGCTCACTTTTGGGGACAGGTTGCAACAGGATCTCCTACCTCTCTGCCATCTTGCCTCCTACTGATTTGCCAATATGTTGTTAAGAATTGTTGCGTTCGTGTTCATCAGGCATATGAGACTACAATTTTCTTTTTTAGTGAGGTTTTGTTTGGTTTTAGAAATGAGGTAATGCCTTGTAGAATGAACTTGAATATTTTCCCTCTATTTCCATGTTTTAGAAAAAATATGAGAATAGATATTAATTCTTTATATGTCTGGCAGAATTCCCCAGGAAGCTATCTGGCTCTGTGCTTTTGTTTGTTGGAGATTTTTGGTTACTGATTCAATTTTGTTTCTGCTTATTGTTCTATTCAAATTTTCTATGTCTTCCTGTTTCAGTTTTGATAGTTTATATTTTACTTGGGATTTGTCCATTTCTTCCAGATTTCCCAGTTTGGTGACATACACTTTGTCAAAACAAACAGTTGTTTGTGTTTTTGTAGTGTAGGTTGTGATCTTTATTCTTTCATGTCTAGTTTTATTTACTTGAGAACTTTGGCTTTACTTTTTGAAAATTCTGTCTAGGGATTATAAATTTTATCAATTTGTCAAAGAAATAGACCTTCAGTTTCATTGATCTGTTTCTTCTGTTTTGTTTGCTTCAATGTTACTTATTTTTGTTCGAGTCTTTACTATTTCCCTTCTTCTGCTGGTTTTTAGTTTTTTTTTGTTTTTTTTTTTTTTGCATTGTCCTTTTCTATCTCATTTAAATGTAAGTTTAGGTTGTGTATTTGGGACTCTCCTTTCTTCTTGAGGTAGGCCTGTATTTCAATATACTTCCCTCTTAGGACTGCCTTTGATGCACCCCTAAAATTTTGAACTGTCATGTTTTCATTTTCATTCACTGTCATTTTTTTCTTTTTAATTTCTTATTCAATTTCCTTTTTAACCAATTTATTTTTTTGTAAGTTCTTCTTTAACCTCCATATATTTACAATCTTTCTAAATTTTTTTTGTTGTTGACTTCAAGTTTCATATAACTGTGGTCTGAAAATATGCATTGTATGATCTCAATTTTTTTGTACTTGTTGAAAACTGACTTGTTGCCCTGTATTTGATCCATTTTGGAGAATGTTCCATTTGCCCTTGAAAAGAATGCATATTCCACTGCTTTAAGATGAAATATTCTGAATATATCTATTAAGCCCATCTGTTTCTGTGTGTCATTTAAAGTTATTATTTCCTTGTTGATTTCCTGCTTACATGATCTGTCCATTGCTGTATGGGCAGTGTTAAAGCACCTACTTTATTGTATTATTATCAATGAGTGACTTTCCTGGTTATTAATTGATTTATATATTTGGATGATGCCAAGTTGGGAACATAAATATTTACAATTGTTAAATCTGCTTGATTATTAATTCATGACATATGGGTTTTTTCATCTCTTATAACAGTCTTTGGCTTAAAATCTCATTTGTCTGAACCATAAGAGACTCCTAGACTCAAGAAATGAACTAAGGGTGGCCAGGGGGGGTGGTGGGGTAGGGATAGGGTGGCTGGGTTGTGGACAATGGGGAGGGTATGTGCTATTAAGTGCTGTGAAATGTGTAAGCCTGAAGATTCACAGACATGTACCCTGGGGCAAATAATACATTATATGTTAATAAAAATTAATTAAAAAAAAATCTCATTTGTCTGATATAAGGATGAATAACCTAGCTTTTTAAAAAAATTTTAAAAAATATTTTATGTATTTATTTGACAGAGAGAGAGAGAGATCACAAGTAGTCAGAGAGGCAGGCAGAGAGAGAGAGAGCAAAGCAGGCTCCCTGCTGAGCAGAGAGCCCAATGTGGGGCTTGATCCCAGGACCCTGAGATCATGACCTGAGCCGAAGGCAGAGGCTTTAACCCACTGAGTCAGCAAGGTGCCCTGCAGCTTTTTTTTTTTTTCTAGATGTCTATAGGAATGATATAGTTTTCCATCCCCTCACACTCGATCTTCAGGTATCTTTATGTCTAAAATGAATTTTTGTTTTGCTTTATGCTTTTATTTTATTTTATTTTTTGTTTGTGGGCATTTTGTGGCAATATATAGATGGGTCTTTTTTATTGTTTTCCTTTATTTTGTTTTTATTTTTTATCCATTCTGATACCTTGTCTTAGATTGGGGCATTTAGTTCATTTACATCTAGAGTAATTATTAAAAGACATGATTTTAGTGACATTGTATGACTGTAAAGTTGGTGTCTCTTGTGATGATATTTGTTCCTTTCTAGTTTTTGTGCTTTTGATATTTTTTCCCCATTCAGAGTCCCCTTGTTATTTCTTGCAGGGCTGCTTTTGTGGACACAGGTTACTTTGTTTTGTTTTTGTCTAGGGAAACTCTATGTCTCCTACTCTGACAAGTTGCTGGATAAGATATTCATGGCTGCATATTTCCCCCATTTGACATGTTGAGTATATCATGCCACTTTTTTCTGGTCTGCCATGTTTCTGTGGACAGATTGGTTGTTAACCTTATCAGTCATCCCTTGTGTGTTAAGGACTTTTTCCCTCCCCATTGCTTTCAGGATTATTTTATTGTCTGTACTTTGTGAAATTGACTGTGGTATGCCTTGGTGATGGCCAGCATTTGTTAAATTTGATGGGAGTACTTTGTGCTTCTTGGATTTTGATGTTTGTCTCCTTTCCTACCTCAGGGAAGTTTTCAGCTATAACTTACTCAGATAAAACCACTTCCAATTTTTCTATTCTTCTAGGAGTCCTATGATGTAAAGGTTATAATTCTTAACGAGTCAGTGACTTCCTTGATTCTACAGTCATGATCCATTGCCTTTCTTTCACAATTCTTTTCAGCTTCATTGTTTTCCATAATTTATTTTCTGTATCACTGATTTGTTCCTCTGCTTCATCCATCCTCATTTTCATGGGAACCATTTGGTTTTGCATCTCAATTGCAGAATTTTTATTTTTGGCCTGACAGATTTTTAATTCTTTTTTATCTGTAATAAGTGATTCCTTGTTGCCTTCTATTTTTTTTTAAGTCCAGCTTATATCTTTATAATTCTTGTCTAAAATCATATTTCAGACATCTTACTTATATCTGTGTTGATAAAACCTCTGGCTATTATTTCTTCCTGTTCCACTCTATTGGGGTGAGTTCCTCCATCTTGTCATTTTTGTCTAGGTCTCTGCCTTTTGTGTGTGTGATTATTATGGAAGCCTGTTATATTCCCATTCCTGAGAGTAATGGTTATATTAAGAAGTGGTCGAAAAAAAGGGGGGGAGGGAGAGTGGTCCTGTATGAAGTCTGCTGTTGTGTTTAGCTGTTCCTACCATCAGGTGAATCCTCTGCAATTTCTCATTCCCTGCAGTTGGAGGGACATCTTCTTCCACTGTGTCATTTTAACTAGGTGTGTTTTGGTCTGCTTATTAAAAGAAGCTAGATTTTTTAAAAATCCTATTTCCTATAGATCATAAGCTATGCAGCAGTCTGTGATCAGTAGACTTAGTGTATGTGCCTGGATTGTGCTGGTCTTCTGGGGGAGGGGCCCGCTTCACTGATTTTCAGTCAGACATGCCCTAGTATGGATGGCAGCACCAGCAGGGCACAGGTGGGCAAGCTTTGGTTTATATCATTCCAGTGTCCACTGGGGGTACTCTGTTGCTCCCTGAAGAGGTTAGTTCTGATAGGAAGAGCAAAAATGGTGTCATTCTACTCTCTTGTCTTTCAAGCAGGAAATTTGCACTCACCACTCTTCAGGAAACCCTCACAGAAAAGCAAACAATCGCCCTTCTTTTGTCACCAGCTTCTTCAAAAGTCTGTTCTCCCCTCTTACACTTTTGGTGGGATTGCAAGCTGGTGCAGCCACTTTGGAAAACAGTGTGGAGATTCCTCAAGAAATTAAAAATAGAGCTACTCTATGACCCTGCCATCGCACTACTGGATATTTACCCCAAAGAAGCAGATGCAGTACAAAGAAGGGCCACATGTACCCCAATGTTCATAGCAGCAATGGCCACAATCGCCAAACTGTGGAAAGAACCAAGATGCCCTTCAACAGATGAATGGATAAAGAAGATATGGTGCATATATACAATGGAATATTAAGCCTCCATTAGAAAGGACGAATACCAAACTTTTGTATCAACATGGATGGGACTGGAAGAGATTATGCGGGGTGAAATAAGTTAAGCAGAGAGATCCAATTACCTTATGGTATCACTTATGTGCTGAGCGTAAAGAAAAACATGGAGGTCATTGTGAGAAGGAAGGGAAGGGTGAATGGGGGGAACCAGAGGGGGAGATGAACCATGAGAGACTGTGGACTCTGAGCAACAAACTGAGGGCTTTAGAGGGGAGGGGGTGGGGTCTGGGCGAGCCTGGTGGTGGGTATTGAGGAGGGCACATATTGCATGGAGCACTGGGTGTGGTGCATGAACAATAAATCTTGTAACACTGAAAAAATAAAATAAACATATTTGGGGGGGGGAATCTGCTCTCATTTTGTGTCTGACCTGCCTACCTGGGAGGCAACACATTACTTCTGTGTTTTATCTCACATGGCTGGGTTTCAAAACTTCAAATTTATGGACCCTGTGGGGTTGACCCTATTATGCCCAGATTTTGAGATCCCCAAAGACCACCAATGAGGCAAGTCCGATGCAAAAGCAAAGAGCCTTTATTCAAGTTAGCTTAAGCTCAGTCTCCCACACTCACCGATGCAGCATTGTGATGAAGAGAGAGCGAATTTCAAAACGCACAGCAGTTTTATAGGGGGCTTGGTAACAGTTGGTGGGGTGATGCTTGTGGCTTGTGCTGGATGGCCACAGGTCAGTTGCGTAGGTGGTGAGATGTCCTTTTGCATTCTTTTTGGCTAACTCAAACTAACTCAAGGACGGGCTAGGCAATTTTCTAACATTCTGTGTTTTTTTCTCAGGAGCCAGTCATGTGGGGGTTATACACAAGATAGCGGGTGTAGCACAGAACAGAATTGGCCTTGGGTTATACACAAGATAGTGGGTGTAGCACAAAACAGACTTGGTCTTGCTCTACTCTTTCAGACCCATGCTGATCTTCTGGGACAAGGTCTCACTGTACTTTTGCCACTTGCAGGCTTGTTCCAGGAATGTCACAGGACTACACAGAGGTTTGGTATTTATCGTGAAACACAGCAAAAAGCTGGCACTAAGGTTTGCTGCCCTCAGCTGCTGTCTCTATCCCCAGATTAGTGAAAAGGGTATTACGTTGGATGCACCTATTATTTTATCCCTTGAGAGGCCATGCTGTTGCTCCCAAATGCACTGCAAGACGGGGAACTGATTTTCCCTGTGTGACACATGTGATCCTTAGACCAAGCTGCCCACTCTTGGATCTCTCACCCCCTTTCCCACAGGAGCACTGCTAAGTCTGCCAGCAAGAACCCAATGATGGCACAGACCTTTAAAACGTCGGACTTTTCACTCTGCTGCTCATAATAACTTGCAGAAGTCACCCCTCTCCTTTTCCTAGTCAATGGTTTTGGGCAAGCATTTTTCTTATGTAGTCCTCTGCCTGCTTCCTTCACTCTGTCCCTCTTCCTCTCTCACTCCAGTCTCTGTGATCAGGGCTCCCTCCTTTTCTGTAGCACCCACAATTCTCATCTCCCTCAAATCAATTCTCCACAGCTCCTACTTTTCCTGAGGTGGCCCTTTTTCTCCCTCCAGATATGCAGTTTGTTCTCTCAGTCCTCAAGTCTCTTTTATGGATGTTTAGAATTATTTGATGTTTATCGAGCTGTATTTGAGGCTTGAGGCAAGCTTAGGGGTCCCTTTGTCCTCTGCCATCTTAACTGCTTCTTCTTTTCTTTCTTTTTTTTTTTTAAGATTTTATTTATTTATTTGAGAGCAAAAGAAACACGAGAAGGGGGAGAATCAGAGAGAGAAGCAGATACCTCACTGAGCCAGGAGCCAGACATGGGACTCGATCCTGGGACTCCAGGATTATGACCTGAGCCAAAGGCAGTTGCTTAACCAACTGAGCCACCCACGCGCCCCCTGATTTTCTTAATTAAAGCAGAGTTTCAGGCATTTAGCAAAATACACTTGCATTGTGTCTTGTGTAACTGGAATAATTAATTTTGACAAATTATTTTTTTCATGAATGTCCCCATTGCCCTACTTTTTCCTCATTTTCTAAATTATATTCTATAAGATAGTTTAATGTTAGAGGGAAGGCATTTCAATATGCTATAAGCCTCTTCTCCTTAGCATATATCAATGCCCACTAGCTAAAGGCTATCAGTAAACACCTGTAATTGAATGACTCCATATATACCTCACTGCAATAAAGGGGAAAAAAACATTTTAGGGAACTATGGAGTAGCTGAGTGAAAGCCTATTAGAGGTAACAGGAATGAGAATATTTTTACTTAATTATTGTTGTAATAGAAACATATATTTTATCATTATTACTATTTATTTTTATTATTTTTTTTTGTAAAGGATTGAGAGTTTTCACTTGATTATTGTAATGAGCGACGTTTAGAAGGCCTTACAAGTTCATTTTTCCATCATTAGTTTTTCAAGGCCCTGGAATAGTTCAGTACATTTTCATAGCTGTTTATTGAAGAGGGTAAAATATGTCTGTATTTTGGTTTGTCAAGATTCCTTTCTCAGCCACCAGGCATCCTATGGCACATAATCTAATTTCCACTGCTATGTATTGTCTTATGCAGGCAGCATCCCAGAGTTTTCTCATGGGCCATATTATAACCTTCAGGTAACATGAGATCTTCACTCAGAAAAGTTTTAAATGCAGGGGTCATGGAATATAGCACTCTTCCATCAGTGTGGATACAGTGTGGATACAGTGTGGAATACAGCACTCTTCTCTCACTCTCAACATCCCACGTTAAAGGCAAACATAGTCCACTGTGTCCTTTAGATTTCATGATACAGACTAACTAACCTCTTAATTGCTTTCCCATATGTGTTAAGTGAGGGGCAGGCAGGCATACCACCTCCCAATTTTCTAGGACAGTAACTCCGAACACATCTGCAGATCTTTTCTAATACCTCCATGTACTCCCTTGATTTTATTTAATAGCCTATGCCCATGAACAAGTGATTCTTGTAACCAGATTTAAGCCACCTCCTTTAAAATAGCCTATAGTGATGAGCTTGATATTCATTAGGAATACTTCACATTATTATTATTATTATTATTATTATTCATTAGGAATACTTCACTTTATCATCATCATCATCATCATCATCATCATTATTTTGTCCAAAGATTTCATTTTATCATTTTTACTTATATATTACATATTTAATTATATTATGGCCAAATAGTCTGTTAGTGGCACAAAGAAAATCCATTTCAGCTCAACTCATCATGTCGCTTCAGCTACTTACCTCTGCCACCTAATTTAATAGCATTCTGTCCCAACTTCATCTGTGTTCGAAGGGTTTTCTCCTTTCTCACATAGGCCCACTCTTATTACACTTTGTGTTGTCGTGAATTGAATTAATATTCCTTCACCATTTGTATAAGTAGGCACGTCTTTTGGGTATTTTATTTATGTTCTGTTAGCTTGAGTATCATCAAGTAAATTCTACAGCCCACAATTCAAATCAAATTATTCTTGTCTGTTAACAGATGTACATACTTGGCACTTAAATGATAAAAATATACAATTTATAGCATCAAATGATGTGTAGATTTATTTGAAGGAAGAGATCCAGCTCTCTAGTCATTCTAATATCTATAGATTTATATATTGATATTATATATTTATTTATGGATATTAGATAGTCTATATGTAAATGTTCTATATAGATCTATATATATATATATTTGATATATTAGATATTGGATAGTTATTACTTCTATGTGATCTATATCTATCAATATCTATTGCAAATTTTAGCAGACTCCTAATAAGGTATTTCTTCCTCTGTTACACAGAATGTCTTCTTCCTGGCTTGTTTATAGACCCTAATGACTGGATTGTCAGAGGGTGCTTATTTTGACCATTGTAGAGGGGGCCAGGATAAAAGTATGGTCTCAAGGCCTCTGTGAAGCACTTTCTGTAAGTGTAGATATGAGATAGGTTGGTCACATTATAAAAGGAGACTTTCCCAGCCTCATAGTCCAGGAAGATTCCAATAATCTCAGGAGATTCCTCAAGGTGGATTGTTATCCGTGGATTTGCAAGAGCTTGGTAGTCATTAGATCTATTCAAGCACAGTGTCCAGAACCCAGTCTCTGGGGACACTATGAGTTCTCCATGTCTACAGACAGAATGTTTACAAATGCCTAGAGTCCATTTTATTTTCTTTTTCACACTCACTTCCCAGTAGTGCCTACCTTTGGAAAAAATTTGTTGACCTAATACACAGACTAGGTTATCAAATCGCTGGCTACTTTTGGGTAGTTCCTGCAAGACATCACCTCCTTTCACACTTTTGTTGTCTTCAGCAACTTGGAGATATGGGTGTGCTGTCTCTGGATCCAGGGTAACATTTTCTATGGAAAAACATGTTGTCAGTCTTGACTATGATTAATAATAATCAACAATAATTAACACAATGTACAAATGCCCTTCTTCTGTCTGGAAATGTTCTCTAGCTTTCCTTAAATGAAGCTGTTCCTTTCATTAAAGTCATCTTTTTTATATCACCTCTATTTATTAACTCACACACTTGAGGATTTGATAACGAACATTTGTCTATAATGTGGAAAAAAAAGATTATCTAAATGTATAGATTTTTTCTAGTCAATTTTTTTCAAAATGCTAATGTTACATTGAACACTTACCATGTGCCTAGTGCTATTTGAAGCATATTTATAAATATTTAATTTTCATAACAAAGCAATAATATAGAGAAATGTTTTTATTTTGTAGCTGAGACAACAAAGATTTAGAAAAAAATTGTCCAACTATGATTGCTAAGATCCATCAATGTTTTGATTCAAGTCCATATCTATTTAATTCAGTTTTGAATTAATGAAAACATTTATATATATTTACTTTAAATCTGAATGTTCTCACAATTTAAACTCTTTTCTAATGAACTCTTCAGTATCCAATGAAATTTAACTCAGTTTACTTAATTTTTTTCTAAAATTGCCTTTATATAGGTATAAATTTTCACAGATACATGAGTCAAGCATAATTTTTAAAGTGTTGTAAGCATATAAACACACAAGGCTGATATAAAAATGATATAGATATCTACCAAATTACACAGGATTCTGTTAATATAGGCTATAAGTATTTTCTTATGAAATAATAGCTATAGTTAAAATTAAATTTTTCTTGTGTTAGTATAACCACAAGAAAATTCCACTAATATTAAAGTAATATAAAAACAATGAAAAACTCTTGGGGCTCCTGGGTGGCTCAGTTGGTTAAGCAACTGCCTTCAGCTCAGGTCATGATCCTGGAGTCCCAGGATCCAGTTCTGCATCGGGCTCCCAGCTCTGCAGGGAGTCTGCTTCACCCTCTGACCTTCTCTCCTCTCATGATTTCTCTTACTTGCTCTTCTCTCTCAAATAAATAAATAAAATCTTAAAAAAAACAACAACTAAAAACTCTTATATGTTAACACTGTAAATATAAGATTATGTTCCCTTAATGCCACTGCAACTCGCTTGCTCATGGCCATTTTTTCAAAGCAATATCTGATATACGGACTGTATTTTTTTTAACTAGTAAAGGTGCTTGTAAAGTTGTCTAATGAATTTAAATATTATGTCAATTAGTTACAGAAACTGGAGAAATGTCCTATCAGCATTCATTGTATATTTCTTTATAAATCAGGGTATTTCATACCTGATTTTTCTTTCCCATAGTGTATTTGTGGGAATTAAATGGAGATATATCATTTGAACTAATTAATAAAAACCTGTAAAAGGTAACATAAATTTTTTTGTTCCTAATATTAAACAAAGGTAATAAATTTGACAATTGTTAGAAGTCAAAAGATATCCCAAAGGAGAAAGTGGTTTTCAATTTGACAAATCAAATGAAGGACTACTAATTGTGGTCCATAGACAAGTAGTGTTGTTGTGTCACTAGCCTCATCATAACAGATAAGTGGCAGACTACCTTTACCCCATTCCCTGTCAGCTACCCCCTATAACCATCCCTCAACTCATTTCTGCTTCTGAAAAGCATGCTCATGGTATCATTTTGGGTTATAATATTCAATTACCTTGATCAATGAATCTCAGAGAACACCATTTGTGATATATAAGGAACTATAGCTATAAATTACTCAATAAGCATGATAAGATGGAAGTTTTGGGGAAAAAAAAGTGTGTGTGTGTGTATTCTGTGTGAGTTTGTGAGTGTGTTACGGTTCCCTTTCTCTAGTGGCTCAGTGTGCTGGCTAAAAATAAGAATCAATATTCAAATGCATCAGTCTCTAGTTACCTGCATATCTTCGAGCAAATTTCAATCCTAAAATTAAAAAAAAAGGAAAAATATAGTTTTGAAATCAATATTTATCAGTGAGTAAAACAGGAAAGCAATGAGTGGTCAAAATGCAGGTACATGAGTCAGGGCTAGAGGTGGTCCTTTTCATTACTCACCTTCTTCTCCCAGGACTTTTATCCTTTCTGCAAAAATAGGATGTGGTGAGAACTTGCTTTGACATATATTTAGGTTTCTATTCTGACAGAGAAATATAACTTACCAAGTTCTTCATGAAGCTTTCCTGAAAAACAACAGTGACAAGTCCTTGTGAGAAGTTGCTTAGGAGTTGTTAACTAGACTTTCTAATGCTTACATATGTAAATCATTTGGGTAAAAAAAAAAAAAAGGACAATAGATGGATTTATGTTATATATTTGGAAAATAATGTTTTTTTTTTTTTAAGATTTTCATTTATTAATGAGAGACAGGTTGGGTGGGGGGCACAGAGGCAGAGCAGAAGCAGTTTCCTTGTAGAGCGGGAAGCCAGATGCAGGAATCAATCCCAGGAATCTGGGATCATGACCTGAGTGCAAGGTAGACACTTAACCAACTGAGCCACCCACACGCCCTGGAAAATAATGGTTTAAAGCCTTTTGGTTGGCATTGCTTTCACATAATTAAAAGGATCATGATGGAAACTTTTGCCCAGAAATAGACTCTCCCAGGTATTTGCATTAAGCACATGGACTCCTGTAGACTGTCCTCACCAGAAAGCATAAATTTAAGAAGCCAGCACTGAAAGCACCAGTGAGGTTTAGATATAATTTCTGCTTCTCTGCACTTGAAGTATTAAAATATCAATGTACTTACTTCTGCCATAATGATTATTTTATTTTTTTATTTTTCCCAAATACTTTTTATTTTTCAGTGTTATAAGATTCATTGTTCATAATGATTATTTTTAAAATGTAAGTTTGAAAAAAAATAAAATGTAAGTTTGTCCCAATATGATTAAAATTTTAAGAAAGAATTTGAATACATTCTGAATTTTGCATTTTTATATGTAATTTTGTGGTACGGAAATCTGTGCCCTCTTGAATCTAGAGATATAGAAATACATAAACTATATAAACACACATACGAATACACACATACTGGCACATCTCAGAAGGACAATGACATACACCCATCCACAACTGATATTGCAATTTTTCACCCTGCTACTTTCCAGGGACTATAAGCTAAAACCCTCACCAATGGTGCACAGTTCCATACCCTTCTCTTTTTTTTATTTTTTATCCTTATGTCTTGGCTGCTCTTTTTCTCTCTGTTTCTAATTTTTCTTATAATTGACTCTTTTATTCTCTTCCTTTGCACAAGTTGTTGGGCATGGAGGTGGAGGTAGGAAAGGTACATGCTACCACATGTAAACTTCAGGTCTTTCACGGTAATGTGTCCTATTATTATGGCATGTAAATATTTCTTAACAATTTCACAAGTATAAAATTCAGTAGGATTTATTTTTTAAAATACATCACCAATAAGGTTTTTGACTACCCTCTTGTAATGTCACATTATGGACTGAATTTCCTTCTAGAAAATCTTTAAGTTAAAATCCTAACCCCCAGTGTAATCATATTAAGAAATGGGTGTTTGGGGAGTAATTTGGTCACAACAGTGGAGCCTCATGAACAAGATTAACACCCTTGCAAGAAGAGACATGAGCACTTGTTCTTGTTTTCAGTTTTCTGCTATGAGAGAACACAGTGAGAAAAGGGCCATCTGTAAACCAGGACGTGGACTCTCAGACACCAGACCTGCTGGTGCCTTGACCTTGGATAGCCCATCTTCCAGAACTGTGAGAAAAATTAATAAAATGAAATGACAACATAAAAACTTTTAGAAATATTTGCAACTCATGATAAAAGTTAATAACCAAAATATATAAAGAACATCTACAACTCAATAGCAAAAACAATCTGATTAAAATTAGGCAGAGGAAATGAGTAAATATTTTTCCACAGAAGATGTACAAATATATATACAATTTAATTTCAGAATTTTCCTATTTAACACATTTCTTTTGAAGGTCTTCTTCAGACAGAAATCTATTTTCATGGGGTGTCTGGGTGGCTTAGTGGGTTAAGGCCTCTGCCTTCGGCTCAGGTCATGATCTCAGGGTCCTGGGATTCAGCCCCACATCACACTCTCTGCTTAGCAGGGAGCCTGCTCCCCCCCGATGCCTGCCTCTCTGCTTACTTGTGATATCTCTCTCTCTCTGTGTCAAATAAATAAATAAAGTATTGTTTAAAAAAAAGATCTATTTTCATTGTGATGAGTATGACAGTCTCTCTAATCACAGTCAAGTGACAATTGAAGAGATCACTAATGCTAAGAGAGTTGAGGAATTATTAGTACTAGAGCATTGAGTTTTATTATCATCTCAGTGAGCAAAATCAATGTATCCAGTTCCACAGACCTGAAAGAGGGCCATTTTGCTTGTATTTCCTTCCCCATTACCTCCCTCATCACCCTCCACCTTGAGTTCCTCATTGAGACTTCTTAATCCTAGCTCCATCATAAGTTTCCAGCATCTTCATCACCCTCCTGAATCTTTCTCAATTACTGTGGAAGCCCCTTTACTGGTCTCCCAATACCCACTCTTAAACATACTAAAGGATTCTCTAATGCAGTCTATTACAGTGCAAATCTTTTTATATTATTAAGTTAAATCCTTCCTCATTCAAAATTTCTCAGTTCCTTTCACCACTCTTAAGACTGACATTAAATTCTACATGTGACAGGTTGTTTCTGACCTACATTCTGTCTACATAATTAGTCATATTTTCTCCTAGTTCTTTGTATCATGTTTCTTCAATTTTTGTTATTCTTGTTTTAATGGTAAGTGTGTGAGGGAAAGAATATGTGCTTTGTATTTGCCGATGTATTATTGTAAAGCACAATATGTTTGATATAATGAACTTTGATAAATAAATGTATATTGTAGATGATGATAATTTATGATGATAAATACATATTCTTGTCAGGATATATCCTATATGATTAACCTACCTTCCTTAAATTATAGATAAATACTTTCCTTCTTTCAGTATGACTTTTTTTTTTAATATATACAGAAAAAGTTGTTCATTGACATTCTTTGTAAAATGAATTCAAGTTTTTCTTTACTTCAAAGAAGTATTAATTGAATTCTGGGAAAATGAGAGGAATTATTGAAAATATAATAAATTTATGTTTAGTGGTTTTCAGATTCAAATTAATCTGAAGTTAATCTGATTTCAATCAGAATGGGCTTATACAGACACACTCTGTATAATTTTACACTTTTTGTGTAAAAAGATAAACAGCTTTTTTTGGTATGAGAAGATTTTTCACAAAGAAAATATAAATCTGAATGTGATTCCAAGGTCAGAGAAAGCAGGGACAGTATTGTAAACACTATCTTATAGGTGTCCAGGCCAAGAACCACAGAGTCAAAAAAAACAAACAAACAAACAACTCCACAGATTTTACACAAGATTTCTTTCTTTCATTAAACTACTGATTTTACATAGACCAATAGACTTATATAATAACCAAATAACATATATAATTAGTGACACTGAAGACTAACTATGAAATAGTAAATGAGTAAGTATGCATAGAATTCTTAGACTTGTTTATTTGGCTAAGTATATGGCTCACATTAGAACCTCCCTATCTTTTGTTTGTTTTTGTTTGATTGTATTGCTAACAAAATGATTTGTTCCCTATCTTCAAGAAAATAATATTGTTGAGGTGGAAATGTTATCACTGTACTCCTTTTTCTGTTTAGTATTGTGTGATTTCCTGAATTTCTTGGATAATATTCAAAATTCTGTTTCCTGAATCACAATCAAAATTCTTAGAATAGGCACGCATTGCATGGAGCACTGGGTGTGGTGCAAAACAATAAATCTTATAACACTGAAAAAATAAATAAAATTAAAAAAAATACACAACTAAGTAACAACAACAAAAAAAAAGAATAATAATGAGATATTGAATTTCCCAGCCTTTGCCTACCTTATAAATCTATCTAAGGTTTCAGGGACACCTGGGTGGCTTAGTGAGTTAAAGCCTCTCTCTTCAGCTCAGGTCATGATCTCAGGGTCCTGGGATCGAGCCCCAGGTCGGGCTCTCTGCTTGATGGGGAGCCTGCTTCCTCCTCTGTCTCTGCCTGCCTCTCTGCCTACTTGTGGTGATCTCTCTCTGTCAAATAAATAAATAAAAATATTAAAAAAAAAAACAAAAACCTATCTAAGGTTTCAGAACCAGATTCAGAAGGGAAATAAATATGTCCTCTAATAGAATCATGGGCTCACCTCCCCCAAATTTAGTCTTCTTGTGCTTCCTGATTTTCACATTTTAATCCTTTCTTTGACCTACTTGTTCTGTTCATGACCACAAGGCTCATCTCTGTTGCTGCTTCTTCCGCAAGTCCACAACCCCATGAATAAGTCCATACTCATTATTGTATGTGTTCATGGCCTCAGGAAACCTCTTCCATAACACTTATGAGAATATTTGTTTACATTTGTCATTTAAATGTGGAATGAATCTGTCCTGAGATATCAACTTCCAAAATGAAAGAGTCTTTTTATTTTTTCTAATAATTTCCCAAGCACTAACTATAGAATAAGCAGTTATTTTTTTAAAAATATTTTATTTATTTATTTGACAGAGAGGAGAGAGATCACAAGTAGGCAGAGAGGCAGGCAGAGAGAGAGGAGGAAGCAGGCTCCCCGCTGAACAGAGACCCTGATGTGGGGTTTGATCCCAGGACCCTGAGATATGATCTGAGCCGAGGGCAGAGGCTTAACCCACTGAGCCATGCAGGTGCCACAGCAGTTTAATTATTATATGCAAAAAATGCCTGCCCTCATTGAATGGAGCCCATGTAATCCCTGAGTTCCTGCCCTCACCAGAAGTAGCTGATGCATCTGGTTCTTCTTCATTTATGACTAAAATGTCGCCTGTCTTTTTTTTTTAATTTTATTTATTTGACAGAGAGAGAGAGATCACAAGTAGGCAGAGAGACTGCCTAGTGAGAGAGGGGGAAGCAGGCTCCCTGCTGAGCAGAGAGCCCAATGTGGGGCTCAATCCCAGGACCCTGAGATCATGACCTGAGCCAAAGGCACAGGCTTTAACCCACTGAGCCACCCAGGTGCCCAAATGTTGCCTCTCTTATGAATATTTATATTTTCTTTTTAAAAGAAAAGGTATAAATATATTTTCATTTCATTGTTTCTAAACATTTTTAGCTCATAAAAGTGGAGTTGGGTTTTGGCTTTTTTATAATAACAAAAGAACATCAATTGTGAACTGTTCAAATACTGCTTTAGTCAAAAATACATATCACTTATCATTCTCTTTTTCTTTTTTCTCTATATAAAAAAATAAACAAAACAACAGTATGTTAGAATGTGTCCTCGTATTCCTACTCATGGAAAATCCATCTCAGAACTTGGTCCGCATTTGACAACCTAGA
This sequence comes from Procyon lotor, assembly GCA_028646535.1. Taxonomy (NCBI): domain Eukaryota; kingdom Metazoa; phylum Chordata; class Mammalia; order Carnivora; family Procyonidae; genus Procyon; species Procyon lotor. The sequence goes on along the minus strand of CM053607.1, from coordinate 127,786,619 downwards.
CCCTGAGACTTAATGATCCAATATTTATCACTGACACAAAGATGGACACTTATTTTCTGAATAATAATAATAATAACTTAAATACTATTACACTTGTAAATGTGTTTATATGGAAATAAAACAAGATATTTAAATGGGTATCTTTTGTATGAGGTCTGAAAGTCAAGAAAACAGGACCAAGGACCTGCAAATTCCACATGTTCTTCCCAAAAGAGGGGTTAGTTTGAAACTGGCTTTCAGATCCTTAATTTACTATCAAAAGATCATTCACAGTATTTGGAAGCTGATGAGAAGAAACTGAGAACAGCAAAACAACAACAATAACAACAACAACACAACAGGGAGGAGGCAAGATGGTGGAGAGGTAGGAGATCCTGTTGCAACCTATCCCAAAAGTGAGCAGGATATCTGCCAGAACACCCTGAACAACAAAGAAATCAGCCTGAAGAGCAAGACTTTTCACTTCTGGATCTCTACAGGAGCAGAGGACAGCAGCAGAGCGGTAAAGCAAAGTGGGAACACTCAAATGATATGAGAGGATAAACAAAAGGGGGAAGGAGCCACCAGAAGCTGTGCAAGGACAGCAATACCCCAAAGGAAAGTGCTGGGTGGTTGGGGAGCAGCAATAACTTAGAGCCCAGTTAAAAACACTTAAAAAGAGCATAAGGTTCTGCAAAGCAGCTAGTGGAAGGGAGTAGTTGAGGACACAGCCCTGGGCCCACACTCCCAGGAAGGACACCACTCCCTTCAAAGAGAGACTAGTTGGGGATGTCCAGTCTGTGACTCAGAACCATCATCTTTCTGCTCCTTGCACCATTTTGTGGGTGGGGTGTGCGCGCTCCTGAAAGCACCTTAGAGAGTCTGCTGTGGTCCCAGAGAGGACAGCTTTTCTCCATCTACAGCACTCTCTAGACGGTGCACCACCAAAGGAAAGAACTGCATGGCCAGTGCACTAATCTTGGCAAGCATCTGGCTACACCCTGCCAGAGCCTGGAGCCCCATAAGCAGGGGAATGCTGAGAGTCACTGAAACTGCTAAATGCACACCACTTGGGACATGCTGCACTGGGAGATTTGCTGAGGGGAGTGTCCCTTCTGGACCACCCAGAGGAGAGCAGACTGCAGCTGTCTGTGACTGGGAGGTCTGGATAAGGACAGGCAGATTCCCCATATAGACTCTCTGAAAAGGAGAAAAAGCTATAAAAGGCCAAAAGGCCAAAAGGCCAAAAGCCTTCAGAGAGCTAAAAACTGAGAAACTGGGTTTCACAGAGCTTTGCCATTGGAAGGGGGCAGGGTGACTCAACCCAAGCAAGATTGACTGGAAACCAAGGTGCCAGGCCCCTTCCCCAGAAGACAAGTCAAAAAAAAAAAAGGACTATAACCACAGGGTCACCATAAGACTTTAAATCCCCAACATCAGGGGAATTCAATATATTAAGTACCTGATAATACCCTCACACCTGTATATTCCATAGATACAAGCTTTTTTTTTCTTATTCTGTTTTTTTTTAATCACTTATTTTCACATTCCTTGGTTTGTTTTTGTTTTTTGTTATTATTTTTTTAAACTACTTAAAATTACAACTACAGGCTTAATACAACGATAAAGCAAGGAAGACCTTAAATAATCTTCCTCACACACACTGAGTTATAAAAATCCTCCCATCTTATCCTTCTGTCAGTGTTTCTACCTATTTGCTTTTGTTCTTGTATGATATAAAATCTCCTTCCAGGAGTTCATTCTGACTAGATTCTTTTATTTCTTCTCATCTACTTTTGTTGGTCTATATGTTTGTTCATGTTGGTCCACATACTTCATAAATCTTATTGTTGGGGCCCATTCTGGATGGGATCTCCTCTTTTTCTGTTTCTATTTTTTTATCCTTATTCTTTCTTTTTGGTGGTGAATCCCAATTGCTCCTAATCCTGCCAGAGTCCACCCTGACTGGATTGTGGGTGAAATATCCAACTATACATCATCTCATCCACTTCTCATCAAAATGACAAGGAGGAGGAACACCCAACAGAAAAAAAACCGAGAGACTGTGCCTTTTATCTCAGAACTATTAGACATGGACATTAACAGTATGTCAGAAAGGGAATTCAGGCTAACAATTATCGAGGCAATGGCTAGGATGGAAAAATATGAATTACAATATAGAATCTCTAAGGGCAGAAATGAGAACCAGTATAGCATGTAAAAAGCGTTAATAGTGAGATCCAATCCAATCTAAATAGTTTAACAGCAAGAGTTACGGAGACAGAGGATAGAATTAGTGATCTAGAGTATAAAATGGTAGAGAAGAAAGGGTAGGAAGACAGCTGGAGCAAACTGCTCAGAAATAATAAGAAGAAACTTAGGGAAATAAGTGAAACCATTAAAGATTCCAATGTCAGAATTATTGGAATCCCAGAGGGGGTTGAGAAAGACAGAAGACTAGAAGATACAATGGACCAAATTCTGAAAGAAAATTTCCCCAATCTGGGGAATGGAACAAGAGTTTATGTCCTATAGGCAGAAAGGACACCTGCCAAGATCAGTGAGTCTAGAAATACAGCGAGACACATCATAGTAAAATTTGCAAATTATAATTTTAAACAAGATGTCTTGAGAGCGCCTAGGGGGAAGAGAACCCTTACATATGGAGGAAGACCCGTTAGAATAAACTCAGATCTGTCCACAGAAAACTGGCAAGCCAGAAAGGGCTGGCAAGACATATTTAGGGCACTAAATGAGAAGAACATGCAGCCAAGAATACTTTATCCAGCAAGGCCGGCATTCAAATGGATGGAGAGATAAAGAGCTTCCACGACCTGTAAGGATTAAAATAGTATGTGACCAAGAAACCAGCACTCCAGGAAATATTAAAGGGGGTTCTATAGAAGTAGAGCGAACCCATGAGTGACTTAAAACAAAAACATACAATCAATACAAAAAAGGACTACACAGGCAACGTGATGTCAATAAGCACTTAGCTTTCAATAAACATTCTCAAAGGGAATGGTCTAAATGCTCCCATAAAATGGCACAAGGTCACGGAATGTATAAACAGCAGGACGCTTCCATATGCTGTCTACAAGAGACACATTTGGAACCAAAAGATACATCCAGATTGAAAGTGAAAGGATGGAGCACTATCTTTCATGCCAATGGGCCTCAGAAGAAAGCTGGGGTAGCAATTCTCCTATCAGATAAAATAGATTTTCAGCTAACGACTGTAGTCAGAGATACAGAAGGACATTATATCATTCTAAAAGGCTCAATCCTCCAAGAATGTCTAAAAATTGTAAACATTTCTGCCGCCAATATAGGAACAGGCAATGACATAAACCGATTGTTAATCAAAATAAAATGTCACATTGATAGGAATACAATAATAGTAGGAGACCTTAACACACCCCTCTCAGTAACACAGAGATCATCTAAACAGAAAATCAATAAAAAAACAAGAGCTTTAAATGACACGTTGGGCTAGATGGACCTCAAAGTATACACAGAACATTCCACCCTAGAAAAAAAAAAAAAAAGAAAAAGAAAAAGAATACTCATTTTTCTCAAGTGCATATGGAACTTTCTCCAGAATAGACCACATACTGGGCCACAAATCAGGACTGCACCAATACCAAAAGATTGAGATGATTCTTGTATTTTCTCAGACCACAATGCTTTGAAACTGGAACTCAACCACAAAAAGAAGTTTGGAAGAAATTCAAACACTTGGAGGCTAAAGACCAACCTGCTCAAGAATGCTGAGTTCAACCAGGAAATCAAAGATGAGCTTAAACATTTCATGGAGATCAATGAGAATGAAGACACATCGATGTAAAACCTATAGGGCACAGCAAAGGCAGTCCTAAGGGGGAAATATATAACCATCCAAGCCTCACTCAATAAATTGAAAAATCTCAAATACACCAGCTCTCTTTACACCTGAAAGAACTGGAAAATCATCCTCAATCTTCTCATTGGGGCACCTAGGTGGCTCAGTGGGTTAAAGCCTCTGCCTTTGGCTCAGGTCATGATCTCAGGGTCCTGGGATTGAGCCCCATATCTGCTCGGCAGGGACCCTGCTTCCCCCTCTTTCTCTGCCTGACTCTCTGCCTACTTGTGATCTCTCTCTGTGTGTCAAATAAATAATGTCTTTAAAAAAAATCAAAAAAAATTGGAAAATCGACATCAAAGGAAACCAAACCCATGCATGGGAAGGGAAATAATCCGATCAGAGCAGAGATCAACGAGTTAGAACCTAGAGAAACAGTAGAATGCATCAATGAATGCAGAAGTTAGTTCTTCAAAAGAATTCATAAGATAAATTAGCCACTGGCCAAACTCATCCAAAAGAAAAGAGAGAGGACTTAAATAACAAAATTATGAGTGAAATGGTAGATATCACCACTAATCCAACGGAACTAGAAACAATCATCAGAAATTATTCTCAAAAGCTATATGCCAATAAGTTAAATAATCTAGAAGAAATGGATGCATTCCTAGAAACTCATAATCTTCCAAGACTGAAACAGGAAGAAATTTATAACCTGAATAGACCAATATCTAGTAATGAGATTGAAGCAGTGATCAAAAACCTCCCAAAAAAACAAGAGTACAGGACTGGACAGATTCCCTGGGGAATTCTACCAAACTCTCAAGGAAGAAATAATACTTATTCTCCTGAAACTGTTTCAAAAAATAAAAACAAAGGGAAAACTGCCAGACTCATTCTATGAAGCCAGCACTACCAGGATAAACCAGGCAAAGGCCCCATCAAAAAGGATAATTTCAGACCAATACCCTAATGAATATGGATGCCAAGAATTTCAACAAGATCCTAGCTAATAGGATCCAACAGCACATTAAAAAGTTTATTCATCATGAGCAAGTGGCATTTATCCCTGGGAAGCAAGGGTGGTTTCACATTTGTGATCAATCAATGTGGTAGAACACATCAATAAGAGAAGAGAGAAGAAACACATGGTCCTCTCTATTGATGCAGAAAAAGCATTTGACAAAATTCAGCATCTGTTCCTGATGAAAACTCTTCAAAGTATAGCGATAGAAGGAACATTCCTCAACATCATCAAGTCTATCTATGAAAATCCCACAGCAAATATCATTCTCAATGGGGAAAAGCTGACAGCCTTCCCTTTGAGATAAGGAACACGACAAGGATGCCCAGCCTCACCACTCTTGTTCAACATAGGCTAGAAGTACTAGCAACAGCAATCAGACAACAAAAAGAAATAAAAGGTATTCAAATTGGCAATGAAGCAGTCAAACTCTCTCTCTTCACAGATGACATGTTACTTTATATGGAAAACCCAAAAGACCCCACCCCAAACTACTAGAACTCATACAGCAATTCAGTAATGTGGCAGGACACAAAATCAATGCATAGAAATCAGTTGCTTTCCTATTCAATAACAATGAAACTTTGGAAAGGGAATCTATTACATTTATGATAGCACCAAAAAACATAAGATACCTGTGAATAAACCTAACCAAAGAGGTGAAGGATCTGTTCTTAAAGAACTACAGAACGCTCATGAAAGAAATTGAGGAAGACACAAAAAATGTGGGAAAGCATTCCATATCCCTGGATCGGAAAAATAATCATTATTAAAATGTCTATACTGCCCAGAGCAATCTATATTTTCAATGACATCCTGGTCAAAATTCCATTGAATTATTTCAAAAGAGTGGAACTATCAATACTAAAATTTGTATGGAACCAAAAAAGTCCCCAAATTGCTAAGGAAATGCTGAAAAAGAAAAATCAAGCTGGGGGCATCACGTTGCCTGATTCAAGCTTTACTACAAAGTGTTTATCACCAAGACAGCATGGTACTGGCAGAATAACAGACGCATAGACCAGTGGAACAGAATTGACAGCCCAGATATGGACCCATAACTTTATGGTCAAATAAACTTTGACAAAACAAGAAAAAAATTTCCCGTTTAAAAAAGAGAGTCTCTTCAATAAATGGTCCTGGGAAAATTGGACAGCTCTATGTAGAAGAATGAAACTTGACCATTCTCTTACATCATACACGAAGATAAACACAAAATGGATAAAAGACCTCAAAGTGAGGCAGGAATCTATCCAAATCCTAGAGGAGAACATAGGCAGTAACCTCTTCAACATCAACCACAGCAACTTCTTTCAGGACATGTCTCCAAAAGCAAAGAAACAAAAGTGAAATTGAACTTTTGGGACCTCATCAAGATAAAAAGCTTCTGCACAGCGAAGGAAACAGTCAACAAAACAGACAGGCATCCCACAAAATGGGAGAAGATATTTGCAAATGTCACTACAGACAAATATCTGATATTTAAGACCTATAAAGATCTCCTCAAACTCAACTCCCACAAAACTGATAATCACATCAAAAGATGGGCTGAAGACATGAGCAGACACTTCTCCAAAGAAGACATACAAATGACTAACAGACACATGAAAAAATGTTCATCATCTTTAGCCATCAGGGAGATTCAAATCAAAACCACACTGAGATTCGACCTTACACCAGTTAGAATGGCCAAAATCAACAGGAGAGTCAACAACAAATGTTGGAGACGGTGTGGAGAAAGGGGCACCCTATTACACTGTTGGTGGGGTTGCAAGGTGGTGCAGCCACTTTGGAAAACAGTGTGGAGATTCCTCAAGAAATTAAAAATAGTGCTACCCTATGACTCTGCCATCGCACTACTGGGTATTTACCCCAATGAAGCAGATGCATTACAAATAAGGGCCATATATACCCCGATGTTCATAGCAGCTATGGCCATAGTCACCAAACTCTGGAAAGAACCAAAATTTCCTTCAAAAGATAAATGAATAAAGAAGATATGGTCCATATACACAATGGAATATTATGCCTCCATTAGAAAGGAAGAATATCCAACTTTTGTATCAACATGGGTGGACTGGAAGAGATTATGCAGAGTGAAATAAGTCAAGGAGAGAGAGCCAATTATCTTATGGTCTCACTTAAGTGCTGAGCATAAAGAAAAACATTGAGGTCATTGGGAGAAGGAAGGGAAGGGGGAATGGGGGAAAATCAGAGGTAGCGATGAACCATGAGAGACTGGACTCTGAGCAACAAACTGAGGGTTTTGGAGGGTAGGGGTGGGGGTGTGGGCGACCCTAGTGGTGGGTATTGAGGAGGGCACCTATTGTGTGTTACATGAACAATAAATCTTGTAACATTGAAAAAATAAAATAAACATATTTGGGAAAACAAAACAAAACAAAATAAAAAAAAAACAAAAAAACAACAAAAAATAACAACACAGCAAAATTCTTTTCTAGGGATTTTTAAGGATTTCCTCAGAGGAAAGCTTTGCTTAATCATATCTTTTGTTAATGGTGTGGTGTCCTTAGCATATTCAACTTAAGCTATAGATCCTTTGTATGAACATCATAAAACTTGAGTCCTGTCTCTTGGAGTTTTAAAAAAAATAAAGAGGTAACTTACTGATTCACACCATCAAATGCTCCAAACCTTAGACTATTTTGCCCTACAGTCTTAGAATCCTCCCACATAATCTGAAACTGTTGCAGATTTGTCCTCCAGAGCAAACCCTAAGTTGCTTTCAGACTTAGAGTCAGTTAGAACTATTATGGTTTTTACCCTAATTATATGAGCATATAATTATAATATCATGAGCATATAATAAAAAAATGAACATATAATGTAATAATATGAGCGTATGATAAAAATAATGAGCATAATAACTAATTGTTTTGAGTATTTCAGATAAGAGTTAGTAAATGTCCTAACACGCCCTTTCTTGAGAAGTTTCTTTCTTCCTTTTTTAGATTTTATATATTTGGGAGAGAGAGAGAGAGCACAGGCAAGGGAGTGCGAGAGGGAGAAGCAGGTTCCTCAATGAGCAGGAAGCCCAATCTTGGGCTGAATCCCAGGACCCTGGGGTCATGGACTGAGATGAAAGCAGACATTTAACTAACTGAGACACCCATGTGCCTCTTTGAGAAGTTTCTTAGGTAGATAATAGTATACTATATGTCATGGACAGTACCAAGTTAATTTAAATAAGTACATTTTCAAAATAACTATTTTTTTTCCTTTTTTGATATAACTTTAATTTATATAAAGAGAAAAGGACAAAACTATTAGTTTACCCACTGAAATAGTTTTATATTTAAGAAATGTTCTTATTTTATTTTATTTTACTTTTTCAGTGTTCCAAGATTCATTGTTCATGAATTACACTCAGTGCTCCATGCAATATGTGCCCTCCTCAATACCCACCACCGGGTTCACCCAATACCCAACCCCTTCCCCTCCAAAACTCTCAGTGGAGATTATACTGAGTGAAATAAATCAAAATAACTATTTCTTAAACATTTGACCAAATGAGACTGTGGAATACAGTTATATGTGCCTTCACCACTGGTTTATACAATAACCTGGAAATCATTAAGTTTATGCAAGAAGCAACCTCATTTAATCCCACTATTGGCCTTTCAAATTAACTTCCCAGAATAATTTCTTCCATACAGGTTTTAAGCATTACATAGCCCAGGCCATGCAATTCCCCTTGCCCCTCCTTCTCTCACCCACAGGAAGTTTCTAGTTCCTCAAGGGAAAAGAGCTCAAAGTGGAGCAGAGTGTGGGTGGGTGAAAAGAAGGATAAAATCTTGTCTCAGAAGAGGGTTATCTATATATTTAGATGGTATAATGCTCACAGGTTCTTTTGGGAAGATTTTGGTATATTTCTCAAGGTCCTTCCTCCCATTTTCCAACCCATTTATATGTGCTCATGGGGTATGAGAACTTAGTAACTCTCTCAGGAACTCCTCCCTCCCCATGGTTCTCCTGAGGTCTCCTAGAGCCTCACCCAAGTCTCAGGCAAGTCCATTTCTAAGCAGCTCCAGACCAAGATCCTTCACCATGTCTTACTTTTGGCTCAGAGGAGTATGGCCAACGACATGAGGTTCAGAGCTATATAACATGATGTAAATATAACAGATTAATTATGCATTAGTGACTCTGTGAGAATTAGGCATTATGTGATCTTTAAAACCTAGACCACGAAAGAAAACAGATCTCATGTTTCATTTCCTTTTGCAACCTAGAAAAATAAGGAGCAAAACAAACAAAAAATCCTAAATAAATTCAGTTTTTCCGCCCAAGCGGTATTGGTGCACTGGCCACCCTTGGCTCTGCACTGACCAGGCTACTGACTCTCTCAGTAAAGGACACATAGCCTCGACCTGTCACATGTGCAGAACACCACAACAAAGTAATAATGAAGGAATTCACAGTTGTGCGGATCCAGGTGTACTCAGATTCCCCTTTGAACTAGTGGCGTTCACTAGGTTCCCACAGGGAAAATAGCATTAACCCGGAAATGACCACAGAAACAAAACATTTCAAGAATGGAGAACAAGTGCAAATGCATAGAGATCAAATTACTATGAAAATATTATCCTAACAAGGTCAAGAATTAAAAAATAAATTCAAAATAAAAAATGGATTCAGTATATCAAAACATATGCCTATCATATTTTAACAATTTAACATATCATGCAGAAAAATGTAAAGGCTTAGAAAAGCAAAATATTGGGATTAATATATTTTGTTGGCATATAATATATAAATTACCATTAATTATTACTTAATAAATAATTTAGTAATTAGGAAAAGAACTTAAGTGAAGATCAAAATTCACATATTTATTTGTATTTTCAAAGTAATAGCAGTTAAAATCACAAAGGAATATCTCATTACTTTGGCCTTTAAAAATTAAGTCATCTAATAAACAAAGGAAATATTAATACAAGAATTTCACAGTGTGACTATTTTAAAATGCAAATTGATTATATAATCTATAATTATAATGTTACAAATGTTCAACTGATAACTAATCATATATAGCAAGATCATTTAAAATAATTGATAGTTTATGTATTGAAATCAACTGACAATATAATTTTAGTAGATCAAATACGATTTTCTATGATAATTTTGCCTCTAAAATAAAACAAATACCACTTACCATTCTGCGTAATTAAGAGTTCTATAAAAATTTAAAAAAAAGAGTTCTGAGAAAAATAAAATATATAATAAAGAATTCAACAAAGTATGTGTAAAAGGATTTCACTTTACTGAAACATTTCAAGCTCTGACATGGCAAAATATTAGCCAAGTAGGTGAAAATAAGCGATAGAAAAGAGAGACAAAGAAGCAGGCATTGGACACATCATCCCAATGGATGATTTCTAAGAGATTCAAGAGTATCATGATATATGCCCATAACTCCACCATCTATAGTCTCCTTTCTTTATGAACTAAGTCAGTCCATGCAGATCCATCTGCTTGTGTGGAGCTCATCATAGGATATTTCCCCCCAAAATTCATGTAGATTACACATGGGTCTGAACTGCAAGAATGTGGGACAAGATCTCTGAGCCATTGCAAAGGGGAAGCATCCAGAGTCAGGAGAAAACTGAAACAGTCAGGCTACAAGAAGTTCTGGGTAGAGAAAGGTATATTTTTCCCTAGACACATGATAAAGGGAATAATTTGATGATAACACAAATACCAATTCATACACGGAAAACTGGTATGCAGCAGGTTATGGAAGATTTTAAAATTTGAGGAGTTCAGATTAGAAAGAATCCTCCAGACATAAGGAAGTTTCAAAAACATGGAAGAGAAAAAAAGGCTCTCCAAGTACATTGTATACAGGCTTCCTTTTCTCACTTCCAATGGAAGTGTCTTAGCAAGTAAAACATACAAGCAAACTACCAGATAAAAAGTGAGAATAGTTGATATTGGTTTAGATTTGAGGGCAGACCAGGCTGTGCTTTGCATTGAAAAGAGCACCATGTGCTTTTTTAAGGATTTCTGGGGGATTTACTGCAGACCTTCATTTAATACCTTTCTCAGGTACTAACCTTTCTGTGGAATCACAAAAATATATGCAAATCTCAAGGAATTATAGACATAGTGAACCAACAGAGCTGTTGGACACTTAAACAATCCAATTAAGATAAAAGGGAAGAAAATGCACAATTCCCAAACTGAAATTGGTATTTATTTCCGTGTATCTTTACAGACTTTTCTCTCTTAAAACTTTCAAAAAATGCCTGACCTGTAAATTGTGATCAATCCATGAAACACGGGGAAGTAATAAATGACTTACCATGTTCTTCATGAAGTTTACCTTTAAAAAGAAATGCATAAAATGTTAGAGAGTGAAACTAAAAATTCTGACAGCTCATTGCTCTGTAAAGGTGGTGTAACTTATAACAGATGTAATAGAAAATTATATATATTTTTTGTGTATGAAACAAGTGTGCTCCTGGATGATAAATAAAGAGATGTTTCACCTATATAGAGGTCCTTTACAGACTTTTGAAACCCATACCATGATTCACAGAGCTCCATGCCATGACCCTCCAACACTGCCATGGAGACATTCCTTCTCTGGAGCAGTGTGACTTGTTGGGTGAGTATTTAGTAGTTCTGAGCTGCACTATGTTAAAGTATCCCCACAGGACAACACTGTAATAAGTATTAGCCATATTCTTTAAGTAATTTCAAACCAGTGATCAATAATCTCTCTGACACTAAATACAGATGTGATAATTGGATGAGATCATTCAAAGAGAATGAGAGTGAACTATATATCTTCAAAATAATATGTCTATACTCAGGACAGTATAAATTATTAATATCTTAAAACTTCATTTATTGAGGAAGAATATTTTTTCATTGAAAAATAATTTACATGATATATTTTATTTGTTTCAGATGTACAAAACAGTGATTCAGTATTTATATATCTTTTAAATGATCAGCAAAATGAGACTAGTTATTATGCATCACCATACAAAGTTGATACAGTAATATTGATCATATTCCCTATGCTGTACATTACATAGATGTCTTATTTATTTTGCAGATAAAAGACTGCATTTTTCCCAAATCCTTTTATTATATTTTATTTTTTCAGTGTTACAAGATTTATTGTTCAGGCACCACACTCAGTGCTCCATGCAATACGTGCCCTCCTCAATACCCACCACCAGGCTCGCCCAACCCCCAGCCCCCTCCCCTCCAAAACCGTCAGTTTGTTGCTCATAGTCCATAGACTTTCATGGTTCATCTCTCCGTCTGATTTCCCTCCATTCCCCCTTCCCTTCCTTCTCACAATGCCCTCCATGTTTTTCTTTATGCTCAGCATGTAAGAGACACCATAAAGTAATTGACTCTCTCTGCTTGACTTATTTCACTCCGCATAAACTCTGCCAGTCCAGTCCATGTTGATACAAAAGTTGGATGGGTATTCGTCCTTTCTAATGGAGGCATAATATTCCATTGTATATATGGACCATATCTTCTTTATCCATTCATCTGTTGAAGGGCATGTTGGTTCTTTCCACAGTTTGGCGATTGTGGCCATTGCTGCTATGAACATTGGGGTACATGTGGCCCTTCTTTGTAATGCATCTGCTTCATTGGGGTAAATACCCAGTAGTGTGATGGCAGGGTCATAGGGTAGCTCTATTTTTAATTTCTGGAGGAATCTCCACACTGTTTTCCAAAGTGGCTGCACCAGTTTGCAATCCAAACCAACAGTGTAGGAGGGTGCCCCTTTCTCCACACCCTCTCCAACATTTGTTGTTTACTGTCCTATTGATTGTGGACGTTCTAACTGGTGTAAGGTGGTATCTCAGTGTGCTTTTGATTTGAATCTCCCTGATGGCTAAAGATGATGAACATTTTTTCATGTGTCTGTTAGCCATTTGTATGTCTTCTTTGGAGAAGTGCCTGTTCATGTCTTCTGCCCATTTTTTGATGTGATTATCTGTTTTGTGAATGTTTAGTTTGAGGAGTTCTTTAGAGACATTAGATATAAGATATCAGACGTCTGTCTCTAGTGTCATTTGCGAATATAATCTGCCATTCCAAGGGCTGCCTGTTTTTGTTTTTTGTTGTTGTTATTGTTGACTGTTTCCTTTGCTGTGAAAAAGCTTTTTGCCTTGATGAAGTCCCAAAAGTACATTTTCATTTTGTTTCCTTTGCGATTGGACACATGTCCTGAAAGTAGTTGCTGTGGCTGATGTTGAAGAGGTTGCCTATGTTCTCCTCTAGGATTTTGATAGATTCGTGCCCCACATTGAGGTCTTTTATCCAGCATTTTTAAATCCCCTTTACCTAATACATCTATTCCCCAGATACATCTCCTATAACAACCATTAGTTTCTTCTCTGTATCTATAGATAGCCTCCATTTTGTTTTGTTTCTAGTTTGGACTTTTAGATTCCACGTGTAAGTGAAATCACATGATTTTTTTTTAAAGATTTTATTGATTTACCAAATAGAGATCACAAGTAGGCAGAGAGGCAGGCAGAGAGGGGGTAGCAGGCTCCTTGCTGAGCAGAGAGCCCAATGAGGGGCCCGATCCCATGACCCTGAGATCATGACCTGAGCCAAAGGTGGAGGGTTTAACCGACTGAGTGACCTAGGTGCCCCAAGTATTTCATTGTATTTACATGATTTATTTCTTTTTTTTTTTAAGATTTTATTTATTTGACAGAGAGAAACACAGTGAGAGAGGGAACACAAGCAGAGGGAGTGGTAGCGGGAGAAGCAGGCTTCCGCTGAGCAGGGAGCCCAATGTGGGGCTTGATCCCAGGACCCCGGGATCATGACCTGAGCGGAAGGCAAATGCTTAATGACTGAGCCACTCAGGCGCCCCCATGATTTATTTCATTTAGCATAGTGCCATTTAGGGATACTCACATTCTGTCACATGGCATATCACTTTTTTATGGCTAATTAATATTCCATTCCATTAATATTACACACACACACACACACACACACACACACACACACACACATATACACATATATACTAGAAAAAAGAATATAGATTAACTGGAAAATGGAATATATATATATATATATTTTTTTAAAGATTTTATTTATTTATTTGACACAGGGAGAGAGAGATCACAAGTAGGCAGAGAAGCAGGCAGAGAGAGAGGGAAAAGCAGGCTTCCTGCTGAGCAGAGAACCTGATGTGGGGCTCAATCCCAGGACCCTGAGACCATGACCTGAACCGAAGGCAGAGGCTTTAACCCACTGAGCAACCCAGGTGCCCCGGAATATATATTTATATATAAATAAAATATATATTTTATATATAATATATAAATATATATTTATTTAATATATATTTATTTAATATTTATTATATAATAATATAAAATATTTAATATTTATTATTTAAATATTAAATAAATAACATTTGAATATGTAAATAAAATATATAAATATAAATATATCATACATAAATATTTATAAATATATAAATATATATGCAAATATAAAAATATATATTTTTAAAATGTTTATATATATTTTATATATATTCCATTTTCCATTTAATATATATTCCTTTTGCTAGCATATATATTATGAATGTACATATGTGTGTATATATAGTGTATATATTTATAAAATATGTTTGTGTATATATGTATCAATTTATAAGCATATTTATATATGTGTGTTCATATATCTTATACTACATAGTATATGTTAATATGTATATATATATACATATATTTTATATATTATCTTTCTTTGGACATTTATGTTACTTCTGTATCTTGGCTATGTAAATAATACTCTGGTAACATAGGAAAGTGTAGGTCTTTATGAATTTGTGTTTTCCATTTTTTTATAAATACCTAGTGCTTGAATTATTGCATAATATAATAATGCCATTTTTATATTTTTAAGAACCTCAAACGTTTTTCAATAATAGTTGCAACAATTTATATTCCTGCCAAAAGTCTACAGTGCTTCCTTTCCACATCTTTGCCAACATTTCCAGTATTTCTGATAATAAATGTCGTGATGGAGATGAGATGACATCTTATTGCTGTTTTAATATATATTCCCCTATTGATTACTGATGTTCAACATCTTTTTCAGTGACTGTTAGCCATCTGCAAATCTTTTTTTGGAAATTCTTAGGCAGGTCTTCTTCCCATTGTTAATTATGTTATTTGACTTTTTGATATTGAATTGTATGTGAATATTATATATTTTAGATGTTAATCCCTTATCAGCTAAAGCATTTGCAAATATCTTTTCCTATTCAATAGGTTCTTTTTTTTTATGGTTTCCTTTACTGTGAAAAAGCTTTTAGTTTGAGCTGGCATTAATAGTTTATTTTTGCTTTTGTTGTCCTTGGCTGAGGAAACATTGAAGTAAAAGTTTTGTCAAAGAACTTACTGCATATGTTTTCTTCTAAGAGTTTTTATGGTTTAGATCTTACATTTAAGACTTTCACTCATTATGAGTTTACTTTTGTGTATGGTGTGAAAGTGGTCAAATTTCACTCTTTCCAAGTATTTGATTTGTTTTATCAACATTTAATGAAGTGACAGTTTCCCCAGCGTATATTCTTGCCTCCTTTGTCATAGAATAATTGACAATGTTAGTGTGCAGTTATATTTGGACTTTCTGTTCTTTTGAACTGATCTATCCATGTGTCTACTTTTGTGCTGGTAATGTACTGTTTTGATTTCGATATCTATATATAGTATACTATGAAATCCAGAAGGGTAATTCTTCATGCTTTTCCTTTCTTATGAAGATTGCCTACTTCAGAACTAAGATGGTGGTAGAGTAAGATGACACTAGGCTACTCTCATTCCCCAAATACAGCTAGATAACTAGCAAGTCATTCTTAATATCCAAGAAATCAACCTGAGGAAGAGAGACCAAATCCACAACTAGAGGGAGAGAAGAGACCATGATGGAGAAAGTAGAAGTGGAGAGATGTGGTTTGGTGGAGAAATGGATCCTGGGTGCTGCAGAGGGAAGGAATCCCTGGTTGCAGAGAAAGGCTAGAGAGAGAGGAACACACAAAGGAATGCATAAGGAGAACACTCCCCCAAAGCTGTTGGCTGGGGAAAAGAGAAAGAGAGAGAGTGAGAGAGAGAGAGATGCTGCCCTACTGCTGGAAAGAGGGCAGGCGGACAGGCTGAAGGCAGATGGTTTAACCTCAGAAACAGCGGGGGCACACAGCGGGCTGGGGGATGTTTGGTTTTCTTAGAGCTCTTCAGTGAGAGGTGCAGACATATGTACACCTCTATAGTGATAAGAGCCACTGGGCACCAATTCCCTCTCTCACTTTCAGAATAGGCATAAAGTTCCTGTCAAGGGCATCTTGACCCCAATGCTGACTGCCTAGCCTGATTCCTCCAAGCCTTACTCCCCACACTATGGTGCGATTGCCCCTCTCAATGAAACCTGCATGGATTCCAGTGAAGCAAGACTCTTCCCTAGAAGACCAATGCAGACCCCTCTCCACACCATGATCCTAAAGGCTGGAATTTTAAAAGTCCATAGGCATGACTAGGCTAGACCCCAGTGTGCTTCACGGTGCTCCTAGGGAGAAGATGGGCAAACAGGGGCAGACTGCATGAAAATGATGATCTGAAAAATGCCCAGGACACACAAAAGGGAAACCACACACTATACTGGGAGTGCTTCCCTGTGGACAGCAGGCATGGAGATCCCACTCTGGGGACAAAGGACTTGGCTGCTGCCATTTTGCTCTCCCACTCCTCAGCATAAACACAAAAGTTACCTTTAGTGAACACCACAGTGCTGACACTGGCTGCCTGACCTGCCTATACCTGCTGCCGCTATGTCCCCTCTCTGTCAAATGTTCCTCAGTCCCAGCACGGCAGTCTCCTTCCACAGAGGACCAGCAAAAATCCTGCCCACACCATGTCTCCTGCGCAGAGTTCTTCAAGGCTTCAGTTCTAGTGGAAGCAGCATCAGGTCTCATTTAATAAGTAGACCAAAGGACAAATTGGTCCTCGTCAAAATTAACCACACTCTGGCTCAAGTCTAAACACCACCCACAGCAGGCAAGGAGAGCCTCTTCAGAGGACTGCCTGAAGGATAGAACAGCCAAAACACAGCAGCAGAGTGCAGTCAGCACACACTAGGGACATTCCATGAAGTACCAGCCCCTAGACACCATACGGCCTCTTCTTCATGAAGCCATTACTCTCAGGTGTAGGAAACACAACAGGTTTTACTAACACAGGGAAGAAGACAGAGCCTTAGAGAACATGCCGGGAGTGGGGAAATATCTGGAATGAAACAAAAGGTTAATGGCTATAGTCACAGATCTAAGTGAGACAGATATAAGTAAGATTCTAGCAGGGTTTGAAAAAAGATTGAAGACTTCAGCGAGGCCCATATTGCAGACACAAGAGTTAAAAAAGAAGTTAGAAATGAAACAATACAGTAACTATATTTGAAGCACAGCGAATATAGTGAACAGAAGGATTGAAGAAACAGAAGAATGAATAAGTGATAAAGAAGAATAATGGAAAACTATGAAGCAGGAAAAAAGAGAGAAAGAATTATGGGTTATGAGAACAGACTTAGGAAACTCAGTGACTCCATCGAGCATAATATTTCTATCCTAAGAGTCCAGAAGAAAAAGAGAAAAAAAAGGGAACAGAAGGTTTATTGGAGGAAATCATAGCAGAAAAGTTCCCTAATCATGGAAAATAAATAGACCTAAATCCAGGAGGCAGAGAGATCTAAAAAAAAAAAAAAAAATCAATAAAAGCAGGCTAACACACACACATAAAAAATGCAGATAAATTTGCAAAATATAGTGATCAAATCCAATAAACAGTAAAGCAAAAGAATTCCCTAATTCACACACAAAAAAGACCCATAAGGCTGACTGCAAAGCTCTTCACAAAAACATGGTAAGAAAGAAGGGAAAGGCATGAGATATTCAGTATGCTGAACAGAACAACAAAACAAAACAAAATAAATAAAACAGCCAAGAATACTCCATCCAGCAATGCTGTCACAGAGACCATAAGTGAGATAGTTTCTCAGACAAAAAATTAAAAAAATAAAAAACATTGAAAACAAACAAATAAATAAATAAATAATAAAGGGATTCATGTTCAGTGAACCAGCCCCACAAGCAATATTACAGGGACTCTGAGAAGGAAGGAAAGAGAAAAGTGCTAAAACAAGAGAGGAGCAGAGAAAATCTCCAGAAACATTGATGATACAAGTAATAAAATAAATCTAGGCAAGTAATAAGGTAAATACACATCTATCAATAATTGTCATGAATGTAAACAGATTCAACATTCCATTTGAAAGACGTAAGTTGTCAGAAGGGTTAAGAATATAAGACCCATAAGAATATATAAGAGACTCATTTTAGATCTCAAGAATATGCAGGTTGAAAGTGAGAGGACAGAGAAACGTCCATCATTCACTGGACATAGAAAGCTGGAGTAGCCATACTTTAACGGACAAAGTAGATTTTAAAGCAAAGACTGTAACAAGAGATGAAGAAGGGCACTATATCATCCTAAAGGAGACTATCCAACAAGAACGACTAGCAATGGTAAATACTTATACCACCAACTTGGAAGCACCCAAATATATAATCACTTAATAACAAACTTGAATGAACTCACTGATACTTCTACAATAATAGTAGGAGACTTGAACACCCCACATACCTCAATGGATGGATCATCCAGGAGAAAATCAATAAGGAAACAATTGTTCAAATGACACAATGGACCAGATAGACTGACCAGATATATTCAGAATATTTCATCCTGGAGCAGCATCATACACAGTATTTTGAGTGTACACGGGACATTCTCCAAAATAGACTACATACTAGGTCACAAATCAGGCCTCAACAAGTATAAAATTATTGAGATCATAATATGCAACTTTTCTGACTACAAAGCTATGAAACGTAAAATCATGAAAATTTTTGGAAAGACCACAAACACATGGAATTCAACAAAATGCTATGAATAGATGAGTAGGTCAGAAAGGAAATCAAAAGAAAAAAAATACATGGAAACATACAGAAATGAAAACACAATCATCCATAACCTTTGGGATGCAGCAAAACTGGACACAAGATGGAAGTATACAGCAGTATAAGCCTACCTCATAAAGCAAGAAATAATATGAAATAATCCTCAAAATGAACAATCTTATTAAAAAAATGGGCAGAGGCCATGGTCATTTTTCCAAAGAAGACATACAGATGACTAACAGAGACATGAAAGGATGCTCAACATCACTAATCATCAGGGAAATACAAATCAAAACCACAAGGAGATGCAACCTCATGCCAGTCTGAATGGTTAAAATTAACAACAAAGGAAACAGCAGATGGTGAGGATCCAGAGAAAGAGGACACCTCTTACACTATTGGTGGGAATATAAACTAGTGCAGCCACCGTGGAAAACAGTAGGGAAGGGGGCGCCTGGGGGGCTCAGGGGGTTACAGCCTCTGCCTTCGGCTCAGGTCATGATCTCAGGGTCCTGGGATCGACCCCCACATCGAACTCTCTGCTCAGCAGGGAACCTTCCCCCTCTCTCTCTACCTGCCTTTCTGCCTACTTGTGATCTCTCTCTCTCAAATAAATAAATCTTTAAAAAAAAAAAAACAGTAGGGAGGTTCCTCAAAATTTAAAAATGCATCTACCCTAGGATCCAGAAATTGCCCTAATATGTATTTACAGAAAGGATACAAAAACAATGATTTTTGAGGGGATACATACACCTGATGCCTAGCAGCATTATCTACAATAGCCAAAATACAGAAAGAGCCCAAATATGGGTGGCAGGATGGGCAAAATAAAGGGTATTAAGAGGTAAAACTTCTAGTTGTGCAATAAATTAGTCACAAAGATAGAAAGGTCAGAACAGAGAATATAGTCAATATTTTAATAATTTATGGTGACTACATTTTTTGTGGTGAATATTGAGTAATGTATAGAATTGTCAAATAAATATGCTGTACACCTAAAATAAATTCAACAGTGTATGTTAACCATACTTCAATTAACAAAAAAACAAACAAAAAAACCCAGAAAACAAAAAAGAAAGAAAGAAAGAGAAAGCAAAAGGAAGGAAGGAAGGAAGGAAGGAAGGAAGGAAGGAAGGAAGGAAGAAAAAGAAAGAAAGAAAGAAAGAAAAAGAAAGAAAGAAAGAAAGAAAGAAAGAAAGAAAGAAAGAAAGAAAGAAAGAAAGAAAGAAAGAAAGAAAGGGAAGGAATTTTCTCTTTAGAAAGCCATTTTCAGCGAAGACACATACACTTCTACTGTGCCTGGAATCCTCAAGACACCTGTGCATACGGTTGAACCTGGAACCCACTCTGCACAATCTCTACAATAGGACACCATTTGTTGGGTCAGCTCTCGGACTTCCCCAGAGTTCAGTATCTTTTCACACCCTGGTGCCCTGTCGGCTCAAAGGCTCAGACTCATTCAGCTGGGCAGTGTCCTTGGGATAGGACTAGCAATCAAAGTCATTATATACATTTTACTGTGACTACTTAAAAGGAAGTATGTGCATTTCTCCTGATCAAAAGTGACCAAGAGAGTGAAATTTCAGTTTTTAAAGTACCCTTGTTTTTCATGATTTAACATTTTACAGTGCTCAGTAAAATTTTTTCATTAATATTTTGATTTTTTTCAATCAAAGCAGAAAAATATTATTTGCCATAGAAAGAAGTCTTGGTCCACTCTAGATATTTACTCCTTATTCTAAAATTGTAATAACAAAGGTTAGATGACATCAGGTTCTATGCAGCCTGGGAAGCTGCATATCTTCTTCCTGGATTTGATCCTTTTCTTGTGCATCAATACTTTGAATTATTTCAATCCATCAAGTAACTATAAACAAAATTAACAAAATTTAAATTTTAATGTTTAATGCTTCTTATTATTTTTCTAAATTAGCAAGTAAATTTTCATGGAGCAGCATTCTTCACGGTGTAGCAGCAACAGCATTTTTCTTTCTTTTTTTCTTCTTTTTTTCTTTTCAGCTTTTTATTTATTTATTTTTATTTTTTTTTTATTTAATTTTACTTTTTTCAATGCATCAGCATTTTTAACATGGGACCTGTTAGAAATGCCAATACTTGAGCCCAACTCAGAACTATTGAATCAGAAATTGTGGGGTGTGTGCCAGCAATATGTGCCCACCATGTGATTCTGATGCATGACTAGGTTTGCAAGCATTTGCTCTATCTGGTCCTTAGAAAGAACTTAATATACAGAATGGTATAGTGTTTCTTCCCTAGATCTCTGAAACTGACAAAATACAGCTGCTCCTCAAGGATGTGCCTAGAGCAGTGCTCATATAAAACAAACAAACAAAAACACACCAAAAAAAACAAAATAAAATAGCTGTTCACTAGTCTTTACTTGAGTTCTCACCCAAGTCTCTCTATTTTAACATGGATAAGGTTAATTCTATAGGAAACTTTCAAGTTTGCACAATGCCTGCAGTCTTCTCTCTCTGATCCATGTTTGTTCAGGTCTCACTTGAATCTGTGACTATATCCTCTAATTGGAAATGTGAGTTTCTCCAAATTACAAGTAAACCAACTCACCATGCTCCTTCTTGAGTGAACCTAAAAAAAGGAACAAAAAAGGCAGATAAAAATTAATTTAGTAGTACAACCAATTTAGGGTGTGGTTGAGCTCCCTCTCTCTCTCTCTCTCTATATATATATAGATGATAGATACATATATTTATATATATATTTATATATGTATATATATATATATATCTCCAATGTGTAACTCTTTCTGTGTGTGTATTTCCAACTATGATATATATTGAGATAACAGAATATAGGAAAAAGAAAGCTAAAACTTAAGAGGCTTTAAATCAATTGCCTGGAATTAAGTATTTCTACCTTCACACAAGCATCATAGAGAAAAATAGCTTTATGTTGTGTGTGTGCATGTGTGTGTGTATACATATATATATACGTACATATGTATGTATATATATAATAAATATGATATATACACACATATATAATGTGTGATATACTATATGTATAAGCATAAAATTATAAACATATAATCTGATATTTTGTTCATTATTATTTATTTATTTATTTTTAAACATTTTATTTATTTGACAGAGAGAAACACGGTGAGAGAGGGAACACAAGCAGAGGGAATGGTAGTGGGGAAGCAGGCTTCCTGCCGAGCAGGGCACCCGATGCGGGGCTGGATCCCAGGACCCTGGGATGATGACCTGAGCCAAAGGCAGATGCTTAATGACTGAGCCACCCAGGTGCCCCATACTTTTGATCATTATTAAATGTGTCATCTCTGGTGCTGTTTTCACTGTTGTGCAAAGATCACCACTGTTTCCAATACATTTCTATCACCCATAACAGAAAATCTATATTAAATAGAAATTTCACATGGTCCCACTCTCCAATTCCCATTAACTTTAATCTATTTTCTGTTTCTATAAAATTTTATCAGTCTAGCTATTTAATATCAGTTATTAAATACATTGTTTTCCATTTTGTGTCAACTTTATTTCACTTGGCACAATGTTTTCAAGGTCCATTCATATTGGATCATATATTAAAATTTAATCCCTTTTTTATGAATTAATAGTATCCCACTGTATCATAGTTCATTTACCCACCCATATGATGATGAACATTGTTGTTGTTTCCATTTTTGACTACTATGAGTAATGTTACAATGAACATGACATAAAGTAACTGTTCAAGCCTCTGTTTTTAATTATTTGAGTTACATTCCTAGGAATGGAAATGCTTAAGCATATGATGCATCATTTTTGAGAAACTATCAAGCTGTTTCCACAATGGACGCACCATTTAAGATTTCCACCAGCAACGTCCAAGGATTCCAATTTCTCTATATTCTCACCTGTACTGTTATTTTAAATTTTTTTATAAATATAGCCTTCCTAACATGTTTCAAGTGATAGCTCATGTCTTTCATTTTCTTTTTCTTAATGACTTGTAGTAGTTGGCATCTTTTAATGTACTCACTTGCTATTTATATATTTTCTTTAGAAAAATACCTGTTCAAATATTTTACTGATTTTCAAGTTGGGTTGTTTGTTTTATAGACTTTTCAAATTTTTATGTGTGTTCTTGATATAAACCCTTATTTTTTAATATGTTTTGCAAACATTTTCTCTTATTCTGTGGTTTGTCTTTTAACTCTCTTTATAATGATCTTTGGTGCAAAGAAGTTTTAAAAGTCAATGTAGTTCAATTTATGTGAGTTTTGTCCTCATTGTTTGTGCATTTGGTGTCCTATTTAAGAGTTCATTGTCAAATAAAACATCACGAAAATTTGTCTATATTATTTCTTGTATCTTTTTAGCACTTATATTTATTTAGTTGATATATTTTGAGTTAATTTTTCTACATGGTATAAGGCAGGGGTCCAAATGCATTCTTTTGAATTTGGAAATCCAGTTGTTCCAGAAAATTTTGTTAAACAGAATATTTTTCCCCATGGAATGCACATAGATCTCTTGCCAAATTCTATTTGCAATAGAAGTATGGGTTACATCTAGATTTTCAATTCTATATCATTAATAATATATCTATATCTGTATCTATCTAGATATCTGTATCTATAAATATAAATATACATTGATAGTTAATCTATACATACTGGCATATATATACATAGATATATAGATTTTATAGATATTTATATATATATGGTTAACTATATATTTATATCAACGAATATCTATCTATATATAACAATGAAATATAACACATATATGGTATATCATAGAGTGATGATAGAAAGTACATAAAAAATCCTTATTCGATCTTTTTGATTAGTATAGCTTTGCAATAAATTTTGAAATGGGGAATTAATTATGACTCTTTCAAATTTGCTCTTCAATTTTAAGACATTCTTGTTATTCAGAGCCTCTTGTGATCCATATAAATTTTCATACCAGCTTCCCATTAAAAACTGCTTTTGGAGGGCACCTGGGTGTCTCAGTTGTTAAGCGTCTGCCTTTGGCTCAGGTCATGATCCCAGTGTCCTGGGATTGAGCCCCACATCAGGCTTTCTACTCGGCAGGAAGCCTGCTTCTCCCTCTACCATTCCCTGTGCTTGTGTTCCCTCTCTCTCTGTGTTTCTCTCTGTCAAATAAATAAAATCTTTAAAAAAAATGCTTTTGGAATTTTTATACTCATTGTATTGAGTTTGCAGGTCACTTGGGTAATATTGACATCTTCATATACTAAATTTTCTTACCTATAAATGTGTGATTTTCCATTTATTTAGGTCTTTAATTTCTTACAAAATTGCTCTGTAGATTTTAGCATGTAATTCTTTTACCTCCTTGGTTAAAGTTATCTCTCCTTGGTTAATTCTAGACACTAAAACAGAATTACTTTCTTAATATATTTTTTGGATTGCTTTTTGCAGGTGTATAAATATATTACTATTTTATGTGTAGAACTTCTAGCTATGAATTTGATAAATTGATTTATTAATTCTATTAATTCTTATTTTTTTTTTAAATTTTTAATTTCTACGTAGGGGATCATGTTATCTGTGAATAGAGTTTGTTTTACTTTTTCTTTTCCTACTTGGATATCTTTTATTTCTTTTTATTGCCTTGTCATTCTGGATAGAACTTCCAGTACAATACTGAGTAGCAGTGGTAAAACTGGCATCCTTGTCTTGTTCCTGCCTTTAGGGACAAATCTTCCATTTTTCCCCATTAAGTATAATATAAGCTTTGGATTTTGCATTAGTTCCCATTTTTGCATTGAGGCAATTTCCTTATATTCTATCTTCTCAATTTTTTTTTGATGTGAAAGAGTGTTTGATGTTTTAAAAATGCATTTTCTGTGTCATTTAAGATAATCATGTATTCCACTAATTATTCCACTAATGTAGCCTATTACATTGGTTTACTTCCTTATGCTGAAACTCTCTTGTATTCCTGGGATAATATCACTTGGTCATGGCACACAATTCTTTTAAAATGCTGTTATATATGCTGTTGGATTTGGATTCAGTTTGCTTGAATTCTGTTGAAAATGTTTTGTCTTAAATATTCTTAAGGATATTAGTCTGTATCTCTCTCTTTCTATCTTTTTTTTTCCTACCAGGCTTTGGTATCAGGGTAATGATTGCCTTATTAAATTAATTATGAAGTGTTTTGGGCTCTTCTATTTTGTTGTTGTTGTTATTGTTGTTTTTGCTTATATATTTTTATTTAATTTTATTTTTTCAGTGTTCCAAGATTCATTGTTCATGCACCACACCCAGTGCTCCATGCAATATGTGCCCTACTCAATACCAAAAACTTCTTGGAATGGGTCATATATTTCTGTTTCTTTATGAGATTTGTAATTGTTTTGGTCATGGTTGTAAATTGAACATTTAAATTATATAATGTGGTAATTCTGGAAACCAACTTCTTTCATTTACCCAGATGTTGCTTTTTGTTGTTTATTGTTTTTGTTGTTTCTATGGATGGCCATAGTAGTCTACTGATTTACTAACTTCCCAAAATTATTTTTACAAAGACTGTTCCTTGTCATGTATGGCCAATGAAGTCCCTATTTCTTAATTTGTGTTCAGCTAGTTATTTAGACAGAGATTTACTTGAATGTCAGGAAGTAAAAACATGACAAAATCAGAAACAACAACCAAGCAAAGAAGCAAATAAAAAAGAAAGACAAATATCTCTCCTAATGTTTGCTGATTGATTTTGTGCCATGACTATATTAACATTTAGGCAGTCTTTCAATGAGCCAAGAGAATGTCTCAAGATGGAACATTAGGATTTCTTAGGTCTTCACTGAATGCATCTTGCTTTGGACATACACGTGGCTGCTTTGGAATGTGCTAGTCTCCCAAAAGAACTGTCTCCAGACTTTAACTACATAAGTCTATTTTTTGGTTTGCCTACCATGTTTTTTCCACTCCTCTAGGAGTTGTTAGTTCAGTTCTTAGTGCTTTTGGGCAAAGCTAAGTGCTCTTTTACTTTTGATTCTGATTCAGACAAATTCTATTGGGTAACCGCCACATAGGTTATAATAGATATACACAATAATTTTTTAATTATGTCTGTTCTCTCTTCAAATTTAGAAAAATGGGCTCCACACTTCTAATATAGACAGCTGCTTCCTCAAAATCAAGGCACAACAGCAGAGAAAGAGTAAGTCAAGGACTAAAATTGCCACAAAATCTTCCTACTGTCAAAAAAAGTCTGTTGCTTGATCCAGTGTCAGCTTAGATGGTGTAAACATTTTATTATTTTTAAATTATATTTTACTTTTTCAGTGTTACAAGATTTATTGTTCATGCACCACACTCAGTGCTCCATGCAATACGTGCCCTTCTCAATACCCACCACCAGGCTCGCCCAACCCCCCACACTCTCCCCTCCAAAACCCTCAGTTTGTTTCTCAGAGTCCACAGTCTCTCATGCTTGGTTTCCTTGTTCAGAATTCTGAGAAAGTGCATCTGATCATCTTTACTTTCTTGTTTTGAAGTTTTTGTATGGAAATGAGTACTTGGAGCTAAAAAATCACCATCAATACTTGTGAAAGAAAAAAGTGCATTTAAAAGCTATTTTCAAATTAACTACAACAAAATGACAAAGAGCCCCAAGTACTCATTTCCATTAAAAATAATCAAAAGAAAAAAGTAAAGGTGATCAGATCTACTTTGTCAAAACTCCAAAAAAGATTAAAATAGATGGTGCGGCACCTGGGTGGCTCAATCAGTTAAGCCTCTGTCTTCAGCTCAGGTCATGATCTCAGGGTCCTGAGATTGAGCCCAGCAATGGGCTCTTTGCTCAGCAGGGAGCCTGCTTCCCCCTTTTTCTGCCTGCCTCTCTGCCTACTTGTGATTTCTCTCTGTCAAGTGAATAAATAAAATCTTTAAAAAAAAAGAATAAAACATATTAAGGAGGGCATGTATTGCATGGAGCAATGGGCATTATATGCAAACAATAAATTGTGGAACACTATATCAAAAACTAATGATGTATGGTGGCTAACATAACATAATAAAAAAATAAATAAACAAGAACAACAACAAAAATAAACAAATGCCAGTACCTTGATTGAGAGGTATATACACATTACACACCTAAAGGTTAGGTAATTTTTTTTTTAATGAACAAAACATATTTTATTTCTTGAGAGGTGCTGAAGCCACATCTTTATTGTGTTTGCCATGCTCCTAACTTATAGTTTTCCTCATGTGTGGTATTTTCCCAATAAATGCATTGAAAATAAATGAATAAATGTGTATCTTTTAGTATGAGTGTAGAGATTCCTTGGTAAAACAATCTTTTTTTTTTTAAAGATTTTATTTATTTCACAGAGAGAAACACAGCAAGAGAGGGAACACAAGCAGAGGGAATGGTAGCAGGAGAAGCAGGCTCCCTGCTGAGCAAAGAGCCCGATGCGGGGCTCGATCCCAGGACCCTGAGATCAGGACCTGAGCCGAAGGCAGACGCTTAACGACTGAGCCACCCAGGTGCCCCTGGTAAAACAATCTTATAAATTTGTTGACATACAGGTTTAATCTGGTTTTAGTTTAAATAAATATTTACATAGACACAGAGTAATCTGTTTTAAGAAAAATGATTAATTGAGCAAAATTTAAATATATATTACTAACAATAAACTGTATAACCACTTGATTGATTTATCTCTTGGAGTTATCTCAGGCTAATATCTGTATTAAATCAAAATAATATGATAAAAAATGAAAACAGCAAATTCTGTTTATGTGTCTGGATGAAAATGGTGATGTAGGAAGACTCTGAATTCACCTTTGCTATGGACACACAAAATCTACACACCAAATTTATAGAACAATTCCCCCTGAAAAATAACTGATGACTGACTGAACAGCTTCTACAAACAAAAATAAAGAACACATAAAAAATGGTAAGATAGAGGAATACACAGAAATAAAGGGAATATTGACCTTGATGCTGTAAATTGCACTGGGAAAGGATGGTACTGAGGGGGTATAAAGAGATTTCTCTGCCCTGGGGAACAAAATATTGCTGTAATTTAAAACAGCATTTAAAATATAATGGAAAAGGAACTAGAATCATGACAAATAATAGGGGAGTTACTGGAACTCTCCCCAGGTTGGGGAGGCTGGTAAGCAACACTATTTATCACACATCCTCCATCTTAATACTGCATTTTGCCATGCAAAAACATGGGCTAAGAAACATAAGTGGCCTACTCCATTGGTCACCAGACCCATAACCCATACCAATTCTGGACATTCTGGGACACACAAAAAAGACAAAGATTAAAAGAACAACTAGAATACAAAAGACCTCGACTCCACCAAATCATACAGGAACTTCTGTGACTCTCTCTAGGTCAGAGGGGCTGGCAAATACTCAGATTTATGTTATCCTCCACCATGATAGCACAGATGGGAGCAAGATGTGAGTTCCATAGACTGCCTGCTCCCTCTGGGCTTTAGCAAACAGGTGAAC
This sequence comes from Procyon lotor, assembly GCA_028646535.1. Lineage (NCBI taxonomy): Eukaryota > Metazoa > Chordata > Mammalia > Carnivora > Procyonidae > Procyon > Procyon lotor. The sequence goes on along the minus strand of CM053607.1, from coordinate 127,758,225 downwards.
CAAATGAACTGGAACAAAAGGAAAAAAAAAACCTACTTATTGAAAAGAGTAGTTAGCAATGGAACGGAGGAAAGATAGTGGTAGATTGAGAGGACTGTAGACTCCTCTCATCCCTTAAACACAACTAGATAACTCTGAAATAATCCTAGATATCCCCAGAAACCAACCTGAAATCTGACAGTAAAAATAACACAAAACTAAAAGAAGAGTAGAAAAAAAATGAAAAATGTAAGAAGTACAGAAATGTCTTAGGGTAGAAACATCCTGTGGCTTTCAGACGGAGTGAGCCATGGTGGTGGAGAAAGGCAAGAGAGAAAGGACCACACAGGGGAACACACAAAGAGAACATTTCTCCAAAGCCATTGGTTTGAAAAACAAGAGAGGGTGAATTTATTGATTTCTTTTTTTAAAGATTTTATTTATTTATTTGACAGAGAGAAAGATTACAAGTAGGCAGAGAGGCAGGCAGAGAGGGGGAAGCAGGCTCCCTGCTGAGCAAAGAACCTGATGCAGGTCTTGATCCCAGGACCCCAGGATCATGACCTGAGTCAAAGGTAGAGGCTTAACCTGCTGAGCCACCCAGGTGCCCTTAATGATTTAGTTCAACAAGTGGGGCTTAAAGCCTGGAGTTTAAAGTTTAGCAGGCTTGACTAGGATAGAAGCAGGAGAGCGCTGTCTTGCTCCTGGAGAGAAGTCAGACAAACAACCTGGGAGCAGATGGCATGGAACCATGACTTAAAGAACATCTGGGGCATACAATGGAAAGATTACTTGCTCTTCTCAGAGTGCATCCCTGAGAAACAGTAGTCACAGAAAACTCTCCCCAGCAAAATGGGATCTGGCTGACATTTCTTCACTTACCCTTCAGCATAAACACAGAACTACCTGTAGGAAGTAGCTCAGCATCAAAGCTGGCTGCCTAGCTTGCTTACACAGAGCCCAACCTCCTGCACTCCAGTAGGACTAGGCTTCTCAGTAAAACTTGCCTCATTCCCAATGCAGCAACTCCAACCCCCCAAAACTAGCACAAAAGCTTGGCCACACCATGTCTCCCAACCAGAAAGTTCTGCAGGTCTTCAGTTCTCATGCAAGTGTTTTCAGGTCTCATTCTACAAGGAGACCAGAGAACATTGATTTAGAAGTCATCATATGCAGCTCAAGGACCTAACACTACCCACATTAGGCAAAGAGAACTTCTTGAGATGACTGATCTGAAGGATAAAGCAGCTAAAACTCAGGAGCAGAGCACACACAGCACACATCAAGGATGTTCATTGAAGTACCAGGCCCTAGACACTACAAGACCAATTCTTCATAAAACCATTATTTCCAGTAGCAGGAAATATGACTGGCTTTTCTAACACAGAGAAGTAGACAGTAATTATACAAAATGCAAAGATGGAAAAATTTATACCAAATGTAAGAACAAGGCCATAGTTAGAGATCTAAACTAACCACATATAAATAACATAGCCAATGGAGGATTTAAATTAACATTCATAAGAATACTCACTTAGCTTGAGAAGAGAAGACATCAGAGAGACCCTTACCACAGAGATAAGAGTGTTAAAAAAGAATCACTTAGAAATTAAAAATGCAATAAAGGAGTTTGGAAACAAACTTGATTCAATGAAAACAGGGCTGCAAGAATCAAAGGAATGAATTAGTGACCTAGAAGACAAAAAAAATATAGAAAATAAGGAAGCTGAACAAAAGAGAAACAGAAGAATTATGGAACATAAGAATAGACTTAGGAAACTCAGTGACTATATCAAATGTAGTAACATTTATATTATAGGAGTCTCAGGGAAGAAGAGAGAGATAAGGGGGCAGAAAATCCTTTGAAGAAATAATAGCTGAAAAATCCCCTAATCTGGGAATGGAAAGGCATCCAGATCAAGGAGGCACAGAGAACTCCCATCAAAATCAATAATATCAAGCCAACACCAAGACATACTGTAATTAATTTTGTAATATATAGTGACATGGAAACAAATGAAAATTAAAACAAAATGGTCTAAGATCTTTGTGATTCATCAAAAGCAGCCCTAAGATGGAACTACATAGCATTCTACAGAAGTGGAGACTGTCCTAGAGGGTTTATTTAAAAGTGATGTCTGCAAAGTTTCTGCTCTGGGGCAGAGGTTTGGGTGTGAAGATTTTTGCTCTGATCCTCTGAGAAAGCGAAACTAGAAGCTGGTAGTTTGAAAGAATTAATAAGATTGATAAACCTGTGGCCAGATGTATCCAAAAGGAAAAAGAAAGGGCCCAACTTAATAAAATTCTGAAAGAGAGGGGAGCGGTAATGATTAATACCAAGGAATATAAACAATTATTAGAAATTATTACCAGCAGCTATATGCCAACAGATTAAGCAATCCAGAAGAAATGGGTACATTCCTAGAAAATTATAAACTACTGACACTGAAACAGGAAGAAATAGACAATCTGAACAGACAAGTAACCAATACGGAAATTGAAGCAATAATCATGAACCTCCCCAAAAACAAGAGTCCAGGGCTAGATGGCTTCCCAGGGGAAATCTACTAAACATTAAAGAAGAATTCATACCTATTCTACTGAAACTGTTTCAAAAAATATAAATAGAATGAAAACTTCAAACTCCTTCTATGAGGCCAGCCTAACCTTGATCCAAAAACCAAAGACCCCACCTAAAAGTAGAATTACAGACCAATATACCTGATGAACATGGATGCCAAAAAACACACCAAGATCTTAACCAGTAGGATCCAGTAGTCCATTAAAAGAGTTATTCACCAGGATAAATGGGGTGAATGTTATCCCTGGCATTTATTCCGGGGATACAAAGGTGGTTCAACATTCATAAATCAATCAGCATGATAGTGCACATTAATAAGCAAGATAAAACATTTTACAAAAGATAGCATCCTTTCTTGATTAAAACTGTTTGAAGTATAAGGAGAGAGGGACATACCTCAAATTCATAAAAGACATCTATGAAAAGCCCTCAGTGATATAATTCTCAGTGGGGAATAAACCAACTTTTTCCTTTAATATAAGGAACAGGACAGGCATGCCCACTTTCATCATTATTCTACAGAGTACTGGAATTCTATATATTTCTTTTCTTTTTTTTTTTTAAGATTTTATTTATTTGACAAAGAGAAGCACAGCGAGAGAGGGAACACAAGCAGAGGAAATGGTAGTGGGAGAAGCAGGCTTCCTGCCGAGGAAGGAGCCCGATGCGGGGCTCGATCCCAGGACTCTGGGATCATGACCTGAGCCGAAGGCAGACACTTAACGACTGAGCCACCCAGGTGCCCCTAGAGTACTGGAATTCTAGCCTCAACAATCAGACAACAAAAAGAAATGAAAAGCATTCAAATTGGCAAAGAAGAAATCAAACTCTCTCTCTTCACAGGTGACATGATGCTTTGCATAGAGAATTCAAAAGACTAGACCTCCAATGATTTCTAGAAGTCATACAGCACTTCAGCAATGTGGTAGGATACAAAATAAATGCACAAAAATCAGTTGTATTTCTATACAGTAACAATATAGCTAAAGAAAGAGAAATTAAGGAATTCAGTCCATTGACAATAGCACCAAAAATCATAAGATACCTAGGAATAAACCTAACCAAAAAGGTAAAGGATCCCTACTCTAGAAATTACAGAACACTTATGGAAGAAATTGAGGAAGAAACAAATAAATGGACAAACATTCCATGCTCATGGATTGGAAGAATGAAAACTGTTACAATATCTATGCTGCCAAGAGAAATCTACACTTTCAATCCCTTCTTTATAAAAATATTGACATTTCCCACAAGCTGGAACAAACAATCCTAAAATTTGTATGGAACCAGAAAAGACCATGAATCGCCAGCAGAATGTTGAAAAAGAAAAAAAACAAAGCTTAGGTCATCTCATTGTCTGATGTGAAGCTACATTATAAAGCCATGATCACAGAGACAGCATGGTATTGGCACAGAAACAGACACATAGATTAATGAAACATAACAGAGACACCAGAAATGGACCCTCAATTTTTTTGGCAACTAGTCTTCAATAAAGTAGGAAGAAGTATTCAATGGAGGAAAGACAGCCTCTTTAATAAATCATGCTGGGAAAATTGGACAGCAACACACAGAAGAATGAAACTGGACCATTCTCTTACACCACACATTAAGACAAACTCTAAATGGATGAAAGACCTCAGTGTGAGACAGGCGTTCATCAAAACCCTAGAGGAGAACATAGGCAGTGACCATTTCAACATCAGCCACAGCACCTTCTCTCAAGACACATCTCTAAGGGCAAGGGAAACAAATGCAAAAATAAACTTGGGATTTTATCAAGAACAAAAGCTTTGCACAGCAAAAGAAACAGTCAGCAAAACCAAGAGGCAACCCATGGAATGGGAGAAGATATTTCAAATGGCATTACAGATGGACTGGTGTCCAAGATCTATAAAAATCTTCTCAAAATCAATACCCCCCAAAAAACACAAATAATCCCGTCAAGAAATGGACAGAAAACATGAACAGACACTTCTCCAAGCAAGACATACTGATGCCTAACAGACACATGGAAAAATGTTCAACATCACTAGCCATCAGGGAAATACAAATCAAACCACAATGAGATGCCACTGTACACCAGTTAGAATGATGAAAATTAGCAAGGCAGGAAACAGCAGATGTTTGTGAGGATGTGGAGATAGGGGAACTAATCTCACACTGTTGGTGGGAAGGAAAGTTGGTACAGAAACTCTGAAAAACAACATGGAGATTTCTCAAGACATTAAATGTTGGGCTACCCTATGATCTAGAAATTGCATACTAGGTATTTACCTCAGAGATAAAGAGGTAGTGAAAAAAAGGGACACATTTATCCCAATGTGCACAGCAGCAAAGTCCACAATAACCAAACTGTGGAAAGAGCCAAGATATCCTTCAACAGATGAGTAGATAAAGATGTGTGGGTGTGTGTGTGTGGGTGTGTGTGTGGGTGTGTGTGTAATGAGATATTACTCAGCCATCAGAAAAGATGAATAACGACCATTTGCATTGACATGGATGGAACTGCAGGCTGTTATGTTCAGTGAAATAAGTCAGATAGAGGAAGACAGTTATATGGTTTCACTCATATGTGGAACATAAGGAATAGTGTGAGGACCATAGGAGAAGGGAGGGAAAACTGAAAGTGAAGAAATCAGAGAGGGAGCAAAACCACAAGAGACTCTGTACTCCAGGAATCAAACTAAGGGTTACAGAAGGGAGCATTGTGGGAGGGATGGGCAACTGGATGATGGTCATTAAGGAGAGGATGTGTTGTGATAAGCACTGGATGTATACACAACTAATGAATTATTGAACATTACATGAAAACTAACGATGTACTATATGTTTGTTAATTGAGAAGAAGGAGGAGGAGGAGAAGGAAAAAGAAGAAGAAGAAGGAGAAGGAAGAAGAAGGAGGAGGAGGAGGAGAAGGAGGAGGAGGGGGGAGGGGGAGGAGGAGGGGGAGAAGAAGGAGGAGGAGGAGGAGAAGGAGGAGGAGGAGGAGAAGGAGAAGGAGAAGGAGAAGGAGAAGGAGAAGGAGAAGGAGAAGAAGAAGAAGAAGAAGAAGAAGAAGAAGAAGAAGAAGAAGAAGAAGAAGAAGAAGAAGAAGAAGAAGAAGAAGAAGGAGAAGAAGAAATCAATTGTACATAAATGAAAGGAAAACATGGAACCTCTCAATGAAATGAGGAGCTGATTGTTTAAAAAATTAATGAAATTGGGGCACCTGGGTGGCTCAGTCGTTAAGCGTCTGCCTTCGGCTCAGGTCATGATCCCAGGGTCCTGGGATCGAGCCCCACATCAGGCTGTCTGCTCAGCGGGAAGCCTGCTTCTCCCGCTACCGTTTCCTCTGCTTGTGTTCCCTCTCTCGCTGTGTTTCTCTCTTGTCAAATAAATAAAATCTTTAAAAAAAAAATTAATGAAATTAGTACTCTTTTGTCTAGAGTTATCAAAAAAAATTGAAAGGACCTCAATAAATAAATTTACAATGTGACCAGAGAAATAACAATCACCAACACAGAAATAAAACAATTATAAGAGTATATGATGACAACCAAGGAGGCATGGATACATTTCTACAAATATAGAGTGTACTGAAACTGAAAAACATAGAAAACTGAAAAAAATCAATACCCCCCGCACACAAATAGATTCAATAATCATAAAAACTCCCAACAAACAAACATCCAGTATCCTTCTCCTGTGGAGAAGATTCCTTCTTCTGTGAAGAAGGACTTCACAGGTGAATTCTACCAAACTCTTAAAAAATGAGTTAATACTTATACTCTCATTATGTCCCACCTTCCCCTCAAAAAAGCAAAGAAAGGAAACTTCCAAAGTCACTCTATGAGGCCAGCTTTAACTTGATACCAACCTGTATAAAAACTTGACTGAAAAAAGAAACTATGGGCAAATATGTTCTATTACAGAGTTGTACTAATTAAGACAGTCTGGTAGTGTCAGAAAAAAATAGGCAATGACCGATAAAACAGAATGGAAGATCCAGAAATGAAACACACAACTATGTGATTAATTACTCTTTAACAAAGCAGGAGAGAATTGGCCAATGGTAAAGGCAGTCTCTTACACAAATGGTGTTGGGAAAACTGGACAGCTTCCTGCAAAAGAATGAAACTGGACCACTTTCTACAGCAGGCACAAATATATATATATATATTATATATATTATATATATTATATATATTATATATATATATATATTTGTGCCTGCTGTAGAAAGT
>CM053607.1:127733922-127750939 GCA_028646535.1 Procyon lotor | reverse complement strand
AAGAAGTTGAAAGTAGAACTACCCTATGACCCTGCCATCGCTCTACTGGGTATTTACCCCAAAGAAGCAGATGCATTACAAAGAAGGGCCACATGGACCCCAATGTTCATAGCAGCAATGGCCACAGTTGCCAAACTGTGGAAAGAACCAAAATGCCCTTCAACAGATGAATGGATAAAGAAGATTTGGTCCATATATACAATGGAATAGTATGCCTCCATTAGAAAGGATGAATATCCAACTTTTGCATCAACTTGGATGGGGCTGGAAGAAATTATGCAGAGTGAAATAAGTCAAGCAGAGAGAGCCAATTACCTTACGTTCTCATTTATGTGCTGCGAATAAAGAAAAACTTGGAGAACATTGTGAGAAGGAAGGGAAAGGTGAATGGGGGGAAATCAGAGGTGGCGATGAACCATGAGAGATTGTGGACTCTGAGCAACAAACTGAGGGTTTTGGAGGGGAGGGGGTGGGGGTTGGGCCAGTCTGCTTGTGGGTATTAAGGAGGGTACGTATTACATGGAGCATTGGGTGAGGTGCATGAACAACAAATCTTGTAACACTGAAACAATAAAATAAACATTTTGGGGAAATATATATATATATTTGTTATTTATTTATTTGAGACAGAGAGAAAAAGAGCACAAGCAGAAGAAGGGACAGATGGAGGGCTACAAAGCAGATTTCCCACGGGGCTGGGCGTTTGATGTGGGGCTCCATTCCAGGAGCCTGAGATCATGACTTGAGTCAAAGTCGGACAGTTCACCAACTGAGCCATGCAGGTGCCCCAAAATGTTAGTTTTTTAAGATTTTATTTAGTTATTTGACACAGAGAGAGAGAGAGATCGCAAGTAGGCAGAGAGACTGCCTAGTGAGAGAGGGGGAAGCAGGCTCCCCGCTGAGCAGAAAGCCAGATGTGGGGCTCAATCCCAGGACCCTAAGATCATAACCCGAGCTGAAGGCAGAGTCTTGAACCCATTGAGCCACCCAGGTGCCCCGCCCCAAAATGTTATTTTAAATAAGACCTTCTTATAATTTTGGAGATGCTACCAACATAAATATGCTCCAAATAACTTGGTATGGGTGACTACTGAGCAGCTGAATATTGTTAGGAACTGAGATTCATATTATAATCAATTCAATTTATTTCAAATAAGTTTAAATTTCAGTGTAACATCTGCCTAGTAGCTACCATTTCGGATAGACCATTTTGGGGAATAATATGAATTTTAACTCCATACTTGCCAGACCAGGTTAAGAATCCTTGTTCCAAACCCCCTTATAATTAGGAATGATTTGATATACCGGTAGTATTATTTGAAAAGAAAATGATATGTGTGTCTTCTAGAATATTTCCTTCAAAAGAAGAAGGTATGCATTTTCCTTCACTCTTTCTCCCTTTTAAAGGCCTGGAGCACACAGTGTGTGTGTGAGTCATCTTCAAAAGTGGATTATGTGGATTTGGCAAAACATCAAGATAAGAAATGTGTGAACCTCAGTGTCTAGCCTCTCTTCCAATTCTGTTCATCCTTGTGCCTTTAACTCAGTGGGAAAAAAGCTCTGGTTTAAACTACTGTCTTTGGAAGTTCAGCAAATAGTAGTGGAGCATTCCACACAGTTACGCAGAGTAACTAATACGGTATATAAAAACAACAGAGATGAAATTTACTGGGACCAAATTATCCTTGTTGTAGCTTGAATTGGGCCTTCTGAAAAGATATGTTCAAGTCCTAACCTTCAATATCTGTCCCTTTATTTTGGATACCATTTTGTACATGTAATTACTACGATGGAACAATATCTGGGATTAGGGTGGACCCTAATCTAAAATGACTGTCGTCTCTATGAACAGAAAGAAATTTGGACACAGAGACACAGGGAATTTGACCCTGTGAAGATGGAAGCAGAGACGGAGAGATCCCAGCACAAGCCAGGTTATGCCTCAGGCTACCAGAAGCTATGAAGAAGCATTCTCCCCGGATGTTTCCCTGGGACCATAATCCTGGTGACAACTTGATTGTGGACTCTGGCCTCCACAACTCTGAGAAGATACATTTCTGTTGTAGTGATTTGTTATGGCGGTCCTTCTATTAAGTTGGTGAAGGAAAATCATCTAATGTCATATATTATGTTGCATCAATGGCCAGACCCCGAGGGAACACCATAAGTGCTATGCCTGTGAGAACCTCACTGGCACAGTGTGTCCCACAGTGCAAGGACTGATAAATGGTCTTCTCAGAATACAATAACTGTGAGAGTCAGTAGAGCATCATGGTTAGGAGCATAAGCTCTGGAGTCCAAGGTTACATTTGTTCTGCTTGGCACTAGTGACCCAGTGTAACCAATGACCCAATCTCTGTGCCTCCATTCCCCTTTTCATAAAATGAGAATAAATGTGATCTAATCTCATAGGATGTGCGTAAAAATTACTCCATATAAACTGTTTACTGGGTGGTAATAAATAAATATTATTCATCTGAAAGAGTTAATCAATTAAGAATACAGAAAAAAAGATGGCTTTCATTTGTTGGAATCTCTCAATTTGAATGGCCAACCCACTGCAGTGCATGTATGCAGGCTACCTTCTGAGAGTTGAAGGGAAATGCAATCGTGGGTGGATGTTTTCTAAAGACAAAATTATATTTATTAAGATTTTATAGAAACACAATAAATGTTTCTGCTAGTATCTTATTTTCTGGAGAAAGAAGAATTATGTTGAACTTCAAATTATGCCATTCTATTTACCATATTCAATGTACAGGCTAAGGTAAAACACAACCTCTGGATAGAGCATCAATTAACAATAGGAGTAGGAATTAGGGGTGGGGTGTATGGATAATTTCAGAAGTTTAAAACATGTATCCCAAATGTGGCCTTAGCTATTAATAACCTAGTATGAATTATCAAGTCATAACTGAGGGGTCAAAGTGGAGAAAACATAGCCAGTAAGAGAAGAAACCAGGTCATTATGGTAGCCTTAATACTGTGGGCTTTGAACTGGTATAATTGAGGCTTGGTGGATTTCGGACATAGCACAGACTGACTTCAATGCATTCTTTATCCATTTTAAGTCTGGGATTTCCATTGTCTTATAGCCAGGGCAGGGAGAGACGATCTGCAGTGTCCATCATTAAGCGACCTCTGATTATGTCACCTAGTATCAGGCCTTTGATTTTGTTTCTTATATCTTAGAAAATATTTTGGTTGCATTTACAGTTATACTTGTGGTTGCCCTAAAGTTGTTAATTGATGGATTTGTTTACCTGTATCCTACAAGTGTCAAATTAGTTAGATAGTAGAGGACAATGGATTTTAAGTGGAATTTAATGTTGCTCTTCCCTCAGGTCTTGAGGTCTGCAGAAATTATATTGGTCACACTAGCCTGCATATTTAAATATCACAGAGAAAGAGTTGGTTTTGTTTTGATTGAAGGTATCAAAGGATCTTTTCTTTAGGTAACAGTGTAGGACTGCGGGGCTGCTTACAGAGACTGCATCTTTATCAGAAACTGGTTACTCCTCCTGGTGCAAATAGCACTCATCCAGACGGGGGAAATGGATTAAAGAAATTCATGCCAGAAATCACAGGAAATTTTTAAAAAGATTTTATTTATTTATTGGTGAGAGAGAGAGAAGAGATAGCTACAGAGAGCACAACTAGGGAGGAGAGGAAGAAGCAGGCTCCCCACTGAGCAAGGACCCTGATGCATGACTCTATCCCAGGACCCTGGGATCATGACCTGAACCTGAGGCAGGCACTTAACTGACTGAGCCACCTAAGCGTTCCAGAAATTTCAGTAACTAAGGGAATCAGAAGAAACTACGAGGTCTGCAGCTAGAGAATATCAAGGACTCAGTCTGAAGACCTGGAAGATTTGGAAACTCCTAAGGCTACACAGCATCAGATGCAACTTTGCACTGGGTATGGCTGCTGGACACAAGTGGATCCAACCCAGGGAGAACGAAGAAAGGTTATAAATAACTCACCTGGAGGAGGTTAGAGCATTGAATAAGCATAGGGCTTTTATGTTCCTGATTTATAATGACTACAGTTAGCAGTTACAAAATGAGATGGCTCCCATATAATCAACAAAATGTAGCAAAACAACAGCCCACTTGGAAAATATTTAAAATACAACCCCCTACATGTAGGGGAGCATAAAACTCTTTTTTTTTAAGTTTTTTAAACCATCTGGATTCTTCAGAACATATTTGTGACCACTTATGATATCAATATTTATATATAAGTATATATTATAATACGTCAGATGGAGATGCAATTTCTTAAGAATTTAGAAGTACATCTCTTTTCATTAATTTGGAATGCATCTTATGGGTGCAATGTGAATGCTTACATCTGCAAATATTGTACTTAGTTGGAATATGAAATCCAGATGTTTCTTTTGCCCACCAGGAACATGAAGATGCGAACCAAATTTCTTGGGATGCTGTGGTAATTTCTGGGCATAGTAAAAATTTGGGAGGAATTCATGGCTATTGATGTAAGTAATATATGTACACAATGCAAATTAAGAATATCACCATAGGGCTTATCTTTGTTTTATTAAAAAAAATTGGGGCTCCTGGGTGGTTCGGTCAGTTAAGCATCTGCCTTTGGCTCAGGTCACCATCCTAGAGTTCTGGGATCAAGGCCTACATTGGGCTCCCTGCTCGGTGGGGAGCCTGCTTTTCCCTCTGCCCTTCATCCTCACTTATGTACTCTCTCTCTCAAATAAATAAATAAATAAAATATTTTAAAAATCTGTGCTTGGACAGCCAATACAACTTCCTTTGCCTATATGATTTGGAAAAATCTATGAAGTGATGTATCAGATAACCTCATCTACAAGAAAGATGAGATGGTAAAGTAGATTCTAGGAAGTATGTCAATTAACCATTGTTGGAGCTGATAATAAACACAATGTCAGAGTTGAATGGCAATAGCTTCAAGATCGGAAATGCATTATTCTAAAGAAACTGGGGTAAAATGGAAGAATAGTGGAAAGTTGTTTTCTATTTTGTGATAACTGTACAAAGAACAGGTAAGTATGTGATAAAGAAAATTGAGATGATCCTAAGAAATGACATCGTTCATTAGAGAAACAATAGTAGCAACTCACTCTCAAATTCAAATTCCATGATAAGGGTTTACTCGAGGTTTAGGAAATGTCTGTAGGGCTTCTGGATGTCTAACACCTGGATTGCTTCCGAAGTTACCACAGGAGAATGACTGATCCCTCTTCTAAAGATAAAACTCAGATTGGATGAACATAATTCTCATTCATCCCTGTTAGTGCCTGGTTTAAATGTCTCCGGGGGAGTGACATTCATTTGCATGGAGTAGACACCTGCAGTGAAGAATTCCAGTATATTTGCCTAAAGAGGGGACCCCTGGGTGGCTCCGTTGGATAAGCATTTGCCTTCAGCTCAGGTCATGATCCCAGGGTTCTGGGCTCAAACCCTGCGTTGGGCTCCCTGTTCTTGCGGGAGCCTGCTTCTCCCTCTCCTTCCCACTCGTGCTTTCTATCATTGTCTCTGTCTCCCTGTCTCTCTCTCAAGTAAATACATAAAATTAAAAAAAAAAAAAAAACCATAAGGAATAGCATGGAGGACATTAGAAGAGGGAAGGGAAAAATGGAGGAAAGGAAATCAGAGGGGGCACAGAACCATGAAAGACTACTGACTAAGGGAAACAAACTTAGAGTTTCAGACAGGAAGAGGGTGGGGGGACAGGTTAGACCTGTGACAGGCATTGAGCAGGGCACATATTGCCTGGAGCACTCGGTGTTACACACGAACAATGAGTCCTGGAACACGACATCAAAAACTGATGATGTACTGTGTGGTGACTAACATAACATAATAAAAATAAAATTAAATAAAATAAAATAGTTGCCAGATGAGTTAAAAAAAAATGCAGCTTTTCTCTAAACCCAGGGAGGAATTTCAGAAGGAGGCACCTACTCTCTCCCTGACTCAGTAGAAATACTATTAGGGGATGTATAGACCAAAGGGTCTGGTAACACAAACTTTGACTCAAAAAGTGTTTAAAAAATGTGAACAAGTCTCTTGCAAGGGCCCCCTTTAATTTATGAAGAATTATTTTTTCAAGATGTATTTATTTACTTGATAGAGATGGACACAACGAGAGAGGGAATACAAGCGGGGTGGGGTGGGAGAGGGAGAAGCAGGCTTCCCACTGAGCAGGGAGCCCAATTCCAGGACTCCAGGATCATGACCTGAGCTGAAGGGAGCTGCTTAATGACTGAGCCACCCAGGCGCCCCTAATTTTGAAGAATTATATAAGTATTCACCCTTTATTATATAAATGTGGATTAAGGCTTCCTTAGAGCATATACAGAACTGTCACTAAATAGGAGGCAGGAACATTTGCAAACAGGTCAGGGAGTCATGGAGGAGATTTTTCTGTCTTTTGGGGGAAGGTCAATATTATTGGCTCCATCTGATGAACTGGGTCAGTTTCTTTTAGTGTCTGTTTTAAAGGAGATGATACAAAAACTCATCATCAGAGCTCAATATAAGGCCCTACAATGTTTATAGAGAAAATGCTGATTAAGTCTCAGTGTATGGTTGAATTAGAATCCTTCCTTACCTTTCATTCTAGCAGTACAAGTTTGCTTTTGTTTTTGTTTTTTATTGTTTGTTTTGTTTTGGTTGTTGAAACTATCTGAGAGGGAATATGATCTGAGGGGAGGAATTACTCAGGGATCTGACCAAACAAGGGTGTCATACTGAGAGTCAGCAACACCACATCTGACTGTGCTATTGGCAGAATGGGCACCAGCAAGGTGCAGGAACCAGCCCGTTAGCATGCTGGTGAGGGTCTTTCTGCCTCTGTTTAGTTCCTTCTGTGTTTCCAGAGACTAAGATACATTCCTGGGACTCTTTGAGATAGAACATGCTATTCCCCTGTTCTTTCTTTCCTTCAAAGTTATGATGTTGGAATAGAAAAGATGCAAATCTACTTCGTTTACAACCAAAGGATGTTTGAGTAGATTGATTAGATTAGATTTACATATTTAATTTTTTTTTTGCCATTCCATCTTATAGATATACACAGATACTTCAGAACGCTGATGGAACCATAATGCATATAATATAATTTTATATGTGTGTGTGTGTGTGTGTGTGTGTGTGTGTGTGTGTGTAAATATACACACACATATATATGTATGGTTGAATGGTAACGACATACATATGTATGTTATTATGTATATGTATATATGTAATATACATACATATGTATGTATGTATATATGTGCATATATATATATTCTTATATGATTTGTATACGAGTTTTCATTGCAGCAACTCACCTGTGACCAACACCTTGAATTTTGCATCATTGTAATATGTAGAGCTTTCAAAGAAACACGTGTACTGCCCTCCATCTGAAGGTCGGATTGAATGGATCCTTAGGGCAACATGCCCTTTGGTAATATCCTCCTTCAAGAATTCCATTCTCCCTTGGTACTCAGGCCTCTGCTCCTCCATATCATTCTGGGAAGTACTATAACGATGCACCAGGCCAAGAGGATCATTCCGATACCATCTCACTTCCATGTTCTGAGCATCCATTGGTGGGCTGAGCTGGCAGGACAACACAGCGTCTTCCCCAACCAAAGCAATGACTGGTGCTCTTGGTCCTATCACATGGAATTGCCCTGGAAACAATTGAAAACAATGAAAACAATAGAATAATCACTTAGACTGTGGCAGGCATGATTATGACCATCTGATCAGTAAATAAGTAGAACAGGGTAACTGACTTAGTGAGCTGTAGCCAATTAATGAACAGATCTAAAATAATGATGCACAAATACACCATCACTGTAAGAGGTAGTAGAGGACATGATGCCGATGCACAAGAGTCATATGGTCTTAACAAAAATGTAATTGGGTTTTCCCTTTGCCTAGGTAAAATCCTAATTATATAAATATCATTCTTTATAAATATTCTGTGTGTTACAGAATACTATTCTCATTTAATGGATAAGAAAAACAAATCAATGTAATTCATAATAGAGTCAGTGCTCCATGTATTGAGTCAATGATAAATTTCCCCTAAATACGTAACTGTGAAGGCACAGACTGAGAACTCTAATAGCAACAACCAGCCAAATATTTCCTTGCTTTAAACTGTGCAGTACCTAATATAATATAACCCACAATGAAATATAACATGAAACTATTAAAAAATGAAGCTGTTGTGTTAAGAAAATATAGAACACTATAATATTTCCCATTTTAGAAAATAAGTGTGAGATCCTGTGTGCAGCATAAAGTTTCCTGAACTTTACAACAGTTTATTTCTGAAAATGGGTGTAATGAGAAACTATAGGTTAAATTCAAATCTTAAAAAAGTGAAATTTGCCTGATTTAAATCTCTCTTTTTTTTTAAGATTTTTTTTTATTTATTTGACAGAGAGAGAGAGATCTCAAGTAGGCAGAGAGGCGGGCAGAGAGAGAGGGAGAAGCAGGCTCCCTGCTAGGCAGAAAGCTGGATGTAGGGCTGGATCCCAGGACCCTGAGATCATGACCTGAGCCGAAGGCAGATCTTTAACCCACTGAGCCACCCAGGGGCCCCTGATTTAAATCTCTTAAAAGGCTACATAATCTTTTGTTTCAATATTGAAATTAAAATAATTCTTTCTTAAGGATGTAGGGGTTTCATGTTGCTCTGATGACCTCAAAAACCAGAGCATGCATATCTCTGTCACCATGTATGCTAACCGAGGTAGGGATGGCCTCAGGTTCTAACTGCTTGCCTGTCGTACACATCAGGAAATTTCTATGTTTCTTTTTGAGAGGACCAGGGAACTAACACACTAACATAGACAGCCTCCAATTACTAGAGGAATTTAAAATGATGTGTAGCCAAAAGTACTGTCAATTACTTTTATTTAAGGGCAAGTTCTTTATTGCATATTTTGAGACATGCATGTAATGGATTGGAACAATGTGGCTGGAAATGTGGGTGAGGATTCTTTCTCTCTTGTAATCTCACAGATTGGACGTTACATGATCAATCTCATTAGCTGATGGCTTACAACGGATGTTACAGTCTGGTTTGGAGCTAACCATTCATAAAACAATTCTTTTCTGTTTTGCTGAAGAATAACTGATGTACCATAACAGTATGGTACTGTGCACCAGATGTGCACCACAGTGACACATTAAGAAATGGTCACCAAAATGTCTAGTCACCCTCACCACACAAAGTTGTTAAAATATAATTGACTGTATGCTCTATACTGTATGTTACACCCCATGTCTTATTTTATAACGAGAAGATGGTACTTTTTTTCACCAAATACTTTTAAATTTTCAGTGTACCAAGATTCATTGTTCGTGCACCACACTCAGTGCTCCATGCATTATGCCATAACTGATTCTTTTTTTTTTAATTTTTTTTCAGTGTTACAAGATTTATTGTTCATGCACCACACCCAGGGCTCCATGCAATACATGCCCTCCTCAATACCCACCACCAGGCTCACCCAACCCAGACCCTCTCCCCTCCAATACTCTCAGTTGGGTGCTCATAGTCCACAGTCTCTCATGGTTCATCTCCCCCTCTGATTTCCCCCATTCCCCCTTCCCTTCCTTCTCACAATGCCCTCCAAGTTTTTCTTTATGCTCAGCACATAAGTGAGACCATAAGGTGATTGGCTCTCTCTGCTTGACTTATTTCACTCTGCATAATCTCTTTCAGTCCCATCCTTGTTGATACAAAAGTTGGATATTCATCCTTTCTAATGGAGGCATAATATTCCCTTATATATATGGACCATATCTGCTTTATCCATCTCCTTCACTTCTCATCCATCCACTCATTCCTGACCTCTGGCAATCATCAGTTTATTCTTTCTCTATATATGATTCTGTTTCTGGATTATTTGGTCTTTTGTTTTGTTTTGTTTTTAGATTCCACATATAAGTGAAACCATATGGTATTTGTCTTCTTCTCTCACTGATGTCACTTGGCATAATACTATTTAGGTCTATCCTTGTCACAAATGGCAAGATGTTATTTTTTCCTATGGTTGAGTATTATCACCTGTGTGTGTTTGTGTGCATGTGTGTGTATGTGTGTACAACTTCTTTCTATATCTATTTACCTATTCACAGATTAGGTTGCTTCCATATCTTGGCCATTGTGAAAAAAGTGTTAGAATTTATATAAGAATGCCTATGTCTTATCATAATAGTGCTTTGTTTTTCAAATACTTAGAGGTACACTACTGAATCATATGGTGATTCTATATTTTAAGCTTTTTGAGGTACATCCATACTGTCGTCCATAGTTGCACCAATTTACATCCCTACCAACAGTGCATAAGTATTTCCATCTCTCCACATCCTCACCAATACTAGTTATTTCTTGTCTTTTTTATACTAACCATTCTGACAGGCACGGGATGGCTTGTCATTGTGGTTTTGATTTGTTTCCCTCATGGGAAGAGATTTGTAGCATATTTTCATGTGCCTATTGGCCATCTGTATGTTTTTTTTAAGATTTTATTTATTTATTTGACAGAGAGAGAGATCACAAGTAGGCAGAGAGGCAGGCAGAGAGAGGGGGAAGCAGGCTCCCAGTTGAGCAGAGAGCCTGATGTGGGGCTCAATCCCAGGACCCTGAGACCATGACCTGAGTCAAAGGCAGAAGCTTTAACCCACTGAGCCACCCACGCACTCTGCCATCTGTATGTCTTTGGAAAATGTCAACCCAGTCCTCTGCACATTTTTGTTTCATAATTTCCCATTAATTGATTTGTATGAGTTTTTAAATATTTGGGTGTCACCACTTATTAGATATATAATTTGACCTGAGCCTAAGGCAGAGGGTTTAACCTACTGAGCCACCCAGGTGCCCTGAACATGTGCCATTATTAATCTGAATAAGCCGTTTCACTTCCTTCTCTCCTATTGTTGAGATACATGCAAGTAGTTCCTGACTTCTTCACCCAGTTGACAGATGTTCCTTACTATTTGAAACAAATCCTGCCCGGTACCCACTCCTGACTACACAGCAATGGCCTTCTGTAGTAGTTGTTACTTGTAGAGTCAGATAATGCCAATTTCAGTCCATATGTAGGAACATCTTTACAATGCCTGCTGGGTAGAATAAATCATGGAAGATGAGCCCTTTGCCTTCCAACAACCCTAAAGATTTCAGGACCAAAAAAATTGTTCAGGAGGGAAATTATAAAATTATAAAAGATAGAATTAAAAAAAAATGTTCACTTTAACCTGAGAAGTCTCTCCTATAGCTTGTATAATTCCTCTCTCTCTCTCTCTCTCTCTCTCTCTCTCTTTCTCTCTAAGGATTTTATTTATTTGAGAGAGAATGAGAAAGAGAACACAAGAGGTGGGAGGGTCGGAAATAGCAGCATGCTCCTCACTGAGCAGGAAGTGTGACATGGAACCCGTCCTGGAATTTTGGGATCATGACCTGAGCCCAAGGCATACACTTAACAGACTGAGCCACTAGGCACTTCAAGCTTGCATAACTTCAATAA
Organism: Procyon lotor; assembly: GCA_028646535.1. Lineage (NCBI taxonomy): Eukaryota > Metazoa > Chordata > Mammalia > Carnivora > Procyonidae > Procyon > Procyon lotor. Next base: position 127,739,397 of record CM053607.1, on the reverse strand, counting down.
GGATCAAATACATGTTGCCTGTTACTTAAAAACTGCCTGTACATCTCACAATAGTTAATATAGAGTTGAATGATGCAAACGCCAGAGAAATCTTGCAAAAGTAGGTTTGTGAGTATGCATTTAAAGAAACACTTCTGCTCTAATAAACCCTACACATCCACTCCTCCTTGAAGACTAAGCATATAACAATCAGCTTCATACAACAAAAGTGCTCCTCTTCCTGCTCATGTGTCCTGTCTTCATCCTCTTTAAATAAACTTACTAAGTGGCACCATTAAACTTCTCAGGAATTCCATTGTTTTCAAGATGTATTTATTTATTTTTGAGAGAGAGAGAGCATGTGCAGCAGGGTCAGAGGGAGAGAATCTTAAAGCAGACTCCCCACTGAATATGGAGGCCCTCATGGGGCTTGATCTCACAGCCCATGACTCTTGCTGACAATGAGCCAGTAGCTCCACCAACCAAGCCACCCAGGTGCCCCGAGAATTCTTTCTTGCCTCTCATTCTTAATGATCCTATAACATTCTTAACATAAGAATGCTTTAGCAAGTCCATTAACAAAAACTGCATCACACTTCAACCTTTATTTTCAAGCAAAGAGAACTTCATAGTTGGCAAGTTATAGAGATCTGATACAACATTGGAACTATACATTTATTTATTTATTTTTTTTATTTTATTTTTTTTTTAATTTTTATTAACATATAATGTATTATTTGCCCCAGGGTACATGTCTGTGAATCTTCGGGCTTACACATTTCACAGCACTTAATAGCACATACCCTCCCCATTGTCCCCAACCTATACATTTTTTTTAAAGAATTTATTTACTTAACTGAGAGGCAACGAGAAAGCACAAACTGGGGACTGGCAGGCACAGAAGGAGAATGAGAAGCAGGATCCTGGCTGAGCAGGGACCCCATTGGAGGGCTCAATCCCAGGACCCTGAGACAAGGATCTGAGCAAAAGGCAGATGCTGAACCAACTGAGTGACCCAGTCACCCCATCTACCTATACAAGAAAATATTGTATTTTTGGAGAAAATTTTTTTGGAGAAATTTTGGAGAAAATTCTCCAAAAAAAATTTTAGGAGGGTATAACTCACCTTCAGGATTCTTAGCACATAAACACCCATGCACATGCAAGCACACACAAAAATACAAACTTAAAAAAATAAAGTTTTTTACTATACTGTTCAATCCTATTAGCTGGTGTCTTATTGAAAGGATCAGTACTCTGAAAACTATAGATAGAACACATATGAAAGAAATTGAGGAAGGCAAAAAAATGAAAAATAAAATTCCATGCTCATGGACTGGAAGAATGAATATTGTTAAACTGTCTATGCTACTCAAAACAATCTAAACATCCAATGCAATCCCTATCAAAATGCCATTAGCATTTTACATAGAGGTTAAACAAACAATCTTAAAATTTGTATGGAACCAGAAAAGATCCTGAATAGCCAAAATAATGGTGAAAAAGAAAACCAAATCACAATTCCAGACTTCATGCTATATTACAAAATTTAATAGGAAGACAGCATGGTACTGGCATTAAAACAGACACATATATCAATGGAACAGAATAGAGAAAGGGTCCCAGAAATGGACCCTCAAGCCTGTGGTCAACTAATCTGTGACAAAGCAGGAAAATATATCCAGTGGGGGAAAAAAGACAGTCTCTTCAACAAGTGGTGTTGAGAAAATTAGACAGCCACATGCAGAAGAATGCAACTGGACCAATTTCTTATACCACAAATGCAAATAAACTCAAAGTGGGTGAAACACCTAAATGTGAGATAGAAATCCATAAAATCCTAGGGGAGAACAGAGACAGGAACCTCGAACTCAGCTACACCAGCTTTGGTGAGACACATCTCCAAGAGAGACAAAAGCAGAAATGAACTATTGTGACTTCATGACCCTAAAAAGCTTTTCATGAACATAGAAAAAGCTTTTTCATACCATAGAAACAGTAAATAGGGGTGCCTGGGTGACTCAGTGGGCTAAAGCCTCTGCCCTAGGCTCAGGTCATGATCTCAGGGTCCTGGAATTGAGCCCTGCATCAGGGTCTCTGCTCAGCAGGGAGCCTGCTTCCCACCCCCATTCCCACCTGCCTCTCTGTCTGCTTGTCATCTCTCTCTCTCTCTGTGAAATAAATAAATAATTTTTTAATTAAAAAAAAGAAACAGTAAACAAACTAAAACGCAACCTATGAAATGGGAGGAGATATTTGCAAGTAGCATATATATAAAGGACTAGTATCCAAAATCTATAAAGAACTTATCAAGCTCAACACACACACACACACACACACACCAAAAAAATTGAGTGAAGAAATGGGGCAGAAGACCTGAATGAACATTTCTCCAAGAAGCCATTCAAATGGCCAAAAGACATTGAAAAATGCTCACATCACCCTGCATCAGGGAAATACAAATGAAAACCAAAATGAGTTACTGACCTGCACCAGTCAAAAGAGACAAAATTAAGAACTCAATTAAGCAGAGAAAGTCAATAATCATATGGTCTCACTTACTTGTGGAACATAAAAAATAACATGGAGGACATTAGGAGAAGGAACGGAAAAGTGAAGGGGGGAAGCGGAGGGATAAACAAACCTTGAGAGGCTGTGGACTTTGAGAAACAAACTGAAGATTTTAGAGGGAAGGGGCTTGGGGAATGAGTGAGCCTGGTGGTGGGTATTAAGGAGGGCAGATATTACATGAGCACTGGTCTTGTATGTAAACAATGAATCTTGGAACAGTGCACATTAAAAACTAATGATGTGCTGTATGGTGACTAACATGAGACACACTCATAGACACACAGACGCACACATGGACATACAAAAGAACTCAGGAAACCACAGATATTGGCATGGATGTGGAGAGAGGAGAATCACCTAACCCTATTACTGGAAATGCAAACTGGTGCATTCCCACCACTCTGGAAAAGTCTAGATGTTCCTCAAAAAGTTGGAAATAGAGTTAACCTACAACCCCAAAATTATACTATTAGGTGTTTATACAAAGGATTAAAACAGTGAGTTTAAGGGACATATACACCTAATATTTACAGCTGCAATGTCCACAATAGCCAAACTATGGAGAGAGCCCAGATGTCCATTGACAGATGAATGGAGATTATATATATGAAAGAATGACATTAGCCATTTGTCATGACATGGGTGAAGCTAGAGTGTATTATACTAAGCAAAATAAGTCAGTTAGTGACAGGCAAATACCATATGAGTTCACTTACAGGTGGAATTTAAGAAACAAAACAAATGAACATTGGGGAAGGAAGGAACATAAAAAAGGTGGAAATAGGGAGGCAAACCATAAGAGACTCTTAACTATAGGAAACAAAAAGAGGGTTGTTGGAGGGGTGGGGGGTGGGGGATGGAGGTACTGGGTGATGGGTATTAAGGAAAGCAGTTGATTTAATGAGCACTGGGAGTTATGGGCAAGTGATGAATCACTAAATTCTACTCCTTGAACTAACAATATATTATATGTTAATTAAACTGAAATTAAATAATTTTAAAATGATAAAAATAAATAAAATAATAATTTAAAAAAGCATCATAGGAGGAAATGTATTGAGGGCATAGATATGCTGATTAACTTGACTATGATGATTATTACACAGATGTTTGCAATTGTTTGCACATTTTTACATTTCACTTTTTCCTCCTACCTCAACATGTTCACACAAAGCTTGGGAGCACTTTGCCAAGATGAGCATGTGTACCACAGTGATAAGGCTGGACCCTGCCACAAATTTCCCTTCCTGTCCTCCCCTGATGAGGAACTAGCAATATTTAAATACAGACATTTATTTGTGCTTTTTATTTATGTGGCCCATTTTCATCTCAATAAAGATAATTGCCCTGAGTCTTCCCATTACTTTAAACTCCCAAACTGCTTCTCTGACCTCCTCTCTTGGCACTACCTCTGTCTTTATCCATGCAAATTCCTTTATGGAATATGACGGTTTCTCTAAGATATGTAAGAAAAATAAGCTTTGTTTTCCTGAGTGTCCCTTGCATACTCATTGTTGTGGCTGCACCTGACTGATAAACTTATGAAAGAAAACAAATCAACAAATGTCCAAAAGCAAAACTGTAGATAATAAATATGCAGATTTTTGTATATCAACTAACCCTCAATTAAGTTAATTTTAAAAAGAAAACCTCCCAGATAAAATTTTTGTTTTTTGAGTTCTGTTACAAATTTATTTATTTGTAACATTTATTTTCTAATGTACTGGTTGCTTTCCTGCATTTTAATGGATGATGTTTCTGAGGAAGTAGAATGAGATAAAATTTTAGATTTTAAAATTATCTCCTTTAATAAAGAAGATACGGTCTATATACACAATGGAATATTATGCCTCCATCAGAAAGGATGAATACCTAACTTTTGTATCAACATGACTGGACTGGAAGAGATTATTCTGAGTGAAATAAGTCAAACAGAAAGAGTCAATTATCATATGGTCTCACTTATGTGCTGAGCATAAAGAAAAACATGGAGGACATTGTGAGAAGGAAGAGAAGGGGGAATTAGGGGGAAATCAGAGGGGGAGATGAACCATGAGAGACTGTGGACTCTGAGAAACAAACTGAGGGTTTTGGAGGGGAGTATGTGGGGGTTTGGGTGAGCCTGGTGGTGGGTATTGAGGAGGGCACGTATTGCATGGAGCACTGGGTGTGGTGCATGAACAATTAATATTGTAACACTGAAAAAATAAAATAAAGTATTTGGGAAAAAATTATTTCCTTTATTTGTTGGAAAATTATGTATATTTATCTCACTGTTCAATAGCGTATCTTTTTAATTAAAATCAACATGAATGTTCTCTATCAAAATGTGTTAATATTTCAATGGTTACTTTTGCAATGAAATAGAATATTTCATACTATTTCAACTAATCTTTTGTCTGGAAGAGCATGTCTTCTTACTTGGACCAATTTTCTCACAACTCCATGTAAATATAACATCTCCATACTGGCAGCAATATTCAATCTCAGCTCAAATGCACTCATGTGAACATAAGGGAATTTATTAAAGTCCAGTGTATTCAATACCCTGTTAAGAGTCATGCAGCTCTTAACAAGGATGTCAACATGACCATGGGATGCCAAGGCTTCTAACTCTAGGTTCTGACAGTAGTTAGTAGAGAGCATTCCCCAGGGATAGGAAAGAAAACTAACTTTTCTTTCCTAGGCTCAGCTTAGAAGATGTTACATCAACTGGACCAAATTAATAACAGAGTGTTTTGAGATATTCCTCTTATATTATTTATAGTTTATAATTCACCTTTGTATAATTATATGATTTTAACCTAAAAAGCATAGAAAAGGAAAGGGACACAGGATGCCAATTGAGAAAGAAAGAAAGAAAGAAAGAAAGAAAGAAAGAAAGAAAGAAAGAAAGAAAGAAAGAAAGAAAGAAAGAAAGAAAAG
>CM053607.1:127711973-127733422 GCA_028646535.1 Procyon lotor | reverse complement strand
AAATAAACAGGACAGTAAACAAAAAGTGTTGGAGAGGGTGTGGAGAAAGGGGCACCCTCTTACACTGTTGGTGGGATTGCAAACTGGTGCAGCCACTTTGGAAAACAGTGTGGAGATTCCTCAAGAAATTAAAAATAGAGCTACCCTATGACCCTGCCATTGCACTACTGGGTATTTACCCCAAAGAAGCAGATGCCTTACAAAGAAGGGGCACATGTACCCAATGTTCATAGCAGCAATGGCCACAATTGCCAAACTGTGGAAAGAACCAAGATGCCCTTCAACAGATGAATGGATAAAGAAGATATGGTACATATATACAAGGGGATATTATGCCTCCATGAGAAGGGACGAATATCCAACTTTTGTATCAACATGGATGGGACTGGAAGAGATTATACGGAGTGAAATAAGTCAGGCAGAGAGAACCAATTACCTTACGGTCCCACTTACGTGCTGAGCGTAAAGAAAAACATGGAGGGCATTGTGAGAAGGAAGGGAAGGGTGAACCAGGGGAAACCAGAGGGGGAGATGAACCATGAGTGACTGTGGACTATGAGCAACAAACTGAGGGTTTTGGAGGGGAGGGGGGTGGGGGTTGGGCGAGCCTGGTGGTGAGTATTGAGGAGGGCACGTACTGCATGGAGCACTGGGTGTAGTGCAAAACAATGAATCTGGTAACACTGAAAAAAATAAATTAATAAAATTAAAATTAAAAAAAAAAGAAATCATTATCAACAACTATATGCCAATAAATTAAACAACCTCCTTCCTTGAAAACTATGAGCTACAAAGGCTGAAACAGGAAGAAATTAACAACCTGAATAGACTTATGACCGGTAACAAGATTGAAGCAGTGATCAAAATCCTCCCAAAAAACAAGAGTCCAGGACCTGATGAATTCCCTGGAGAATTCTACCAAACATTCAAAGAAGAAATAATACCTATTCTCCTGAAGCTGTTTCAAAAAGTAGAAACAGAAGGAAAACTTGCAAACTCATCTATAAGGTCAGCATTACTTTGATCCCCAAACCAGGCAAAGACCCTAAGAAAAAGAATTACAGACCAATATCCCTGATGAATGTGGATGCCATGATTCTCAACTAGATCCTAGTTAATAGGATCCAACAGTACATGAAAAGAATTATCCATTCCGACCAGGTGGGATTTATCCCTGGGATGCAAGGGTGGTTCAACATTTGCAAATCATTCAATGTGATAGAACACATAAATAAAAGAACAGACAAGGACCACATGGTCTTCTCAATTGATTCACAGAAAGCATTTGAAAAAATACAGCATCTGTTCCTGATTTAAACTGTTCAGAGTATAGCGATAGAGGGAACATTCCTCAATTTTATAAAAACATCTATGAAAGCCCACAGTAAACATCATTCTTAATGGGACAAAGCTGAGAGCCTTTTCCTTAAGGTCGAGAACACAACAAGGATGACCACTCTTGTCACTATTGTTCAATATAGTACTAGAAGTTCTAGCGACAGCAATCAGACAACAAAAAGTAATGAAAAACTATTCGAATTGTTAAAGAAGAAGTCAAACTCTCTCTCTTCACAGATGACATGATACTTTATGTGGAAAAGCCAAAAGTATCCAACCCCAAATTACTGGAACTCATACAGCAATTCAGTGATGTGGCAGGATACAAAATAAATGCACAGAAATTGGTTGCTTTCTTATACACTAACAACAAAACTGTAGAAAGAGAAATTAAAGAATTGATTCCATTTACAATAGCACCAAAAACCTTGTGATACCTTGGAATAAACCTAACCAAAGAAGTAAATTGTCTTATACTCTAGAAACTATGGATAACTGATGAAGGAAATTGAAGAACAAAAAATGGAAACATATCCCATGCCCATGAATCAGAAGAATAAACATTGTTACAATGTCTATGCTGCTCAGAGCAATTTATACTTTCAATACCACCCTGATCAAAATACCAATGGTATTTTTCAATGTGCAGCAACAGTCTTAAAATTTGAGTGGAAACAGAAAAGACCTGAATTGCTACCCTAAGACCCAGCAATTGCATAACTAGGTATTAACCCGAAAGGTAGAGATGTAGTGGAAAGAAGGGGCATAGGCACCCTAAATTTCATAGCAGTAATGTCCACAATAGCAAAGCTGTTAAAAGTGCCAAGATGCCATTCAACAGACTAATGGAGAAAGAAGTTGTGGCCCATATATGCAATGGAATATTACTCAGCCATCAGAAAGGATTAATACCCGATATTTGCATCAACATGGATTGTACTGGAGGAGATTATACTAAGGGGAATAATTCAGACAGAGAAAGACACTTATATGGTTTCTTTTTCTTTCTTTTTTCTTTTGTGTGTATGTGTGTGTGTGTGTGTACCATAAGGAATAGCATGGAGGATATTAAGAGAAGGAAGGGGAAAATGAAGGGGTAATCAGAGGGGAAGATGAATCATGAGAGACTATGGACTCTGGGAATCAACCGAAGGTTTTGAGGTGGGGGTTGAGATGGTGATGGGTAGTAATGAGGGCTTGTATTATATGGAGCAATGTGTGTTATATAAAACAATGAATCATGTGACACTACATCAAAAACTAATGAAGTACTGTATGGTGACTAACATAATAATAATATTTTTAAATAAGTATTTAGTGTGAATTTACCATTCTCTCAATTCATTAATCACTGACCCCATAATTAAATATTGACTGACTCAATATCCCCATCTGTTAAATCATAATATTTTACTACACATGGAATGCATATAAGGCATAAAGAATGAGATTTATATAATTTGAATTCCATTTGTAGGCAAAGTGAAAACCCAATTACATTTTTGTTAAGACCATATGACTGTTGCACATTAGCATCACGTCCCCTACTATCTCTTACACTAAGAGTGTATTGTGTATCTTTATTTTAGATCTGTCCATTAAATGGCTACAGCTCAGTGTTTCAGTTAGCCTGGTCTCCTGATTACTGATCAGATGGTTACAGTCATGTCTGTCACAATTTCAGTGATGAATCTATTGTTTTTGAAATTAATTCCAGGGCAATTCCATGTGACAGGACCAAATGCACCAGTCATTGCCTTGGTTGGGGAAGAAGCGATATTGTCCTGCCAGCTCAGCCCATTAATGGATGCTCAGAACATGGTAGTGAAATGGTACCGGAATGATCCTTTTGGCCTGGTGCATCGTTATGGTACTTTCCCGGATAATATGGAGGAGCAGATGCCTGAGTACCAAGGGAGGACAGAGTTCCTGAAGGAGAATATTACCAAAGGGCACGTTGCCCTACGGATCCATCCCATCCAACCTTCAGATGGAGGGGAATATGCATGTTTCTTTGAAAGCTCCACAAACTACGATGATGCAGCATTACAAGTGGTGGTCACAGGTGAGTTTTTGCAATGAAAACTCCCACACAAATTGTATTTTTTTCCCCCATCAGGAGTCTAAAGTATCTGAGTGTCTGAGTAGAGGTGGCTGAATCTACACAAACACTACGATGGAATGCCAAGGAAGTTAAATGTATAAAATTAAGTTCTTCCCAACATAAGTTCTTCCCAAAATTCTTTGGCTATAGTAAAAACATATTTGCATCTTTTCTATTCCAACATCATTACTCTGAAGGAAAAAAGAACAGGGATTATAGTATGTACTGTCTCAGAATATTCCCAGAAATGGATCTTAGTCTCTATTTGGAAACACAGAAGGGGAACTAAACAGAAGAAATAATCTTACCAGCCTGCTATCAGGCTAGGTTTTCTCCACATTGCTGCAGTCCACTCTAACAATTGTCCAGTCAGATGTGGTGTTCCTGACTCTCAGTATGACATCCTTGTTTATTCAGATGCCTGTATAATTTGTCCCCTTAAATCTCACTCTCTCTCATATATTTTCTACAAAAACAAAACAGAATGAAACAAAAAACACAACTGTACTGCCAGAATGAGAGGTAAGGATACTTATTCAACTATACACTGAGCCATAATTAGCATTTTCTCTATAAACGTTGTAGGGCCTTATACTGAGCTCAGATGTTGAGTTTCTGTATCACCTCCTTTATTGTGGACATTAAGAGAAACTGACCCAGTCCATCAAATGGAACCAATAATATTAACCTTCCTCCCAAAGGCAGGAAAATCTCCTCCAGGACTCCCTGACCTGTTTGCAAATGTTCTTACCTCCTATTTAGTGACAATTCTTCATATCCTCTAAGTAATCCTTAATCCACATTTATAAAGGATGGGTACTTATATAGTTCTTTGTAAATTAAAGGGGACTATTGCAAAGAGACTTGCTTGCATGTTTTAAAAACTTTTTGAGTCAAAGTTTTTGTTACTGGACACTTTGATCCACACACCCCCTAATAGTATTTCTACTGAGCCAGGTGGAGAATAGTTACCTCCTGTGAGATTCCTTCCTGGGTTTAGAGAAAATCTGCATCTTTAGGCAAGTATAATAGAGTGCCTCACTGCAAGTCTCTATTGTATGCAAAGGAGAGTCACTCCTACTGGAGGCACTAGGAATGAATGAGACCAATTATGTTCATCCATTCACTGAGTTTTGCCTTTAGAGCAGGGATCATTCACCCTAATGTGGTAACTTTGAAGCAATCCGGGTGTTAGACTTCCACTTCAAGAAGACTTACAGACATTTCCCAGACCTTTATAACCCATATCAGGGGCTTTAAATTTTAGAGTCAGTTGCCATTATTGCCTTTTCAAAGAACAGTCATTTTTCAGGGTCATTACAATTTTATCTCAGACTTCCTTTTGTTAGTACAGTCATCTTATCACTAAATAGAAAACAACTTACCACTATTCTTCCATTTTACTCCAGTTTCTTTGGAAGAATGCATTTCCTATCCTGAAGTAATTACCACTCAATTCTGACATTGTATTTCAACATGAGTTTATTTTCAACTCCAATTGTTAATTGACATACTTCATAGATTCTACTTTACTATCTCCTTTGTCCGGTAGATGAGGTAATCTGATAGATTACTTCATTTATTTTTCCAAATCATACATGCAAGGGGAGTTTTTTGCTACTCAAGCACAATTTTTTTTTTTTTAATAAAATTACGGTAAAGCCTATGTGATCTTAATTTGCACTGTGGACATAAATCCCACCCACCTTTTACTAGGCTTATGACATCCAGTGAAATTTTAACCAAACTTAACTAAAATATTTTCTAAAAGATAAGAAATAAAATTAAAGGTTGTGGTATTAGATGACATAATCTTGTAAAGATGAACACTATAGGTTTCTCTCCTTTCTATGGTCATAAAACAACGAAAATCCCAGAGATTCAAAATGGGTAAAGAATGTATTTAAGACAGCCTGGCCTATGTCAGTAACCATCCAGGGCCCCAGGAGGCCAGTTAGAAACCAGCAATATTAGGCGAACTATTGTGAACTGGTTTCGTCTCTTGATAACTATCTTTTCTCTACTTTGACCCCTTAGGCTTGATATGATAATTCACTACGTGATTAACGGCTAAGGCAACATTTAGAATACATATTACAATCCTCTAAAAATATCCATAAGCCCACCCCTAATTCCCACTCTTATTTTTAATTGATGCTGAACCCACAAAATATATTTTACTGTTAGGCCACACATTTAATAAGGTAAACAGAATGACATAACTTGAAGTATAATATTACTCTATTTTTTTACTTTATTTTTTCAGTGTTCCAAGATTCATTGTTCATGCACCACACCCACTGCTCCATGCAATATGTGTTCTCCTCAAAACTGACCACCAGGCTCACACAACCCCCCACCACCCCTACAAAACCCTCATTTTGTTTCTCAGAGTCCACAGTCTCTCCTGGTTCATCATTGGATGTTCATCTCCCCCTCTGATTTCTCCCTTCTTTTCCTACTCCCGGTGCCTTCCATATTTTTCCTTAAGCTCCACACTTAAGTGAAAACATATGATAATTGATACTCTCTGTTCGACTTATTTCAGTCAATATAATCCTTTCCACTCTTGTCCATGTTGATACAAAAGTTGGGTATTCATCCTTTCTGATAGAGGCATAATATTCCATTGTACATGTGGACCATATCTTCTTTATCCATTCATCTACTGAAGGGCATCTTGGTTCTTTCCAGAGTTTGGCAATTGTGGTCATTGCTGCTATGAACGTTGGGGTACATGTGGCTCTTCTTTTCACTACATCTGTATCTTCGGGGTAAATACCCAGTAGTGCAAAGGAAACAGTCAACAAAACAAACAGGCAACCCATGGAATGGGAAAAGATATTCGCAAATGACACCACAGACAAAGGTCTGATATCTAAGATCTATAAAGAACTCCTCAAACTCAAAACTCACAAAACTGATAATCACATCAAAAAATGGGCAGAAGACATGAACAGACACTTCTTCAAAGAAGACATATAATTGGGTAACAGAAACTTGAAAAAATGTTCATCATCATTAGCCATTAGGGAGATACAAATCAAAACCACACTGAGTGCACCTGGGAGGCTCAGTGGATTAAACCCTTTGCCTTTGCCTCAGGTCATGATCCCAGGGTCCTGGGATCAAGCCCCACATCTGACTCTCTATTCAGCAGGGAGCCTGCTTCCCCTTCTCTCTCTGCCTACCTCTCTGCCTACTTGTGATCTCTCTCACAGTGAAATAAATAAATTAAAATCTTAAAAAAAAATCAAAACCACACTGAGATGCCGCTTTACACCAGTTAGAATTGCCAAAATCAACAAGACAGTAAACAACAAATGTTGGAGAAGTTGTGGAGAAAAGGGCACCCTCTTCCACTGTTGGTGAGATTGCAAGCTGGTGCATCCACTTTGGAAAACAGTGTGGAGATTTCTCAAGAAATTAAAAATAGAGCTACCCTATGACCCTGAAATTGCACTACATTATTCTTATTTCTTTGGAAAATCAGGCACTAATGAAACATTTATTCTATTTTACCAAAAACTGATTTATATAATTTTGTGTTCAGAAAATACCCACCTATAACTTTATGTCCCTCCAACTCTTAGAAGGTAGCCTGCATACACGAAACACAATGGGAAGGCCTTTCAAATTGAAAGATACCATAAAATGGAAATCATCTTTCTTTGTATTCTTAATTGATTAAGTCTTTAAGGTGAATAATTTTTATTTATTATAACCCAGTAAACAGTATTTCTCGAGTAATTTTACACCCATGATATGGGTTGAGACAATTTTTATCCTTATTTTACAAAAAGGGAAGGGAGGCCAGAGGGATTGGTTCATTAGTTATAATGGGTCACTGGTGCCAGCCAGTGCAAATGTATCCTTTGACTCCAGAGCTTATCCTCATAACCATGATGCTCTACTGATTCTCAAATCTATTGTATTCTGAGAATACAATTTATCAATACCAGCACTAGAGGGCACCACTCTGCCAGTAACGTCATCGCTGGTGTAACCTCTTCATGGTGTTACATGAAGTTTAATTAGTCACCTCTTCATGGTGATACATCTGGGTTTGGCCATCCATGCAACATCAGATGACATTAGATAATTTTACTTCACCAACTTAATAGAAGATCTTCCATAATCAGTTAGTGCAAATAAGGTGGTCTGAAAACAACAGAAATGTGTCTTCTCACAGTTGGGGAAGCCAGAGTCCACACTCAAGGATTCATCAGGTGTATGGTCTCAGGGAAGCATCTGAGGATAATGCTTCCTTGTCTCTTGCAGCTTCTGGAAGCCCCAGGCATGCCTTGGCTTGTTCTGGGATCTCTCCATTCTCTGCCTCCAACTTCACAGGGACAATTTCTGTGTCTCTGTTTCCAAATTTCTTTCTGATTATATAAACCACATTCACTTTGGATTAGGATCTACCTTAATCCCATATAATTTCCTCTTTACTGGGGTCCCTGGGTGGCTCAGTGGATTAAGGCCTCTGCCTTCAGCTCAGGTCATGATCTCAGGGTCCTGGTATTGAGCCCAGCATCAGGCTCTCTGCTCAGTGGGGGGCCTACTTCCCCTTCTCTCTCTGCCTGCCTCTCTGCCTACTTGGGATCTCAATCTCTCTCTGTCAAATAAACAAATAAAAGCTTTAAAAAAATTCCTCTTTGCTAATGACATATACATAATGCTATCTAAATAAAAATACATTGAAAGTTAGGACTTGAACATATCTTTTCAGAAGACCTAATTCAAGCCACAACAAGGATAATATGATCCCAGTAAATTTGATCTTTGTTGTCATTGCTGCTGTTGTTGTTAAAGACTGTATTAGTTACTCTGACTAATACTGTGTGGAATACTGCACAGCTATTCCCTGAACATCAAAAGACAGTAACTTAAACCAGAGCTTCTTTTCTCTGAGTTAAAGGCAGAAGGGTGCACAGAACAGGAAGAGTGGCTAGACACTGTGAGGTTCACACATTTCTTTTATTGGTGTTTTGCAATATCCACACAATCCAGTTTTGAAGATCATTCACAGACTCTCTCTCTGCTCCAGCTCTTGAGAAGGGAGAAATTGTGAAGGGAAAGGTGTATCTCTTTACTTTGAAGGAAATAATCTAGAGGGCATACATATCATTTTCATATCAGGGACACCTTTCAAGGATACCATCAACATATCAAAGCCAGTCCTAACTGTAAGTTGTGGGGAGATTGGAACCTGCATTCTTAACTGGGGTTGACATATCCACAGTTAAACTATATATTGCTTCCCAAATTGTTCTGTCAAAAATGGTAGCTACTAGCTGCATGTTAAATTACAGTTTAAATGTTGTTGATATATACATTTAAGTGATAAAATATCAAATTCAGTTCCTAACAATATTTCAGGTGCTCGGTAGTCATCCATACCTAGTTTATTTGGACCACAGTGATGTTAGTAGAATTCCCAACATCATAACTTCTTTTTTTAAATTAATTAATTAATTTATTTATTTCCCAAAAATGTTTATTTTATTTTTTCAGTGTTACAAGATTAATTGTTCATGCACTAGACCCAGTGCTCCATGCAACATGTGCCCTCCTCAATACTCACCACCAGGCTCGCCCAGACCCCCACCCCCACCCCTCCTAAACCCTGTTTGTTGCTCAGAGTCCACAGTCTCTCATGGCTCATCTCCCCCTCTGGTTTCCCCCCATTCACCCCTCCCTTCCTTCTCACAATGCCCTCCATGTTTTTCTTTATGCTCAACATGTAATTGAGACCATAAGGTAATTGGCTTTCTCTGCTTGACTTATTTCACTCCGTATAATCTCTTCCAGTCCAACATCATAACTTCTTAATAAAAATAACATCTTTAGAATTAGACATTAAAAGATATTTGGGGAATGACTAGCAAATTGCCACAAAATACCACAAACTCATGTCTGCCTTTAGCTTTAGAGGTTCCAAGTGATTTGAGGGTTGTTTTTCTAGGCAATTTTAAGAATCAGCAAATAAAATACTCAGTAATGTTTCAAAGGGGAGAGAGTTTAAAAGAAAACAATACAGATGTGCTGGGAATTTGGGTAGTTTGTTAAATGTTGATACAGCTGGTGTCTTTTCTCCAAAGTAATCTGTGAATAATTAAGTGTCTAACCTACACTTTTATAAATAAGGAGATTGAATTTAATAGAAGTTAACTGCAATGTAAAATGGCAACAAAACATTTGGAGAAGTATAATTTCTCTGTATTTCTTTCACTATTCTAGTCTCTGGTTTGGCTCCTAAAATTCGCATTGAGCCTGGAAATAGGAAGGACATTAACTTGACCTGCACATCCACGGGGTGGTATCCAGAGCCTGAGGTGCAATGGAGAGACCATCAAGGACTACATTTGACACCAGCCTCTGAGACAAAGATAATGGAGGATAATGGACTGTTTAATGTGGAATCATCTCTCACAGTGGACAAAAGTTCAAGAGCAAAAGTGTACTGTGTTGTAAGGAACCTAATACTCAATGTGGAGAAGGAAGTGCATGCTTCCATGGCAGGTCAGTTCCCTCCAAAATCCATATTTTGAGATATCACTGCTAATTAAGAAGATCTTTTCTTTTTTATTGTCATTTTAGTCACGATACAGTACATCATTAATTTTTGACATAGTGTTGCATGATTCATTATTTGCGTATAACACCCAGTGATATAAGCAATCTGTGCCTTCCTTAATTCTCATCACCAGGCTCACCCATCCCCCACTTCCATCCCTTCTAAAACCCTCAGTTTGTTTCCTGGAGTCCACAGTCTCTCACAGTTCATCTCCCTTTCTGATTTCCCCCTTTTTTCCCTTCCTTCTCCTAATGTCCTCCATGCTATTCTTTATGTTCTACAAATAAGTGAACCATATGATAATTGACTTTCTCTGCCTGACTTATTTCACTTAGCATAATCTCCTCTAATCCCATCCATGTTGATGCAAAAGTTAGGTATTCATCTTTTCTGATTGCTGAGTAATATTCCATTGTATATATGGACCACATCTTCTTTATGCATCCGTCTGTTGAAGGGCATATCTGCTTTTTCCACAGTTTGGTTATTGTGGACATTGCTGCTATGAACGTTGGGGTGCATATGGCCCTTCTTTTCACTACATCTGTATCATTGGGGTAATTGAGAAGATCTTACTGACAAAAACATATGACGGACATACCTAGAAGAAAATTCTAGTGTACTCATTTGCAATTCTTATGTGGAAAACTTGTTCAAATTCATATTTGGTCTTGTATTTTATTTCTTTTTATGATAGAAATGTCACTGTACTACTGTATAAAAGTGAATATATGGGGGCGCCTGTGTTTCTTAGTGGGTTAAATCCTCTGCCTTCAGCTCAAGTCTTGATCTCAGGGTCCTGGGATCAAGCCCCGTGTTGTGCTCTCTGCTCAGTAAGGATCCTGCCCTGCCTGCTTCTCTGCCTACTTGTGATCTCTCTCCTCTCTGTCAAATAAATAAAAAATTTAAAGAAATGAATATGTGAATGCACAAAAGCATTCAAAGTGTGAAAAAGTATTTTGAGGAAACTTCCAAAGTTCCTCCTAAATGTCTCCTTATCTCACTGCTTAAAGAAAGCCACTTTTCACAACTTGGTGTTTTCTCCCATCTGCCAAATGGAATTTGAATCCTGGCAGCACCATTTACCAGCTTCATGATCTTGGGTAACTATTGAGCTCCCTATGCTCAATTCCCATCTGTTATGTATAGGTAATATTACGGTCTACCTCATGAAATTGTTATATTAACTAAAATAACTATTATCACAGCAAAGAGCTCAGATTCCAATCTATTATTTATACTTACCCAAAGTGATCTTTCAAAGAAAGAGTTTGCCCAAATTATTTCCTCCAGCTTCTTTTACATGCAAATATCTTTATTTGAAGTATTTCACCCTGCAAACAACACTCTATCTCTTGTCCTTCTCATCTCTCCATCTTCATTTTTCATCCTTCTCTTCCATGTCTCCAACTTCTAACCCACATTAATTCTCTGAACATATTCAAATATGCAATAACACTTGAATATTGTCATTGACACAATTGTTCTGTTTTCCTGTCACTAAAAGTTTCCTATTGGTCCCTATATACTTCAACTTATCTTCCCAGGAAGCTGTCTTAAAACCATTCTGTATTAAATGCTTTCCTTATTCATACATTATTGTGATTATATGTTTCACTATCTCCCCAGATGATTAATAAACTCCCAAGGACACTACATCTTATTTCTTGTATGTTCCCATTTCTTAGACAAATACTGAGCCACAATATGCTTTCCTACGGTGTATAAATATTTGTATGACCTTTTATCAACACGTGAATTGTCATTTCTATCATGCTTTAGTTTGGGAAGTCACATCGTTTTAAGATAATTAGGAAGAGAACTTGAGTTTGGGAATGTGAAAGAAGGAAACACATGCACCAAAATAGAGGATTTTTGTTGAATAACTTTAGTAAAACAAAGAATATAGGAAATTAGCAGTTTCTTACTGAGATTTTTATACCAGAGAAATGAGTTCAAACATATAATAGGGTATCATGGGTTTGGAAAATATTATAAAGCTCTTGAAAATCTGAATGTAAGAGATAAAATGATTTTAAACTTTTTTATATATATTTATGTATTTGATATCACCAATTAAAAATTCCAGAAACATCTGGTGGAGACCTTAATTGAAATGGGGGTAGATCTTGAATGAAAATGCCCTTGAACCAACTTTTAAAATAATGATACTTATTAGAAAAATATTAAAATAATAATTTTACTGATTTTAGTTGCCAACTGACAGATATAAGAAATATTGAATTGAAATAAGTGTTTGTGTCTAAAATCTAGAACATTAGTCCCATTTGGCTTATTATCCAAGACATCACAGTTTCTTTTTTAATCTTTAGAGAAGCTCCACATGCCTCTCATCAGTGACATATTGTCCTCACATATGAGTTCATGTTGAAAGTAATTGGATAGAAAGGATATATAACAATGTCAATTGGGGAATCAAAGGTGGAAAATTGGGAAAATATGAAAATAAACACTTTATTGCATTTGTAGATTTTTATTTATTGAGACAGAATTATTTGTCATATATAGTAATAGAGTAATACTAATGTTTGGAAAATCTTGATTGTGGGTGCATGAATGTTTGATGCATTATTTATACATTTTCAGCATATTAAAACATTGTGATAATTTATAAAATAAACCTTCTGGGTCTCCATACATTAGGAACCAGAAAGGACACATAAACCTATTTAGCAATCCTGAATTCTGTAGCATTCCAGGGAAGGATAGGTGAGGCTTAGAATCTGTGCCATTCTTAACAAAGTCTCCTAAAAGAAAACTTTTGGGATCTGTTCCCAGCAGCCTAGTCACTGATGCCAAGCTGGATACTAAGTGAGACAATCTCTATTTTTCAGATACCTTGTTCCCTGAGGACTTTATGTGGATAGTGTGGTTGGTTGTTCTCCTGGTGGTTGTCCTGCCCATCGCTGTAATCATCTATGTTCTATTTGTGCGTGCTAGAAAAGCCAAAGGTAAATGGAAAACAAAACAAAACAAAACAAAATAAACAAACAAACAAAAAACCTTCAAAGGAACCCAAAAAAACCCAAACAACAACAACAACAAAACCTGGAAGATTGGGTTCATTTGTGAAAGAAGTAGAGAATAATAGTAACACAAAATTCATAAATAGTTTGTAGGGGCGTTTTAGCATTTAAAATGAAAAACTAAACAGAAAAAATAATGCTGTACACACACATGATTCTGCATGATTGTCAAAGACAGAGGTTGTCTTGTTAACGTCAATTATTTTTTGGTAGTTTTGGAGTCTAGGTGAGGTGCAGTGGGGTGGAGTCCAAAGCCAATGACCAAAAAAAATTCTTGAGATATTTTTGGTGCAAAATGGTGGTTTATTAAAGCATGGGGACAGGGCCCTTAGGAAGAAGGAGCTGCTGCCCTGGGGTTGAGAGGGGTGCCTGATTATATATCATGGGTTGGGGAAGGTAAGGAAAAGGAAGAATTTGAAAGAACTTTAATGTAGTAAAGAAGACACACAGAATTTTGAAAGCTTTGAAGTATGACCACAGTTTGGTGATTGTGGCCATTGTTGCTATGAACATTGGGGTACATGCGGCCCTTCTTTGTACTACATGTGTACCTTCAGGTAAATAACCAGTAGTGCAATGGCAGGGTCATAGGGTAGATTTATTATTAATTTCTTGAGGAATCTCCACACTGTTTTCCAAAAGACTTCACCAACGTGCATTCCCACCAACAGGGGAAGAAGGTTCCCCTTTCTCCACATCCTCTCCAACATTTGTTGTTTACTGTCTTGTTGATTTTCGCCATTCTAACTGGTGTAAGGTGGTATCTCAGTGTAGATTTGATTTTAAACTCCCTGATGGCTAAAGATGATGAACATTTTTTCATGTGTCTGTTAGCCATTTGTATATCTTCTTTGGAGAAGTGTTTGTTCATGTCTTCTGCCCATTTTTTATGTGATTATCTGCTTTTTGAGTGTTGAGTTTGAGGAGTTCTTCATAGATCTTAGATATCAGACCTTTGTCTGCAGTGCCATTTGTGAATATCTTTTCCCATTCTGTGGGTTGTCTGTTTGTTTTGTTGACTGTTCCCTTTACTGTGCAGAAGATTTTTATCTTGAAGTCCCAAAAATTCATTTTTGCTTTTGTTTTCTTTGCCTTTGGAGATGTGTCCTGAAAGAAGTTGCTGTGGCCAATTTCCAAGAGGTTATTGCCTATGTTCTCCTCTAGGATTTTGATATCTTCCTGCCTCACATTGAGGTCTTTTATCCGTTTGGAGTTTATCTTTGTGTATAGTGTAAGAGAATGGTCAACTTTCATTCTTCTATATATATATACCTGACCAATTTTACCAGCACCATTTATTGAAGAGACTTTTTTCCACTGGATATGTTTTCCCACTTTTTCTAAGATTATTGGAACACAAAGTTTTCTGCTCTCTATTCTGTTGCACTGCTCTATGTGTCTGTTTTTGTGCTAGTGTCATGAGGTCTTGGTGACCACAGCTTAGTAGTAAAGCTTGAAATCAGGCAATGTGATGACCTCACCTTTGTTTTTCTTTTTCAACATTTCCTTAGCAATTCCAGGTCTTTTCTGGTTCCATAAAAATTTTAAGATTGTTTGTTCCAGCACTTTGAAAAATGTGGGTGGGATTTTGATCGGGATGGCATTGAAAGTATATATTGTTCTGGGCATTATAGACATTTTAACAATGTTTATATTTCAGATCCATGAGCACGGAATACTTTTCCAAATTTTTGTGTCTTCTTCAATTTCTTTAATGGGTGTTCTGTAGTTCTTCGAGTTCAGAAGCTTTACTTTTGGTTAGACTTATTCCCAAGTATCTTATAGTTCTTGGTGATATAGTAAATGGAATCAATTCTCTAATTTCCCTTTCCATATATTCATTTTTACTGTATAAGAAAGCAACTGATTTCTGTGAAATGATTTTGTATCCTGCCACATTACTGAATTGCTGTATGAGTTCTAGTACTTTGGGGGTGGAGTCTTTGGAATTTTCCATATAAAGTATCAAGTCATATGTGAAGAGGGTTTGACTGCTTCATTGCCAATATGAATACCTTTTATTTCTTTTTGTTGTCTGATTGCTGTCGCTAGGACTTCTAGCACTATGTTGAACAAGAGTGGTGAGAGTGGGCATCCTTGTCGTGTTCCTGATCTCAAAGGGAAGGCTGTCAGCTTTTCCCCATTGAGAATGATATTTGCTGTGGGCTTTTCATAGATAGATTTTATGAAGTTAAGGAATGTTCCCTCTATCTCTTTGATTTGAAGAGTTTTAATCAGGAACACAGCTCTATTTCGTCAAATGGTTTTTCTGCATCAATTGAGGGACTATGTGGTTCTTCTCTCTTCTCTTATTGTTTATTCTATCACACTGTTTGATTTGCAAATGTTGAACCACGCTTGCATCCCAGGGATACATCCCACCTGGTCCTGGTGGATAACCTTTTTAATGTGCTCTTGGATCCTATTATCTAGGATCTTTTTGAATCATGGTGTCCATATTCATAAGGGATATTAGTCTAAAATTCTCTTTTTGGATGGTGTCTTGCCTGGTTTGGGGATCAGGGTAATGCTGGCTTCATAGAAAAAGTCCTGAATTTTTCTATCTTTTTCTAACTTTTGAAAAAAAAAATCAGGAGAAAGGTTATTTATTATTTGAAAGTTTGGTAAAATTTCCCAGGTTTCCGTCAAGTCCTAAGTTCTTGTTTTTTGGGAGGTTTTTGATCACTGCTTCAATTTTGTTGCTAGCTTTTGTTCTATTCAGGTTGTCCATTTCTTCCTGTTTCAGTCTTGGAAGATTATGGGTTTCCAGAAATGCATCCAATTCTTCTAGGTTGTTAAACTTATTGGCTTAAAGCTGTTGATAATAATTTCTTTTTCTTTTTATTATTATTAGTATTTTTTTAAAGATTTTATTTATTTGACAGAGAGAAACACAGCTAGAGAGGGAACACAAGCAGAGGGAATGGTAGCGGGAGAAGCAGGCTTCCTGCTGAGCAAAGAGCCCATTGCGGGGCTTGATCCCAGCCGCTTAACGACTGAGCCACCCAGGAGCCCCATGCATCCAAGCTGTTTTAATTCTAAGATATTTTATTTTTTCTTTCCTGACAGATTTTTTCTTAACTCTTTTGTATCTGTAGTAAGAAGCTCCCTAAGTCTTTTACTCTTTTGGTCAATCCTAGCTGCAATATTATGATGGTTTCTTTAAATTCCCCATCTGGCATATTACCTATATCTGTTTTGCTCAGATCTCTGGCTGAGACCTTATATTTTTCTTTCATTTCAGAGGATTTCCCCAGCCCTAGTATTTTCTCTATGTCTCTGTCTTCTCTGTGTTAGGAAAGCATGTTATGTTTCCTGCTCCTGAGAGTGATGGGTCTATAAAAAAGAGGCCATATGGTGTCCAGGGACTGATGCTTCAGGGGCTGTCTCACGTATATCCTGCCTACTCTCTGCTGCTGTGTTTTGACTGTGCTACCCTTCAGATCAGTCATTTTCTGAGGCTGTCCTTGCCTGCTCTGGACACTGAAACTTGGCCAGAGTGTGGCAATTTTAACTAGGTGTGCTCTTATCTGGTTCTGAAATGAGACCTGATTTTACTTCCACTAGAACGGAATCCTTGTGAAACTCTCTGGTTGGGAGACATGCTGTGGATAGCATTTATGATCCTCTGAGGAAGAAACCTACTGTGCTGGGACTGAGGCAGGCTTTACAGAGAAAGTGGTGGAGGCAGAGCACAGCGGGGTGGAATCAGCTGTAAGCATGTTAGGCAGCCAGTGTCAGCAGTGCACTATTTACAAAAGGTAATTCTGGGTTTATGCTCAGGGTGGGAGAGCAAAATGGCACTAGACAACTTCTTTGTCTCCAGAGTGGGATCTCTAAGCCTGCTGTGCTCAGGGAAGCACTCCTATTATTGTGATTAATCCCCCTCTTTGTACCCCAGGTGTTTCCCAGATCCTCATTTACAGGCAGTCTGCCTCTAGGTTGTCTGCCTGTCCTCTCTCAGGAATAAGGCAGTGCCCTCAGGGCTCTATCCTAGTGGAGCCCTTTGACATTTAAAACTCCAGGCTTTAAGGCCTGCTGTTTGGAAAAAAAAAATCACAAAAATCAGACTGTTTCTTTCCAGTCTTTAGGGAAGTGTTCTCCTTGTGTCTACCCTGTGTGCTCTTCTTCTCTCTTACCTTCCTCTGAAACCAGGACTCCCTTCTCTCCACAGCACCTGTGACCTATTTCTTTCCCAATCCATGTCTCTGAACTTCCTACCTACCCCAATGCAGGACTTCCCTCCCTCTAGTTGTGGAGTTGTGGTATCTTTCTCTGGTTGATTTACCAGGGATCCAGAATATTTTGATTGTCATGGGAATGAAAGAAAACTAGGGTCCTCTTACAGTGCTGTTATCTTGATTCAGAAGCAGGCAATCTTGATACAGAAGAAAAAGCTGGAAAAATCATCCTTCCAGATTTCATAGTATAACATATAGTTATAGTAATCAAAACAATGGTTTATTGGCACCAAAGTAGACACATAAATAGATCAGTAAAACAAAAATAGGAAGACTATAGACAACTCCACACTTATGTGGTGAATTTTTCTGTGAGAAAAGAGGCAAGAAAGTACAATGGGGAAAATGTTCCTTCAATAAATGGCGATGAACCATGAGAGAAGGTGGACTCTGAGCAACAAACTGAGAGTTTTGGAGGGGAGGGGATGTGTTGTTAGCAAGCCTGGTGGTGGGGTATTGAGGAGGGCATGTATTGCATGGAGCACTGGGTGTGGTGCATGAACAATAAATCTTGTAACACTGAAAAAATAAAATAAAAGTAGTTGGAAAAAAACAAGACATGCAGATGACCAACATTCACAGGAAAAGATGTTAGCTATCACTCACTAATCATTAGGAAATATATATCAAAAGCACAAGCTAATATCTCATGCCTAGTCACAATCACTACTATCAAAAAGACAGGTTATATCAAATGTTGTTGAACATCTGGAAAGGGAGCACTGTGAACTCTTGGTGGGAATATAAATTGGTGTAGCCATTATTGAAAACAGTTTGGAGGTTCCTCAAAAAAATAGAAATAGAATTACCATATTATCCAGTCATTCCATTAATAAATATTTATCTCAAAAAAATGAAAACAGTAAATCAAAAAAGAAAATGTTTTCCTATATTTATCATGTCACTACTTACATAGCTAAGGTATGGTAGTAACATAATTATCTAATGTATGTATGTGTGTGTGTATGTGTATATATATATATGTGTGTGTATGTATGTATGTATGTATGTATATATACACACACACATGTGTATTGTATATAAACTCACACTCACATATATAATGGAATGATTCTTAGCCATAAGAAAGAATGATATCTTGCCATTTGAGACAAAATAGGTATACCTACGTGGTACCATGATAAGTGAAGTAAATCAGGTGAAGAAAGTCAAATACTATATGATTTCACTTAAATGTGGAGTCCAAAATTCAAAACAAACATAACAAAACGGAAACTCATTATAGAGACAGAGAAAAAACTGATGGTTGTTAGTGGTTATGTGGCTGGGCAATCGATGAAATAGATAAAGGGGGATTAAAAGGCACAATCTTTCAGTTACAAAATAAATAAGACATGTGTAGGTAATGTACAGCATCAAGAATATAATTGAAAGCACTGTGTCAACTTTAAATTTGTATGGTGATAGAAATTTACTAGACTTATTCTGCTGATGATTTCATAAAACATAAATATTGAGTCACCATGTTTTATATCTAAAGCTAATTCAAAATATCAGGTCAATTATTCTTCAATTAAGAAAACAAAATTCTTGCTGTGTGAAGATATTAAAACTTCACACTCCCTTTAACATAAATATATGATTTTAAAGATATATACTTTACTCTCATTATTCTTGAATGACCTCCTCCAATTATCATATCTGTAACGAATAATATTAGAGCTATTATCATTCAAAAAGTTTGAAATAATTTTAAAATATATGGAAAATACTTGTTAGAGTGTTGTCCTTTGGGAACATTTTAATATAGGGCAGCACAGAATTAGTATTTACTCCCAAGTCATGCTGTGCCCTACGGCATGTGGAGGGTCAGAGCTCATCCTCTCTGATTCATGGTACTGATTCTCAAAAGTCTATCGAGAATCTCTATGTGGGAGACTCTTCTATGTATTGGTTTTCCAGACACACAACATGGCTAACACACACACAAAAAAATAATTTCCAGCTCACATCTATTGTATCTCCCTTCACAGAACAATGAATTGTCAGAATTTTTAGTTTTCATTCTCTAACTTACTAGTGTACTTCTTTTTTTTTTTCTTTTTAAAAGTAAACTCAGAAAAAAGATGGAAAGTCATCCATTACTTTCCTTTATTTTGTGCATTGATCACAATAGAAAAGATCTGGTATTTGTTAAGGAAAAAATTAAGAAAAAAAAAAAAGAAAAGTCTATAAAACTATAAAGAAATGAATGCCAATTTGGGACTTGGGATTGTCCATTTCCTTGCTTGTCTTAGTCAGATTTGTCCAAGTGTCCAAGAGCTCTGTTGGACCATTATGTCTATAATTCTTGACCTTTGCAAATATTGTTTTGATTCTACAGAGAGGAGGAGCTGATTAATACCTCGACAAAGTATTAGATGAAGGTCTACAATAAAACCACCAGAAATCAAAAAAGGCACATGGTGCTACATTTCAGTGTAGGGCATAGGCTGGTCAACCATCAGGATATCTACCAAAGCTAACTATTCTTATTTATTGTTTGCTAGTTTTCATGTATGTTTTACTCACCAACCCACATTCTTTGAAATTAAGAAATGAAAGCATGTGTAAAATGCACTTGGAGAACCTTTTAGTTTTCCACATTTTTGAAAATTCCCCATGTCTGGAGGACTCTTTTTCACCTACTCTGACTCCTTTGAATTTTAAAACTTTTCATCACATGAGGCATACCAGTTTCAAAGGTATGAATTGGTGTTTGTTGTCATCCTATTATGCCCCTTGTAAAGCCTCCATGGAAAAATTATGGCATTCAAATCCAAGGATTTCTTTGTTTTTTTTTTTTTTTAAAGATTTTATTTATTTATTTGATGGAGAGAGAGAGAGATCACAAGTAGGGAGAGGGGCAGGCAGAGAGAGGGGGGCAAGCAGGCTCCTTTCCTAGCAGAGAGCCTGATGCAGGGCTCAATCCCGGGACCCTGAGATCATGACCTGAGCTGAAGTCACCCAGGCACCCCAAAGCCAAGGATTTCTTCTTGGGATGAGCAGTAAAGCCTGCCTGGCTCTTTCAAGTTCTTACAAACTCTGGAAGTCTTCCCTTCCAAAGGCTCACTGAATCCATTCCAAATCCTTGAAGCTCAGACCCCATGAGTAATCGGAAAAAACTTTGTTTGAGAAATACCTACGATGAGATAGATAAAATCAGCAGATGGATCTGCACGGACTGACTTAATTAATGAGGAAAGGAAACAGTAGATGATGTAATTATAGATTTATTTCATGATACTCTGGAATCTCTTAGAAACCATCCATTTGAGATGACAGACACAATTCCTTCTTCATTTTCTCTCTTTTCTATCTCTTATTTTCATCTACTTGGCTAACATTTTACCAAGAAAGAGAATGAAATATTTGAGTAGTGTCTATTTGTCTAGAAATTCTTCCACACCTACATTGTTGAATCCCTTATTATATATTTTGTTTTTATACAGAACTCTTAAATATACAAAACAATGAGTAGTCTTTGCTTATATTTTGAGGAGAATTATCATAGAAAAATAAATATATTTGATATAGGGAAATCACATTAGCAACTGATTTCCACATCATAAACTATCAATTCTTTAAATTGGTCTCCCTTTATATGATTGCATATCAGTTGAAACAATGCTGTCCTTTCCTAGCATTATAAATTGTAGATTTCATAACCAATTTGCGTTTTAAAATAGTCACTCTGTAGCATCTTTGTTCAATTATTTCTCATGTTATAAGATGCCTTTATGTTTTAAGATATTTTATTTATTTATCTGAGAGAGAGAGAGAGCATGAGTGGGAGTAGGAGTAGACTGAGAGGGACAAGCAGACTCCACACTGAGAATGGAGCCCGATGAAGGTTTGGAACACAGGAATCTGAGATAATCAAATGAATAAAAACCAAGAGTCAACACTAACTGGCTAAGCCACCCAGGCACCCCTAGGTGTTTTAATCTTTAAAGGCCCAATAAATATTCAGTTATCCCTTGAGGATTTTGTCTACTATTAGTTCTAAAACAAGATTAGGGAAATTCTCTACAATAATTTTCTCCAGTATACCTTCTGCCCCTGTCTCTCTTTCTTCTTCTTCTGGGATCCCAATTATTCTAATATTGTTGCATTTTATGGTATCACTTATCTCTCGA
>CM053607.1:127690640-127711473 GCA_028646535.1 Procyon lotor | reverse complement strand
TCTTCCTCACCCTAATGAGTCTTCTTCAACTCCTGTGAAAGTCCCATCACTGTTCTCCAGAAGCCCACTCTTACACACACCAATGCATTCTCTATGGAATTCTTTTTAAAATGCTCATCATATCATCTTCTTAGGGGAAATCCTCCCCACTCAAAATTGCTCAATTCCTTTCACCATTCAGACTACTGATAGGAAGTTCTTTAAGGGACAGCTTGTTTAGGATCTGCCTTCAGTCTACATCTTCAGACATACTTTCTCCTTGTTTTTTGCATCAAGGTGTTTCAGTTTTATATTCTTCTTTGAATAGGCAAAGATTAGGTGCTTTAGTTTGACCTAAGTGCTGTCATTCGGATGCATAATTGTTTGATATAAAACACTTATTTACATCCATCTAGGCTGTTACCTTCCCTAAAAGATAGATAGGGGTAACTGACTGGCTCAGATGGTTACATGTCTGCCATAGGCTGAGTCATAATCCAAAGTCCAGGGAATGCACCCCAAATTGGGATCCCTGTCCAGCAGAGAATCCGTTTCTCCCTCTTTCTCTACTGATCCCCATCCTTGCACTCTCTCACTCTGTCAAATAAAGAAATTAATATGCAATCAATCAATAAATACATAAATAAACTGTAGATTAATGCTTCCCTTCTTCCATGGGTCACTCTATTTGATAGTTTTAAATAAAAGAAATCTTGTGTGTTGGCACCTTTTTCCAATGATTTCCAAGACTTCTTTACTCTACACAAGTATTAATTCAATTCTGGAGAAATGAGCAGAGAAGAATTATTTGACATGGAAAAAGTGATTCACAGGATTTATTTAATTGTTCCTCAATTCTGATTCCAATCAGGGCATTATTATTATTATAGGGCCCGACTCCATGGACTTTTACCTTGGATTCACAGTTTTCCTTATGTGAAAAGTTTGTCCCAAAGACAATCTAAATCCAAATACCATTCCAAAAGCACCATCCTATCCATGAGCAGGGATAGCTTTGCAAACAATATCCTGGAGGTTTCCAGCCCAAGAATGGCAGAGTCAGAAGGATAATAGCTTTGACAAAGTATTTTTCTTTCTAACTCACAAAGCCATTAGGATCATGGAATACCTGAATGATACATGCAATGGGTGGTATTAGTGACTAACTATGAAATCATAAATGACTAAGCATGTATACACTTCTTAGTTCTCTAAGCTCTTCATTTTATTGCAAGATCACTTGCAATACCTCGATGCTGATAAGGAGTTTCTGCAAACACTCAGACCAACAAAGACTTTCTAAGAATTTCCTCAGAAAGGAAGGCTTGCTTTAGCCTGTCCTGCATTAACAATTTGCTTTCTTTAGCTTCTCCACGTCAGAACATAGAACCACTAGGTGAACAACGATAAAACCTGAACACCTACCTCTTGGAGGTTTAGAAAGAAAGATGTGCTTTCCTGATCCGCACCACTAAATATGACAACCATAGGATCCTTAGTCCAACAGGCTTGGAAAATTCCCACAACATGTGAACCTGTTGCAGATTTGTCCTGCTGAACCAAAACCCTGTGACTGCACCCCAGAGTCACTGAGAAGTCTCCATATGCTAATAACTCACTGTGTTGAGGACTTGAGATAAGCATCCATAAGGGTTCCTACAGGGCCTTTCCTGAGAAGATCCTTAAGTTAGGAGTCTACTGTATTTCATGACCTACACCAATATAATTTAGACCCATACATCCTCAAAAGAGCCCTTTTTCGATATTTGATCAAATACAACTCTAGGAACTGGAGTTATATGTGCCTCCATCACAGGTTTAGAAGAGAATCTGGAAATCATGAAGTGCATGCAAAAAACAACCTCCCACAGTCTCTCTATTTTGCTTTCAGATAAACTTTCCAGATTTTTTTTTTATTTCTCTCCCACACAGGTGTTGAAGATGACATTTCCAGGCCATGAAACGCCCCTTGCCCCTCCCTCTCTCACCTCCCTTAAACATTCTATTTTTTCAAGGGAAAGGGCCTGAAGGGAGTGCAGAGTGTGTGTTTGTGGATTGGAAAGAGAAAATCTTGTCTCCCAAGAGGGTCATCGTGTGTTTCAATTTCTATAATGCTCATTCTGTCTTCTGGGGAGGACAGTGGTAGACTCCTCAAGGTCCTCCATCCCAATTCTGAACATCTCCTTTCCTGGTGTAGGAGTACAGGGTAACTCACTGAGAAAATCTAACTTCCCCATGATTCTACAGAGGTATCTTAGGACTACCCAAAGTCTCAGGCAATTCCATTTCTATGCAGCCCAAGATCAAAATTCTTCACTTTGCCTTACTCTGAGCTGAGAGCAGTATGGACAAAGACATGAGGTTCAAAACAATAGAAGATAAAGTCAGTGTTATACACTAATGATGCCAGAAGTGATTCCATGAAAATCAGGTGTTAACTGATGGGTCAAGCTAAACCAGGAAAGGGAACAGAGACCATGTTCTCCTTGCCTACATCATCGAGAAAACAAAACAAAACAAAACAAACAGAAAAAGAAACATCCCTGTGAAATCACCAGTTTGTCCACACAACAGGTCCTGATGGACTCGGCACACCTAGCTCTGCGCACATCACACCACTGACTCTCTGTAAAGAAGGTCACATAGAGCTGACCAGTCCCATGTGCAGAGCACCATCCAAAGCAATAAAGTGGGGATGTCCCAAAGAGTACTCAGGTCCCCCTGGGAACTTGTGAAGGTTCACTAGGTTCTCACAGAGGAAGCAGAATTAATTAGGAGATGATCACAGAAATGAACTATTTCAGGAAGTGAGAAAAACTAATGCCAATGCATAGAGAATAAACAGGCTGTCAATAAAACTCCTCAGTAAGAAGATCAAGAGATAAAAAACAAAATCAACATAAAAATATGTGAATTTCGCATAATCTCTTCCAGTCCCATCAATATTGATACAAAAGTTGGATATTCCTCCTTTCTAATGGAGGCATAATATTCCATTGTGTATATGTACCATATCTTCTTTATCCATTCTGGAAGAGATTATGCGGAGTGAAATAAGTCAAGCAGAGAGAGCCAATTACCTTATGGTCTCACTTACGTGCTGAGCATAAAGAAAAACATGGAGGGCATTGTGAGAAGGAAGGGAAAGGTGAATCAGGGGAAACCAGAGGGGGAGATGAACCATCAGAGCCTGTGGACTCTGAGCGACAAACTGAGAGTTTAGGAGGGGAGGGGGTGGGTGTTTGGGCGAGCCTGGTAGTGCGTATTGTGGAGGGCATGTATTTCATGGAGCACTGGGTGTGGTGCATGAACAATAAATCTTGTAACACTGAAAAAATAAAATAAACATTTTTTGGGGAAAAATATGTGAATTTCTTTTAGGAAAGCATAGGCACCTTATATTGTAAGCACTAAAACATACCATATAAAAGTGTAAAGGCTTACAAGAGCCATATATTGAGCTGAATATATTTGAGTGATACCTAACGGACAAGTTACAATTAAGTATTACTTAATAATAAAGAGGTTAGGAATTGGGAAAAAAAAAACAATTGAAGAATAAAATTGACCAATTGGTTCATATTGGAAAAATAATAGTGGATGAAATCATAAGGGGATAATTTTACAAATTAAACAACCTTTGTATCAACATGGATGGGACTGGGGGAGCTTATGTTTATACTTGTGGAGGGTAAGGAAATCATCGAGAACATAGGAGAAAGAAAGTGTAAATGAATTGGGGGAAATTGGTTGGGGGGAGTAGGAACATTAGGGACTGAGGATTGTGAGAAACAAAGTGAGGGCTTTGGAGGTGATGGGGGTGAGGGAGGTGTGACCTGGTGGTGGGTATGAAGGAGGAAACCAATTGCATGGAGCCCTGGTGATGGTGCATAACCACTGAATCTTGGACCACTGAAAAAAGATGATTAAAAGAAAAAAAAGAGTAAGGAGACAGCAAGGAACATTGAAAATATTAAATAAAGAAATAAATACATAGATAGATACAATATAGATATATAGATAGATTAGATAGATGATAGATAAATAGATAAAAAATAAAACATCTAAAGAAAAAAGATTTTATTAATTAGGGGCCTCTCTTTTCTTTTGGATGAGTTTGGCCAGTGTCTTCTCAATCTTATTGATTCTTTCAAAGAACCAACTTCTGGATTCGTTGATGCTTTCTACTGTTTCTCTCATTTCTAACTCGTTGATCTCTGCTCTGATCTTGATTATTTCCCTTCTTGTGCGTGGGGTTGGCATCCTTTGTTGTTGGCTTTCCAGTTCTTTGAGGTGTAAAGAGAGTTGGTGAATTCGAGATTTTTCAATTTTTTTTGAGTGAGGTTTAGATGGCTATGTGTTTACCCCTTAGGACTGCATTTGCCGTGCCCCATAGGTTTTTGCATCGATGTGTCTTCATTCTTATTGGTCTCCATGAATTGCTTAAGTTCATCTTTGATTTCCTGATTAATCTCAGCATTTTGGAGCAGGTTGGTTTTTAGCCTCTAAGTGTTTGAATTCCTTCCAAACTCCTTCTTGTGGTTGAGTTCCAGTTTCAAAGCATTGTGATGTGAGAAAATGCAGGGGATCATCTCAATCTTTTGGTATGGGTTGATTCCTGATTTGTGGCACAGTATGTGGTCTATTCTGGAGAAAATTCCATGTGCACTCGAGAAAAATGAGTACTCTGTATTTTTAGGATGGAATGTTCTGTATATGTCTATAAGGTCCATCTGGTCCAAACTATAATTCAAAGCTCCTTGGGGAATTATACCATACATCCAAGGAAGAAATAATGCCCATTCTCCTGAAAATGTTTCAAAAAATAGAAACAGAAGGAAAACTGCCAGACATTTTCTAGGAAACCAACATTACCCTGATCCTCAAACCAGGCAAAGACCCCATCAAAAGGAGAATTTCAGACCAATATCCCTGATGAATATGGATGCCAAGATTCTCAACAAGATCCTAGCTAATAGGATCCAAGAGCACATTAAAAAGGTTATTCATCATGACCAAGTGGCATTTATCCCTGGGATGCAAGCATGGTTCAACATTCGCAAATCAATCCATGTGATAGAACAGATCGATAAGAGAAGAGAGAAGAACCACATGGTCCTCTCAATTGATGCAGAAAATCATTTGACAAAATTCAGCATCTGTTCCTAATTAAAACACTTCAAAGTATAGGAATAGAGGGAACATTCCTCAACATCATCAAGTCTATCTATTTAAAGCCCACAGCAAATATTGTTCTCAATGGGAAGAAGCTGACAGCCTTCCCGTTGAGATCAGGAACATTACAAGGATGCCCAATCTCACCACTCTTGTTTAACATAGTGCTAGAAGTCCTAGCAACAGCAATCAGACAACAAAAAGAAATAAAATGTATTCAAAACGGCAATGAAGAAGTCAAACTCTCTCTCCTCGCAGACGATATGATACTTTATATGGAAAACAGAAAAGACTCCACCCCCAAATTACTAGAACTCATACAGCAATTTAGTAATGTGACGGGATACAAAACCAATGCACAAAAATCAGTTGCTTCCTTTTACATTAACAATGAAACTGTAGAAAGAGAAATTAGGGAATCTATTCCATTTACAATAGCGCCAAATAACATAAAATACCTCAGATAAACCTAACCAAAGAGGTGAAGGATCTGTACTCAAAGAACTACAGAACGCTCATGAAATAATTTGAAGAAGACACAAAAAGTTGGAGAAGTATTCCATGTTCCTGGATCAGAAGAATAAACATTGTGAAAATGTCTATACTGTTAGCCATTTGTATGTCTCCTTTAGAAAACAGTGTGGAGATTCCTCAAGAAGTTGAAAATAGAGCTACCCTATGACCCTGCCATCTCACTACTGAGTATTTACCCCAAAGAAGCAGATGCAGTACAAAGAAGGCCCACATGTACCCCAATGTTCATAGCAGCAATGGCCACAATTGCCAAACTGTGGAAAGATCCAAGATGCCCTTCAACAGATGAATGGATAAAGAAGATATCGTCCATATACACAATGGGATAAATATTATGCCTCCATTAGAAAGGATGAATATCCAACGTTTGTATCAACATGGATGGGACTGGAAGAGATTATGCGGAGTGAAATAAGTCAAGCAGAGAGAACCAATTACCTTATGGTCTCACTTACGTGCTGAGCATAAAGAAAAACACGGAGGGCATTGTGAGAAGGAAGGGAAAGGTGAATCGGGGGAAATCAGAGGGGGCGATGAACCATCAGAGCCTGTGGACTCTGAGCAACAAACTGAATGTTTAGGAGGGGTGGGAGTGGGGGGCTGGGTGAGCCTGGTGGTGGGTACTGAGGAGGGCACGTATTGCATGGAGCCCTGGGTGTGTGCATGGACAATAAATCTTGTAACACTGAAAAAATAAAATAAAGATTTTTGGGGAAAATAAAGAATAGTTTTCGTAAAAAGATGCTGTGCTATGACTATTTTAAAATACAGATTGTTTTTATTCTCTGGAAACAATATTACAAATGCACAGCAGATTTTCAGTTGACAAATAATCATTTACCAGGAGACCATTCATGAGAATTGTTCCTTTCTTTTGTGGAGAACAACTATCCCTGTAATTTCATACATCTGATATAGGCTTTTCTGTGATAGCTTCCCAGCATAAACAGAAACAAATACCACTTACCTGTCTCTGGTTGTGGGGTGGCTGTGAGGAAACAAAAAATAGAACACACAATTCAGCAGAGCACGTGTGGAAGAATTTCCAGAGCAGCAGATACTACTCAAGCCATTTCAAGCTCTAACTTGGTGACATATTAGCCAAGGAGGTGAAAATAGGACATAGAGAGGAGAGACAAGGAGGCAGACATTGTGCCCATCATCTCCAATGGATGATTTCTAAGAGATTCCACAGTATCATGAGCTATGCCCATCCCTCCATCATCTACAGCCTCTTTTCCTCAAGAGGGAAGTCAGTCTATGCACATGCATAGGATGACTGTGTGGAGCTCATCCTAGGAAACTGCCCAAGGTATCAGCAGATTTCCCATGGGGACTGAGCTGCAGGACACTGGGACAGCAACACTGAGACTTGGGGAGGCATCCAGAGTCAGCAGGAACCTGAAACCACCAGTCAGGCTTCTTTGCTCATCTCCAGAAATGTAATTTCTAATGGTTATCAGTTCTTCACCTCTGCTGAATAAAATAAATTTCGCAGAGAAAGTCAATTATCATATGGTTTCCCATACTTGTGGATCATAAGGAAAAACATGGTGGTCAAAGGGAAGTAAAGTGTAACTGAATTGGGGGAAATCAGTGGGGGGAGAGGGAACATTATGGACTGGGGACTTTACAAACAAAGTGAGGCCTATGGAGGCCATGGGGGTAAGGGATGGGTCAGCTTGATGTCAGGTTAAAGGAGGAAACCAATTGCATGGAGCCCTGTCTCTATATATAACCACTGAATCTTGGACTACTAAAAATAATGATAAAAAAAGAAAAGATAAGGAGATAGCTAGGGATGTTGAAAATATTAAATAAGTAAATAGATGGACAGATAAATAGATGAAAATTAACATATCTAATGTACAGAAAATATTTTTCTTTGAAAAGATGACCTGGTGTGACTATTTTAAAATGCAAGTTGTTTTTACTCTCTGGAAGCTTAAGTTTACAAATACACAGCAGAGTTTCGATTGACCAATAATCTTATACAGGGAAAAATTCATGAGAACTGATCATTTCTGATGTGTATATCAACTACCTCTTTAATTTCTTAGTCACATATCTTCTTTTCATATGCATAATATCAGCATAAATAGAAACAAATGTCCATATATAGAAACAAATACCACTTACCTGTCTCTGGTTGTAGGGCGGCTGTGAAGAAACAAAAGACAGAACACACAATTCAGCAAAGCACAAGTGGAAGAATTTGCAGAGCAGCAGATACTACTCAAGCCATTTCAAGCTCTGACTTGGTGACATATTAGCCAAGGATGTAAAAATAGGACATAGAGAGGAGAGACAAGGAGGCAGACATTGTTCCCATCATCTCCAACAGATGATTTCTAAGAGATTTCAGAGTATCATGAGCTATGCCCATCCCTCCATCATCTACAGCCTCCTTTCCTCAAGAGGGAAGTCAGGCCATGCACATGCATAGGATGACTGTGTGGAGCTCATCCTAGGAAACTGTCCAAGGTATCAGCAGATTTCTCATGGGGACTGAGCTGCAGGACACTGGGACAGCAACACTGAGACTTGGGGAGTCACCCAGAGTCAGCAGGGAACTGAAACCACCAGACAGTCTTCTTTGCTCATCTCCAGAAATGTAATTTCTTATGGTTAACGGTTCTTCATCTCTTTCAAAAATCAAATTGTTAATTTTGGAAAGAGCAGCAATCTTCGTGGAGTGGCTCCTGGCTCAGGAGCAACAGCTTGCCCAATGTGGGACTTTGTCAGAAATGCCCACATTTTTGCCCAACTCACTACCGCTGAACCAGAAATTCTAGGGAGGGACCAGCAATACATGCTCTGCATGTAGTTCTGACTCATGCCTGGGGTAGAGAACAGCTGATCTCTGGAGCCCAAATTAATTGCTTCAGCAGCACTTTGTACAGGGTTTCTTCCCTAGATCTCTGAATCTGACAAAACACAGCTACTCCTCAAGAATGAGGCTAGAGCACTGCGCATAGGTAGAAACAGTTCACTGGCCTTTCCTTCAGTTCTCACTAAACTTTCTCCATTTGAACCATGATAAGGAGAGAACTTCCCAAGCTTACACACTTCCTCTCATCTTCTCTTTTGTTCTGGTGTACTACAATCTCTGACAATATCCTTGCAATTGAGGGATGAGTTTCCTGAGTTGGAAGTCAACCAACTCAGAAGTTCTGAGTTGCTCTTTTGGTTCAGCATCTGCCTTCAGATAAGGTCATGATCCGGAAGTCCTCCCTGCTCGGCGAGGCCTTCTGCTCCTGCCTCTCTGACCTTACCCAGCTGATGTCCATTCTCTCTCTCTCTCTTTCTCTCTTTCCAATGTAAAAAACTTATAATCTAAAAAAAAAAAAACAAAAAGAAACCAACTCACCATACTTCTCCACCAGTGGAACTAAAAAATGAAGCATAACATATCAAAACAAAGAACAGATGAGAATGAATTTATTAGAAGTCTCATCTAGAGTTTGGCTGTGCTGTCTTGGCTCTATTAAAGTGACAACATCAGTTTCACAGATAAAAAACAAAACATCTATGAGTCTATAAAAAATCTCATCTCAGGGATTATACAAGTGATAGAAAATAAAAGAGAAATGACCCATAGAAAACTGATATACCCCTAAACATATTAGGCAAAAGTATTGTTTATGACTCTGAAACCAATGAGAAAACAATAATTGAAAAACAACGAATCTGAAACTTTTTTTTAATTCATTTTTGTGGTCAAGAGTCACTGAGGGCCTGGTACTAATTATTAAAAGGTTAGGCACCTGAGGAAATCACTAATCGTACTAGAGTTGAGGAATTTGTGGTGCTAGAGAATGGGATTTGATTCTCCCCTTGTAAACAAAGTCAATGTATACAGTAACTTAGACCAGAAAGAGGGTGATTTGTATTTACTTCCTTCTCCCCTACCTCCCCTTTCAGCCTCCAACTTGAGTTTTTCTTTGACACTTCTGGATTCTTGATCCAGCGTCATTTCCCACCATCATCCTCACCCTTCTGAGTCTTTCTCAACTCCTGTGAAAGTACCATTACACGTCCTGAAGTCCACTCTTGCACACACTGATGGATTCTCTATGGAATATTTTTAAAATGCTCATCATATCATCTTGTTAGGGGAAATCCTCCTCACTCAAAATTGCTCTGTTTCTTACACCACGCAGAGGACTGGTAGGAAGTTCGTAAAGGGACAGATTATTTAGGATCTGCCTTCACTCTCCATCCTCCATCATACGTTCTCCCTGTTCTCTGCATCCAGGTGCTTCAGTATTTGTATTCTTCTTTGAATGAGGCAAATATTAGGTGCTTTGGATTGACCTAGGTTTTGTCATATTTCACACAATTTGTTTGATATCAACTTTGTTACATCAATGTAGGTTGATGTTGAGGGTGAGAATGATAAAATGTAAGGGAAGATTTTAACTACAAGATGAAGCTACCTTCCCTAAACTATGGATGGGGAACCTGGGTGGCTCAGATGGTCAAGTGTCTTCCATTGGCACAGACCATGATCCCAAAGTCCAGGGTTACACCCCACATCAGGCTCCCTGTTCGGTAGGGTACTTGTTTCTCACTCTCCCTCTACTGTTCCCCATGCTTGCGTCCTCTCACTCTCTTTATAATAAAAAAATTAATAAATTATCAATAAATAAATAAATACATAAATAAACTATAGATAAATGTTTCCTTTCTTCTTGACTTATTCTACTGGGAAGTTTTAAGAAGCAAAATCCTGTGTGTTGGCATCTTTGTCCCATGATTTCCCAAACTTCTTTACTCTACACAAGTATTAATTCATTTCTGGGAAAATGAGTTGAGATGAACTATGGGATATAGAACAATTTAATGTGCAGTGGTTTTCAGCATTGAATTGACTGGTGGTCAATCCTGATTCCAATCAGAACAGGATCATTATTATAGGGCTTGACTCTCACTTTTACCTTGGATCAACAGCTTTCCTTATATGAGAAAGTTTGTCCCCAAGACAGTCTAAATCAAAATACAGGGTGGCTGGGTGGCTCAGTGGATTAAAGCCTCTCCCTTCAGCTCAGGTCATGATCTCAGGGTCCTTGGATCGAGGCCCACATTGGGCTTTCTGTTCCACAGGGAACCTGCTCCCCCCTATCTCTCTGCCTGTCTCTCTGCCTGTTTGATCTCTCTCTGTCAAATAAATAAATAAAATCTTAAAAACAAATACCATTGGAAAAACACATGAGCACTGACAGCTTTGGAAACAATATCCTGGAGGTTTCCAAGCCAAGAATGGCAGAGGCAGAAAGAAACCAGCTTTGACAAAGCATTTTTTCTTTCTAATTCACAAAGCCATTTGGATCATGGAGTACCTGAATGATATACAGCATTCCTGGCATTAAATACTAACTATGAAATGGTAAGAGACTAAGCATGTGTATGCTTCTAGGGGCTCTTTATTTAGCTGAATGTATATCTCAGAAGTGATTCCTAGAGGGTTTTCTTTTTTTTTCTCTTTTGTGTTGTTTTTATGTTTTCTTTTTTGTTTTTGTCTTTTTTTCTTTTTCTCCTGGACCACTAACCTTATACTATGTGCTCTACCTTCAAAAACATGAGGTCTCTGAAGTGAAGTTCATATCACTGTCCCCCTTTATTGTGCAATATTTCCTTGACTTCCTCCTTTTCCCGGATAATATTCAAGACTGTGTTTCCTCAATCACATTCAAAATATTCAGAATCCCAAAAGGACAATGCATGAGCCAGTCTTTGCTTACACTAAAGCCCTGATGAGATTTTCTGACCAGAGGCACTGGGTTATTACTTGCCCACTCATTGAATCATGGGCTCCCGACTCCTTGGATGTGAGTGCTTCTTGTGCTTCCTGCTCCCCACATGCTAGTCCTCTCTTTGATCCACCAGTCCGGTTAATGACTGCTAGTGTCACCGCTGTTGCTGCTCCCCCAGCAAATTCACAACCCAAGGGTAAGTCCAATCTCACCCCTGCATGTGCTTACCAAATTTTGAAGCCTTTTCTACAACACCTATGATGTTATTCGTTTCCATGTATCATGTAAATTTGCAACTTGCACCTGTCCTGAGGGAGCCACTTCCAAAGTGAAAGAAAGTCCTTTTTCCTCCTCGTTATCCTAAGGACTGACTACAGAAGAGGCATCTAATTACCCTAGTCACAAAGAATGACAGCCCTCCCTGCATAGAGCATAATGAGCCCTGATCCCAGCCATCCCTAACACTAGCTGATGAATCTGGTTCTTCCTCTTTCACGGCTAAAACATTACCCACGTTATGAATACTTTACTTTTCAAAAAAGAGCAGAGAAATACTTTTGTTTTACCTAAATATTTTTAGGTAAGTGTGGGGACTGAATTTTGGATTATTTATAGTCATGAAAAACATCAAGTCTGGGGTGTTCAAACATGGCACATTCAAAATTAAAGATCACCTACCATTTTCTGGGTTCTCTATATGAAAAAATAAATAAAAGAACAGTATGTTAGAATGGGTCCTCTTATCCTTAATTACAGAAAATCTATCCCATACCTGGGCCTCATAAGACTAGAGAAACCCTGAGACCAAAGACCTGTTGACCTAGTATATATCTGACAGGGAAAGACACTTTATTTTCTCAATAATAACAATAAAAATAAAAAAAAATAACAATAAAAATCATAACGCAATCTAAAAGCACATTATTAGACCCTTAAATGAGTTTATGTTGAAATAAAGCATAATATTTTAAAGGTTATCTTTTGGGTGAGGTCTGCAAATTGAGAAAGTAGGTGCCAGAGACCTATGAAATCTACTCAATCTTCCCAGAACAGGGGGTAGTCTAAACCGGCCTTTCTTCAGTTCCTCCTTTGATCACAAGATCACTCACAATACATAGAAGCTGATAAGGAGAAGCTGCAAACAATCAAACCAAAAAAAGACTTTCTAAGAAGTTCCTCAGAAGGGAGGTCTTGCTTTGCCCTACCTTGCATTAAAGAGGTGATTCTTTAGCCTCTTCATCTCAAAAAATAGATCCTCTCAATGAACAACCTTAAAACCTGAAGAGCTACTTCTTGGTGGTTTAGAAAGAGAGATGTGCTTTCCTGATCCAGACAATTAAATGGGCCAAAACATAGGTTGTTTACTCCAGCAGGCTTGGAAATCTCCTACATCATCTGAACCTGCTGCAAATTTGTCCTGCAGAATCAATGCTCCATGAATGCACCATAAAGTCACTGAGAAGTCCCCATATCCTAATAACTCACTGCATCAAGGACTTGAGATAAGTGTCCACAAAGGTCCTTAAGGGGGGGCGGGGGGGCACCTGGGTTAAAGTGGGTTAGAGTGGGTTAAAGTGGTTAAAGTGGGTTAGAACCCACCTGGGCTCAGTGGGTTAAAGCCTCTGCCTTCGGCTCAGATCATGATCTCAGGGTTCTGGGATCAAACCCCACATCTGGCTCTCTGCTCAGCAGGGAGCCTGCTTCCCCCTCTCTCTCTGCCTGCCTCTCTGCCTGCTGGTGACCTCTCTCTCTGTCAAATAAATAAATAAAAACTTAAAAAAAAAAAAAGGTCCATACATTGCCTTTCCCAAGATGTTCCTTAAGTAGAGAATCTAGTATGCCTCATGAAAACTGTACCAACATAATTTAAGCATGTACATCTTCAAAAGAGATCTGTTTTGGACATTTGATCAATTGAAACTGTAGACACAGAGTTATCTGTGCCTCCATCACTGGTTTAGAGTAGGAGATAGAATGATGAGGGGGTTGGGTGAGCCTGACGGTGGGTATTGAGGAAGGCATGTATTGAATTGAGCACTGGGTGTGGTGCATTAAAAATTAATCTTGTAGCACTGAAAAATTAAAATAAAAGTATTTGGGAGAAAAAAATAAAAATGATGAAATGCATACAATAAGCAACCCTACTCAATTCCCTATTTTCCATTCAAATAAAAGTCCAGGATTTTTTTTTCCATAAGGGGTCCTAAATAATGTTGTCCATGCCATGCAATGGCCCTTGCCCCTCCCTCTCTCACCTCCCTTGAAGCATCCAGTTCCTCAAGGGAAATGAGCTCAAGGTGGAGCAAAGTGTGGGCTTTGGGACCAGAAGAAGAAAATCTTGTTTCTAATAGAGTCTTCTGTGTGTTTAGATGCTGTAATGCTCACTCTTTCTTCTGGGGAGGATTCTACTAGATTCCTCAATTTGCTTCCTCCCGAGGCCCAGACTACATTTAGGCTGTCATGGGGAATGAATATATGTCAACACTTTTAGGAACTCTTCCCTGACTGTGGTTTTCCGGAGATCTCATAGAGCCTACCCAAAGTCTCAGGCAATCCCATTTCTAAGCAGCTCCAGAACAAGATTCTTCACCCTGCCTTACTTTTGGCTCCGAGGAATATGTACAAAGACATGAGGTCCAGAACAAAAGAAGATGAAGTCAGTATAAGTTATTAATTATGAAATAAGGGACTCTGTGAAAATTAGGTGTTATGTGATCTTTAATAGCTAGATCAGAGATTAAAGAGAGCTCATGTTTTCTTTTCCTCCATAATCTAGAAAAATAGAGAAAAAAAAAACAGTAAAATGAAAGTCCATAAAACGTGTCCGTTTTTCCACCCAACAGGTATATGTGGACAAGTCAAACTTAGCTCCACACTGATCTGGCTAATGACTCTACATAAAGAAGGACACACAGCGCCGACCAGTCCCATGTACAGAGGACCATGGAAAACAATAAAAAGGGGGTGCATGGCAGTGGGGTACAATAGAATACTCAGGGAAGCTTCACCAGGTTTCCTTAGGGAAACAGAGTTAATTAGGAAATAATCAATGGAAATGAAATATTTCAGGAAAAGGAAAAAACAAGTGCAACTGCATACAGATCAAATTACTCTGAAAATACTCTCCTAAGTAAGAATTTCACAAGTTAAAAAAAATCAAAACAAACAAAAAACATGGATACAAAAAAAGAATGGATACAGTACATCAAAGCTTATGCATCTTATGTTTTAACCAACATATTATAGAGAAAAATGTAAATCCTTAAAAGAGCCAAATATTGGGACACGTGGGTCGTGCAGCCATTTAAGCAACCAGCTCTTGGTTTTGTATCAGGTCAAGAACTCAAGATCATGAGCTCAAGCCCCATGCCAAGCTCTGTGCCCAACAGAGTCTCTTCGTGATTTTCTTTTCCTCTATCCTTTCCCCGTTCTCTCTCTTTCACTGTCTCTCCAAAATAAATAAGTATGTCTTGTAAAAAAAAATAGCCAAATATGAATGTTGATAGATTGGGTTGGCACCTTATCATATAAAATACAAATGAGCATTAATTATCATCTAATAATAAAGAATTTAGGAATTAGAAGAAAACCAAGGTGAACTTCAAAGTGCAGTTATTGAATT
The DNA here is from genome assembly GCA_028646535.1 of Procyon lotor. Classification (NCBI taxonomy): domain Eukaryota; kingdom Metazoa; phylum Chordata; class Mammalia; order Carnivora; family Procyonidae; genus Procyon; species Procyon lotor. The sequence goes on along the minus strand of CM053607.1, from coordinate 127,696,407 downwards.
GTATTTTAGAAGTAAGAGTATAGAAACACCCTCAAGTGATAACTGAATATTTATTGGACCTTTAAAGATTAAAACACCTAGGGGTGCCCAGGTAGCTTAGCCAGTAAGTGTTGACTCTTGGTTTTGGCTAATTTCATGATCTCAGATTCACGTGTTCCAGCCTTTCCACTGGTCTCCATGCTCAGTCTGGAGTTTACTTGTCCCTCTCTCTCTGCTTCTCTCTCTCTCTCTCTCTCTCTCTCTCTCTCTCTCCCCCCCTCTCAAATAAATAAATAAATAACATTTTAAAAATAAAAATGTACCTGATAATGTGGGAAATAATTGAACAAAGATACTATATTGTGATTATTTTAAAATCCAAATTGATGGGGCGCCTGGTGGGCTCAGTGGGTTAAAGCCTCTGGCTTCAGCTCAGGTCATGATCTCAGGGTCTTGGGATCGAGCCCTGCATCAGGCTCTCTGCTCAGCAGGGAGCCCGCCTCCCCCTCTCTCTCTGCCGGCCTCTCTGCCTACTTGTGTTCTCTCTCCCTGTCAAATAAATAAATAAAACCTTTAAAAAAGACAAAAACAAACAAACAAAAAATAAATTGGTTATACAACCCAAAATTTATAATGCTACAAAAGGCCAGCATTGTTTCAACTGATAAGTAATCATCAAAAGGGAGACCATTTAAAATAATTGATAGTTTATGATATGAAAACCATTTGCTTATGTGATTTTCATAGATCAAAGGCATTTTTCTATGATAACTTCTCCTCCAAAATATAAACAAAGACTACTCACGATTCTCTGTCGATAAGAGTTCTGTATAAAAACAAAAGACATAATAAAGAATTCAACGAAGTTATGTGTAGGAGAATTTCTAAAGAAGTAGACTTCACTCAAATATTTCAAGGTCTGACTTGGTAAAATGTTAGCGAAGTTTTAGGTGAAAATAAGAGATAGGGAGGAGAGACAAGGAAGCAAACATTGTGTCCATCATCTCAAATGAATGATGTCTGAGAGATTCCAGAGTATCATGAAATATGGCTATAATTTCATCATCTACTGTCTCTTTTCCTCATTAATTAAGTCAGTCCATGAACTTCAATCTGCTGAGGATGTCGAGCTCATCTCAGGACATTTCCCTAGTTCATGCAGATTACACAGGTTTCTGAGCTGCAGGAGACTGGGACTGGATTATTGAGCCATTGGAAGAGAGAGGCATCCAGAGTCTGTAATAACCTGAAACAGCCAGACAGGTGTCATGGCTCATCCGAAGAAGAAATCGTGGGCATTCAAGGACATAATTTTCCCTGGACACTTGATAAAGGTCAGAATCTGATGATTATACAAGTATCAAGTCATACCTTGGAAACTGGGATACACCAGCTTATGAAAGATGTTAAATATTGTGAGGGTCAGAGTAGGTGAGAAAGACTCCTCCAGACATGGGGAAGTTTCAAAAATACTGAAGAGGAAAACATTCTCCAAGTCCATTTTATGCAAGCAAGCTTCCTTTTCTTAATTTCAAAAGAAGTGGGTTATTAAGGAAAGGCTACGCGAGATCCTAGGATATGCAAACTAATAAAGAAAAAGTGAGAACAGAAAATCTTTCATTAGTAGAGATTTGATGGTGGACTAGGCTGTGCTGTTTTAGAATATAGCGCCATGAGCCTTTTCAGGATATCTGGGGGGATTTATTGTAGACCTTCATTTTAAACTTTGCCCAAGTTTTAACCAATTTCTCCTCTTTATAGAATCAAAACAATATTTGCAGATTTGAGGAGTTATAACTATAATTAGCCAACAGAACACATGAACACTTTGACAATGTAATTAATACAAAAGGGAAGGAAATGTACAATTTCAAAACCAAAATTGTTATTTATTTATTAAATTTATTGATTATATTTTTAGAGACATTTTTCTCTTAAACATTTCATTCACAAAAATGCCTGACCTTTAAATTGGGATCAACTCATTAAATTCAGAGAAGAAATGAATGGCTTACCATTTTCTTCTGGAAGTTGACCTTTAAAAAGAAATATACAAATAAGTTAGAGAATGAAACTAAAATTTCTGACAGTTCATTCCACTGTGATGGTAGTGAATCCTATTATTAGATAGGCGTGGAAAGTATAGATATTGTGTGTAAGAGCCAAGTGTTATGCAGCTAAATAACATAAATAGAAGTTTCAACTACATAGAGATTCTTAACATTTTTTTTTAAAGATTTTATTTATTGGACAGAGAGAAACACAGCGAGAGAGGGAACACAAGCAGAGGGGATGGAAGCGGGAGAAGTAGGCTTCCTGCTGAGCAGGGAGCCCGATGCGGGACTCGATCCCAGGACCCTGGGATCATGACCTGGGCCAAAGGCAGACACTTAATGACTGAGCCACCCAGGTGCCCCAAGACATTTGATAACCAATACCAGGATTCACAGACCTCTGAGGCATGACCTTCCAGCACTGCCCAGGGGGATATTAAATATCTATACCTATATCTATATTGATCTATCTATATCTATCTATCTATCTATCTATCTATCTATCTATCTATCTATCTATACATATATCTTCTATCCAATATCTAGCTTTGGACATTTACATTACTTCTCTGTCCTGTTTGGCTATATAAAAATGGTCTTAAAAACGTAGGAGAACATATGCCTTTCTGAGGTAGTGTTTTTTTCCTTCTGCATAAATACTCAGTACTTGAATTACTATATAATATGGTAATTCCATTTTTATTTTTGAAGAACCTGAAACTTTCTGCAATAATGGCTGTACCAATATATATTCCCACCAAGAGTTCACAGTGTCCTCTTTCCACATCTTTGCCAAAGTTTACTCTCCTTTTGATAAAAACTGTTGTCTCAGGTATTTTTCACCTCTGTGTTCAGATGCTGTAATACTCTTTCCTTTGGGGAAGATTTGGGTAGATTCCTCAACATCCTCCCTCCCAATTGAAAACTGATTTATTTCCTTTCATAGAGTGCGAATATTTAGTAACTCTCTTAGGAACTTCTCCCTCCCCATGATTCTCTTGAGTTCCCTTATAGCCCCCTGAAATCTCAGGCAAATTCATTTCTAAGCAGCTCCAGACCAAGATTATTCACCCTGTCTTACTTTTGTCTCAGGGGAGTATGTCCAAAGACCTGAGGTTCAGAACAAAAGAAGATGAAGACAGAATAAAAGAATAGTTATGACACAAGGCATTCTGTGAAAATTAGGTGTTCTGTGATCTTTAGTAGCTAGACCAGGGAAGAAAACAGAGCTCATGTTCTCTTTCCCTCATAATCCAGAAAAGTAAGGAGGAAAACAAATAATAAAAATTCACAAATAGGGGTTCTTGGGTGGCTCAGTGGGTTGAAGCCTCTGCCTTTGGCTCAGGTCATGGTCTCAGGGTGCTGGGATTAAGGCCCTGTATTGGGCTCTCTGCTCAGCAGGGAGCCTGCTTCCCCTTCTCCCTCTCTTTCTGCTTGCCTCTCTGCCTGCTTGTGATCTCTCTCCCTGTTGAATAAATAAATGCAAACTGAGGGGTTTGGAGGGGAGGAGTGGGGGTTGGGTGAGCCTGGTGGTGGGTATTGAGGAGGGTACTTATTGCATGGAGCACTGGGTGTGGTGCATGAACAATTAATCTTGTAACACTGAAAAAAATAAAATAAACATATTTGGGAAAACATAAAATAAAATTGAAATATTAAAAAATATATATAAATAAAAATCGGGTTTTCCACCCAACAGGTAGGTATTGGTGGACTAGCCACACTTAGTTCTGCATTGATATGGCTACAGACTCTCAGTGGAGAAGGACACATAGCCCTGACACATAGTCCCATTTGAGAGCAACATGCACACAATAAAGAGGGGATGCATGGATGCGGTGTCCCAAAGAGTAATCAGATCCCTCTCTGAACTAGTGACGGTTCACCACATTCCCTTAGGGAAACAAAATTAATTAGGAAATGATCACTCAAATGTAATATTTCATGAATAGGGAAAATCAACTGCAACTGCATACAGATCAAATTACTATGAAAATATTGCCCTAAGTAAGGAGGTCAGGAGTTAAAAAAAACAAAATCAGAACAAAAACATGGATACAGTACATCAAAGCTTATGCATCTTATATTTTAACCATCATATAGAGAAAAATGTAAACCCTTCAAAGAGCCAAATATTGGGACATGTGGGTGGTGCAGCCATTTAAGCAAACAACTCTTGGTTTTGTATCAGGTCGTGAGCTCAAGATCATGAGCTCAAGCCCCATGCCAAGCTCTGTGCCAAGAACAGAGGCTCCTCGTGATTTTCTCTCCCTCTATCCTTTCCCGCTCTCTCTCACACACTCACTCTCTAAAATAAATATGTCTTGTAAAAAAAAATAGCCAAATATGAATGTTGATAGATTGGGTTGGCATCTTATCATATGAAATACAAATGAGCATTAATTATCATCTAATAATAAAGAATTTTGGAATTAGAAGAAAACCAAGGTGAATATCAAATTTCAGTCATTGACTTTTGTTTTAGAACTAATAGAGAGGAGGCAAGATGGTGGAGGTGTAGGAGGCACAGAGAGCCCTGGGAACCAGAAGTCCAGCTAAAGAGGAGGAAATCACTCTAAAAGCCAGCAAACACAACAGCAGTGAGAAGAGAATAAGAACAGCAATTCTAGGGGCAGAAAATCGACCACTGTCAGAAAGGTAGGAGTGGAAAAAGTGAATTTGAAGCAACAGGAAGAGAGACCCCGGGGGGAGGGGCCGGCTCCCAGGAGCCACAGAGCTGCAGACCACAATATCCGGAACTTCTAGTCTGCTCTGCTGAGGGACATCGCTCTGGAGGCTGACCAGGGGTTCAGCCCTCATGGGAACAGTGTGGTTTTAGGACCCGTGGGGTCACTGAGGGACCAGGGGAGCCCAAGTGCAGCAGAGCTCCCAGGTATTGGGGCGGAGAAGCAGGTGGCAGAGAAGGAGCCACGCAATGCCGCATAGGCCTACCTTGGACTATAGGAACTGAGACATATAGTCCATATAGGACTGCCACACTTCAAGTGGGGACCCCACGGGAGGCAGCTGTGGAGACACGCCCTCCTTCATCCTCTGTGAGGAGCCGTGTGGGAGCGCACAGCAGGAATCTGCTGGTTTGGGGACTCCAGACGGGGCCGCAGTTGCCACAGATAGAGGTGCTCCGCCACAGGCTAGCTGAGCACAGAGCACTGGCCGCAGGCAAGGGAGACGGGAGTGATAATGGCTTTCTTCTAAGGGCCTGTGGAGGATCGCAGTGCCCAGCACTCAGCTCCTCTGGGCCGGAGACTGGGAGGCCGCCATTTTCATTCCTGGCCTCCAGGGGGGTATAGAAAGTGCTCAGGGAAAAAAGACTCCCGAGAGCGGACCTGAGCCAAGTGCTTGGCCCATCCCCTGGCAAGGGTGGTGCAATTCCGCCTCCGGCAAAGACATTTGAGAACCACTGCAACAGCCCCTCCCCCAGTGAGAATATCCAGCCAAGACCTAGTTAATCAATCAGTGAAAACTGCGGAACTCCAGAGAATCTTTCTCTCTCACCCATCTACTCTTACCTTGACAAAATGACGAGGCGGAAAAACTCACCACAAAAAAAGAAGAGACAGTACCAATGGCTAGAGACCTAGTCAATGCAGACATTAGTAATATGTCGGAAATAGAGTTCAAAATGACAGTTATCAAGATGATAGCAGGGCTCAAAAAAAGCATAGAAGATATTAGAGAATCTCTTTTGGGAGAAATAAAATCCCTTTCTGGAG
>CM053607.1:127666550-127681981 GCA_028646535.1 Procyon lotor | reverse complement strand
AAAATGGGCAGAAGACATGAACAGACACTTCTCCAAAGAAGACATACTAATGGCTAATAGACACATGAAAAAATGTTTATCATCTTTAGTCATCAGGGAGATTCAAATCAAAACCACACTGAGATACCACCTTACACCAGTGAGAATGGCCAAAATCAACAGGACAGTAAACAACAAATGTTGGAGAGGGTGTGGAGAAAGGGGCACCCTCTTACACTGTTGGTGGGATTGCAAGCTGGTGCAGCCACTTTGGAAAACAGTGTGGAGATTCCTCAAGGAATTAAAAATAGAGCTACCCTCTGACCCAGCCATCGCACTACTGGGTATTTACCCCAAGGAAGCAGATGCAGTACAAAGAAGGGCCACATGTACCCCAATGTTCATAGCAGCAATGGCCACAATCGCCAAACTGTGGAAAGATCCAAGATGCCCTTCAGCAGATGAATGGATAAAGAAGATATGGTCCATATACACAATGGAATATTATGCCTCCATTAGAAAGGACGAATACCCAACTTTTGTATCAACATGGATGGGACTGGAAGAGATTATGCGGAGTGAAATAAGTCAAGCAGAGAGATCCAATTACCTTATGGTCTCACTTACGTGCTGAGCATATTTCTTTATTTTTTAACAGAGATAGAATGTTCACAATATTCAGAGAGGCATTCAGGGAAATAGTGGAATCTAGGACCCTGAGATCATGACCTGAGCCTAAGGCAGAGGCTTAGTCCACTAAGCCACTCAGACACCCCTTCTTTTTCACTTTATGTTTTGTTTTTCATTTATGCTTTCTTTTTCTTTTTGTATATTTTCTTTTTTTCCTTCTATACCACTAGCCATATAACGTTTTCTATCTTCAGGAAAATGATGTCTTTGCAGTGAAGCTCTTGTTACTATACTCCTTTGTTTTTGCAACTTTTCCTGGACTTCGTCATTTTCTTGGATAGCATTCAAGATTGTGTTTCCTGGATCATATTCAAAATTCTGAGAATGCCAAAGAGATACTGCATGACCCAGACTTTGCCCACTTTAGAGCCCTGTAGGGATATACTGGACCAGAGGCAACTGGATATTATGTCTCTTCTCATAGAATCATGTGCTCACCTCCCCCAAGACGTCAGTGCCTCTTGTGCTTCCTACTTTCCACATGCTAGCCCTCTCTTTGACCCACAGGTCCTCATCACTACTGCTCATGTCATCTCTGTTCCTGTTTCTTCAGCAAATCCACAACCCAGAACTAATGCAATCTTACTACTGTATGAACTCATGGCATTGTGAACACTCTCCCACAAAAACTGTGGTGGTATTGATGTCAATTTATCATGTAAATATCCAATGTGCACCTGTCCTAGGAGAGCCACTTCCAGTGTAAAAATCAGTCCCCATTCCCTCCTGGTTTTCTAAGCACTGACTACAGAATAGGCATCTGATTACCATATGCAAAATGATATCTTCTCTCTCTGCATGGAGCAGATATGTGACCTGAGTCCCACCCTTCTTGAGCACTAGCTGAGGCATCTGCTTCTTCCTCCTTTAGTGCTAACATGTTCCCCATGTTATAAATACTTTCTTTTAAAAAAGGAGCAGAAAGATATTTTAGATGTTTCTAAAGGTTTGTAGGTAAATGGGGGGTCTGCGTTTTGGATTTTTTATGCTAATGAAGAAACATCAATTGTGGAATCTTCAAACATGGCTTCAATCAAAAATAGATATCACTTACCTTTCTCTTCTTCTGTTTTCTCTATATAACAAAATAAAGAAAACAACGGGATGTTAGAATGGGTGCTCTTAACACTAATCACAGAAAATCTGTCTGAGAACTGGGTGCCAATGGACAACAGAAGCCCTGAAAGCAAAGACTCAATATTCCCATATAGACCCTGACACAGAGAGAGACACTTATTTTCTCAGTAATAACAAGAAAAAAACATTAGTAATCTAAAAACACATTATCAGACAAGCCAATATTTGATAAGTTCTGCAAGTTGGTAATGTAGGGGATAGAGACCTACAAATTCTACTCATTCTACTTCAAAGAGGGCATAGTCTGAAACTGGCGTTCCTTGAATTCCTCATTTTATCACAAGATCAATCACAATTCCTGAAAGTTGAGATTAAGAAACTGAAACCAAAAATTCTTTTCTTGGGAGTTCCTCAGAAGGTCGGGCTCGCTTTGGCTTACCCTGCATTGATGTGGTGCTTTCTTTAGCCTCTTCACCTCTAAAAATAGATCCTCTAGGTGAAAAACCATAAAACATGATGACCTACCTCTTGGAAGTTTAGAAAGAGAGATGTACTTTCCTGATCCATAACATTAAATGGCCAAACAATAGTTTACTTAGTCCAGCAGGCTTGGAAAACTCCTACATCATCTGAACCTGTAGTCATTTTGTCTTTCTGAATGAATGCTCTATGGCTGCACACTTAGAATCAATTACAAGTGCCATGGGTCTGACCTTCAGCCACATCCTGATAACTCACTGTCTTCCATATTTCAAATAAGCATACACAAGGGTCCTCACATGGACATTCACACGGGGAATGTAGAATTAATTAGGAGATGATCACAGTAATGGGTATTTCAGGAATGGAGAAAAACTATGGCCAATGCAGAGAAATCAGGTGGCTGTAAATATATTCTCCTCAGTAAAAGTCAAGGGTTAAGGAAATCAAAAGAAAAAAATACAGATACAGTTTATGAAAGCATAGGCACCATATATTTTAACAATGAAACATATAGAAGGAATGTAAAGACTTCTAAGAGCATTATATTGGAGTGGATATATTAGGTTGACACAGAAACTGTAAATTCAGATTATTATTTAATAATAAATTCTTTAAGAATCAGAAACAGAATCGTTGGCCATGAGAACCACAATTCACCAACTGATTTCTATTTTAAAATAATAGTGGATAAAATCATGAAGGGGGGCGCCTGGGTGGCTCAGTCGTTAAGTGTCTGCCCTTGGCTCAGGTCATGACCCCAGGATCCTGGGATCTGGCCCTGCATCGGGCTCCCTGCTGGGCGGGAAGCCTGCTTCTCCTGCTACCATTCCCTCTGCTTGTGTTACCTCTCTCACTGTGTTTCTCTGTCAAATAAATAAAATCTTTAAAAAAAATCATGAAGGGATACCTTAAAAATTAAGACATCTAAAAAAAAATTAAGACATCTAATGAACAAAGGAAATATTTTTTTTAAAAGAGGTCATGCTATGACTCTTGTAAAAGGCAAATTTCTTTTACTCTCAGAAGTACAATGTTACAAAAACAAACACACAGTAGTGTTTCAACTCAAAAATAAACTTTTACCAGGATGTGATTCATGGGAATTGATAGTACATGATATGGAAATCTTTCTAATTTCAAAGATCTAGTGTGTATGTGTGTGTGTGTGTGTGTGTGTGTGTGTGTGTGTGTGTGTTGTTTGTTTGTTCATTTTTTCTGGAATAGCTTTCCCTCTTAAATATAAACAAGCACCACTTACCTGTCTCTGGAGTTACATTGGCTGTTAAAAAAAAACAAAAGTTAGAACAAAGGATTCAACAGAGTATGTTGGACAAATGTTTAGTACTCCTGTCCCTTCTCAAAATTTTCAAGCTCTGAATTGGTTTCTATTAGACAAGCAGGTGAAAATAAGAGATAGAGAGGAGAGACAAGGAGGCAGACATTGTGCCCATTGTCTCCAATGAATGATTTCTAAGAGATTCCACAGTATCATGAACTATGCCTATCCCTCCATCATCTACAGGCTCCTTTCCTCAAGAGGGAAGTCAGTCTATGCAGATCCATCTGAGGAGTGTGTGGAGCTCATCCTAGGGTACAAGACGCTGGGGCAGTATTACGAAGCCACCTTTAGGAGGCATCCAGAGTCAGCACGAACCTGAAGCAGTCAGGCTTCTTCGCTCATCTCCAGAAATGTAATTCTTAATTGTATTAGTTTTTAGCATTTTTAAAAATCCTTATTAAACATTGGATAGAGCAGCAGTCTTCATGTTATGGATCCTGGCACAGCAGTATCAGCATTTCTCAAGTGCGATCTTCTTGAATATGCCCGTATTTGAGCCCAAATCAGGTACCTGCTGAATCCAAAATTTTGGGGTGGCACGAGCACTATGTGTCCTCCATGTGGTTCTGATGCATGCTTGGGGCTAATAACATTGGCTGTCACTGGCCCAAAACAATTGCTTTGGCAACAATTGGTACAGTGTTTCTTGTCAATCTCTGTGACTGACAAAACATAGCTACTCCTGAAGGATGTGGCTGGAGCAGGGCTCCTAGATAGAAACTGCTCACTGGCCTTTCCTTCAGCTTGCACTGTAGTCTCTTTCACTGTAGGCTTAAAATTGATAAGAAGAGATCTAATGGAATTTTCCAAGCTGTCACAATCCCTGCCATCTTCACTTTTTTTCAGGCACAAAGTGAACCTGTGGCCCTATCATTACAATAGAAGCATGAGCTCCCCAAGTTGGAAGTTGGAACTCTGGCTGTGGTGCATAAACACTGAATCTTGGACCATGAATAAATGATTTAAAAAAAGGTAAGGGAATAGCTACGGATATTGAAAACATTAAATAAGTAAATAGATGGATAGATAAATAGATAAAAATTAAAATGTCTAATGAATAAAGAAATATTTTCCTTAAAAAGATGCCATGTTGTGACTATTTTAATATGCAAATTGTTTTACTCTCTGGAAACTTAATGTTACAAATGTACAACAGAGTTTCAATTGACCAGGAATCATATACAGGGAGAACATTCATGAAAATTCATCGTTTCTGATGTGCAGATCAGCTGCACATAGAATTTCATAAGTCTCCTATCTTTTTTTCTGTGACAGCTTCCCCACATAAATACAAACAAATACAACTTACCCGTCTCTGGCAGTGGGGCGGCTGTGAAGAAACAAAAAACAAAACACACAATTCAGGAGAGCACGTGTGGAAGAGTTTCTAGAGCAGCAGATACTACTGAAGCCATTTCAAGCTCTGACTTGGTGACATATTAGCCAAGGAGGTGAAAATAGGACATAGAGAGGAGAGACAAGGAGGCAGACATTGTGCCCATCATCTCCAACGAATGATTTCTAAGAGATTCCAGAGTATCATGAGCTATGCCCATCCTTCCATCATCTACAGCCTCCTTTCCTAAAGAAGGAAGTCAGGCCATGCACATGCATAGGATGACTGTGTGGAGCTCATCCTAGGAAACTGTCCAAAGTTCCTGCAGATTTCCCATGGGGACTGAGCTGCAAGACACTGGGACAGCAACACTGAGACTTGGGGAAGAATCCAGAGTCAGCAGGAACCTGAAACCACCAGTCAGGCTTCTTTGCTCATCTCCAGAAATGTAATTTCCAATGGTTATCAGTTCTTCATCTCTTTCAAAAATCACTCGCTAACATTGGAAAGAACGACATCCTTCGTGGAGTGGCTCCTGGCTCAGGAGCAGCAGCTTGTCCAATGTGGGACTTTGTCAGAAATGCCCACACTTTTGCCCAACTCACTAGCACTGAATCAGAAACTCTGGCGAGGGACCAGCAGTACATGCCCTGCATGTGATTCTGACTTCTGCCTGGGGTAGAGAACAGCTGCTCTCCCTGGCCCAAACCAATTGCTTCAGCAACACTTTGTACAGGGTTTCTGCCCTAGATCACTGAATGTGACAAAACACAGCTACTCCACAAGGATGAGGCTAGGGCACTGTGAATAGGTACAAATATTTCATGGGCCTTTCTTTCACTTCTCACTTAACTTTCTCCATTTGAACCATGATAAGGAGAGGTGTAAGGGAACTTCCCAAGCTGGCACAATTCCTGCCATCTTCTCTTCTGTTTTGGTGCAACTATAATCTCTGACAATATCCTTGCAATCAGGGCTGAGTTTTCTGATTTGGAAGTCACCCAACTCGGAGCATCTGGGTGAATCTGTAGCTCTAGCATCAGCCTTCAAGTCAGGTCATGGTCATGGAGTTCTGGGATCCAGCCATGAGTCAAGTTCCCTGCTTAGCAGGGCAGTCTACTTCTCCCTCTCTCTGTGACCCTTCCCAGCTGATGTCCTTTTTCTCTGGCTGTCTCTCTGTCTCTGTCCGTACTTTCCAATAATATATATATATTTAATCTGGAAGAAAAAAAAAAGAAGTCAACTCACCATCGTGCTCCACCAGTGGAACTGAAAGATAAAACATAACCAATTAAAAAAAATACAGACAAAAATGAATTTTTTTTAGAAGACTCATTTAGGGTTTAGGTGAGCAGTCTTTTGGCTCAAAGAAGGAGGCTATATTAAAGCAAAGTAAAAATGTCAGGCTCACTGATAGAAAACAAAAATCTATTGGCCTTTCAAAAATCTCATCCTAGAGATAATACGAGTGATAGAGAATAAAATAGAAATGACACACAGAAAACTAACTGATCCCAAAACATATAAAGTGGAAATCATGTTTGTGACTCTAAAACCAACAAAAAAGCAATAAGTAGAAAACAGACATTGAATCTGAAACCTTATAATCTTTTACTTCATTTTTGTGGTCAAAATTACTAAGGCCCCAATACTAATTAGCAAAAGTTTAGGCAACTGAAGAGATCAATAATGGTAAGAGAGTTGAGAAATTAAGTTGCTAGAGAATGGTTTGATTCCCCTCCCAGTGAATGAAGTCAATGTATGCAGTTACTCTGTTCAGGAAAAGGATGTTTTGTCTCTACTTCCTTCTCACCTAACTCCCACTTTACCCTCCAACTTGAGGATTTGTTGTTTTTGTTGTTGTTTTGTTTTGTTTAACACTTCTGGATTCATGCTCCAGCATACATTCCCACCATCTTCCTCACCCTCCTGAGTCTTTCTCAACTCCTGTAAAAGTGCCATTGCTGGCCTCCCAAAGCATGCTATTGCACACACCGATGTATTCTCTATGGAATTTTTTTATAATGCTCATCATATCATCTTTTAAGGGGAAATCCTCTCCACTCAAAATTTCTCAGTTCCTTTCACCACTCAGACTACTGATAGGAAGTTCCTTAAGGGACAGGTTGTTTAGGATCTGCCTTCCATCTACATCCTCAGTCATACTTTCTCCTTATTTTTTGCATCAAGGTGTTTCAGTATTTGCATTCTTCTTTGAATGAGGCAATGATTGGGTGCTTGAGATTGACCTAAGTGTTTTCATTTGGATGCACAATTGCTTTGATATCAAACACTTTGTTATGTCAACTTAGGCTGTCTTTGAAGATGAGAATGATAAAATGCAAGGGAAGAATTTAACTAACAGAAGAAGCTACCTTCCCTAAGGGATAAATAGGGGTACCTGAGTGGCTCAGAGTCTGCCTTAGGCTAAGGTCATGATTCCAAATTCCAGGGATTGCACCACACATCAGGCTCCCTGTTCAGCAGGGAACCTATTTTTCCCTCTCCTTCTACTGTTCCCAATGCTTGTCCTCTATCACTCTCTCTTTCAAATTAATTAATTAATAAACTGTCAATAAATAAATACATAAATAAACTATAGATAAATGCTTCCCTACTCCCTTGGATTACTCTATTTGATAGTTTTAATAAGTGAAATCTTGTGGGTTGCCATCTTATTCCAGTGATTTCCAAGAGTTCTTTACTCCATACAAGTATTAATTCAATTCTGGGAAATTGAATTTATTTTGGATTTTTTATACTAAAGTAAGAACATCAAGTGTGGGATGTTCAAACAGGGCTGCGTTCAAACATCAATATCACTAAGGCATCTTTTTTTCATAAGGAAAAACATGGCAGTCAAAGGGAAGGAAAGTGTAACTGAATTGGGGGAAATCAGTGGGGGGGGAGGGAATATTACTGACTGGGAACTTTACAAACAAAGTGAGGGATATGGAGGCCATGGGGTAAGGGATGGGTGATGTTGGTGGCAGGTATGAAGGAGGAAACCAATTGCATGGAGCCCTGTTTATATACATAACCGTTGAATCTTGGACTACTAAAAATAATGATAAAAAAAGATAAGGAGATAGCTAGGGATGTTGAAAATATTAAATAAGTAAAGAGATGGACAGATAAATAGATAGATAAATAATTAAAAGTTAAAATACCTAATGTACAAAAATATTTTTCTTAAAAGGATGCCATGGTGTGACTATTGTAAAATGCAAATTGTTTTTACTCTCTGGAAGCTTAAGGTTACAGATACACAGCAGATTTTCAACTGACTCAAATCTAATACAGGGAAAAATTCATGAGAACTGATCATTTCTGATGTGTATATCAATAACCTCTATAATTTCATAGTCACATATCTTCTTTTCATATGCATGATATCAGCATGAATAGAAACAAATTTCCACATATAGAAACAAATACCACTTACCTGTCTCTGATGGTGGGGCGGCTGTGAAGAAACAAAAGACAGAACGCAGGATTCAGCAAAGCATGTGTGGAAGAATTCCCATAGCAGCAGATACGACTCAAGTCATTTCAAGCTCTGACTTGGTGACATTAGTCAAGGAAGTGAAAATAAGAGAGAGGAGAGACAAGGAGGCAGACATTGTGCCCATCGTCTCCAACAGATGATTTCTAAGAGATTCCAGAGTATCATGAGCTATGCCCATCCCTCCATCATCTACAGCCTCCTTTCCTCAAGAAGGAAGTCAGGCCATGCACATGCATAGGATGACTGTGTGGAGCTCATCCTGGGATACTGCCTGAAGTTCCTGCAGATTTCCCATGGGGACTGAGCTGCAAGACACTGGGACAGCAACACTGAGACTTGGGGAGGCATCCAGAGTCAGCAGGAACCTGAAACCACCAGTCAGGCTTCTTTGCTCATCTCCAGAAATGTAATTTCCAATGGTTATCAGTTCTTCATCTCTTTCAAAAATCACTCACTAACATTGGAAAGAACGATATCCTTCGTGGAGTGGCTCCTGGCTCAGGAGCAGCAGCATGTCCAATGTGGGACTTTGTCAGAAATGCCCACACTTTTGCCCAACTCACTAGCACTGAATCAGAAACTCTGGCGAGGGACCAGCAGTACATGCCCTGCATGTGGTTCTGACTCCTGCCTGGGTTAGAGAACAGCTGCTCTCCCTGGCCCAAACCAATTGCTTCAGCAACACATGGTACAGGGTTTCTGCCCTAGATCACTGAATGTGACAAAACACAGCTACTCCACAAGGATGAGGCTAGGGCACTGTGAATAGGTACAAATATTTCATGGGCCTTTCTTTCACTTCTCACTTAACTTTCTCCATTTGAACCATGATAAGGAGAGGTGTAAGGGAACTTCCCAAGCTGGCACAATTCCTGCCATCTTCTCTTTTGTTTTGGTGCAACTACAATCTCTGACAATATCCTTGCAATCAAGGCTGAGCTTTCTGAGTTGGAAGTCACCCAACTCGGAGCATCTGGGTGAATCTGTAGCTCCAGCATCTGCCTTCAGGTTAGGTCATTCTCAGTGAATCCTGGGATCCAGCCCTGAGTCAGGTTGTCTGCTCAGCAGGGCAGTCTACTTCTCCCTCTCTCTGTGACCCTTCCCAGCTGATGTCCTTTTTCTCTGGCTGTCTCTCTGTCTCTGTCTTTCCCTTTCCATTAAAAAAAAAAATTAATCTGGAAAAAAAAAAAAAGAAGTCAACTCACCATCGTGCTCCACCAGTGGAACTGAAAGAAAAACATAACAAATTAAAATAATAAATCTTGTAATACTGAAAAAATCAACTAAACATATTTGGAAAAAATAATACAAAATACAGACAAAAATGAATTTTTTAGAAGACTCTTCTAGTGTTTAGGTGAACAGTCTTAGGTCCAAAAAGGAGGCTATATTAAAGCAAAGTAAAAATGTCAGGCTCACTGATAGAAAACAAAAATCTATTGGTCTTTCAGAGATCTCATCCTAGAGATAATACAAGTGATAGAGAATAAAATAGAAATGACACACAGAAAACTGACTGATCCCAAAAAATATAAAGTGAAAATCATGTTTGTTACTCTAAAATCAACAATAAATCAATAAGTGAAAAACAGACAAGGAATCTGAAATCTTATTTTCTTTTACTTCATTTTTGTGGTCAAAAATGACTAAAGGCTCACTACTAATTAGCAAAAGTTTAGGCAACTGAAGAGATCAATAATGGTAAGAGACTTGAAGAATTAAGTTGCTAGAGATTGGAATTTGATTCCCCTCCCAGTGAATGAAGTCAATGTATCCACTTACTCTGTTCAGAAAAGGGATGCTATTGTCTCTACTTCTTTCTCCCCTACCACCCACTTTATCCTCCACCTTGAGGTGTTTTGTTGTTTTTTTTTTTTTTTTAAACACTTCTGGATTCATGCTCCAGCATACATTCCCACCGTCTTCCTCACCCTCCTTAGTCTTTCTCAACTCCTGTGAAAGTGCCATTGCTGGCCTCCCACAGCACGCTATTGCACACACCAATGAATTCTCTATGGAATTTTTTTTAAATGCTCATCATATCATCTTTTAGGGGAAATCCTCCCCACTCAAAATTGCTCAGACTACTGATAGGAAGTTCTTTAAGGGACAGGTTGTTTGGGATCTGCCTTCAGTCTACATCCTCAGTCATACTTTCTCTTGTTTTTTGCATCAAGGTGTTTCAGTATTTGCATTCTTCTTTGAATGAGGCAATGATTGGGTGCTTGAGATTGACCTAAGTGTTTTCATTTGGATGCACAATTGCTTTGATATCAAACACTTTGTATGTCAATGGTTTTGAGGATGAGAATGATAAAATATAAGGGAAGAATTTAACCACCAGAAGAAGCTACCTTCCCTAAAAGATAGATAGGGGAACCTGACTAGCTCAGATGGATAAGTGTCTGCCACAGCCTCAGGTCATGATCCCAAATTCCAGGGATTGCACCCCAAATTGGGTTCCCTGTTCAGCAGAGAACCTGTTTCTCTCTCTCCCTCTATGGATCCCTATGTTTGCACTCTGTCACTCTCACTGTCAAATAAAGAAATTAATAAATTATAAATTAATTAATACATAATAAACCTTAGATAGAGATTAATGCTTCTCTTCTCCCTTGGGTTACTCTAATGAGAGTTTTAATAAGAGAAATATTGTGTGTTGCCATCTTTGTTCAACAATTTCCAAGATTTTTACTCCACAAAAGTATTAATTGTGTTCTGGTGAAATGAGTGGGGAAGAATTCTGGAAATGTAACAAGTGAATGTCTAGTAATTATCGGGATTGTATTAATTGGTGCTCAAATCTAATTTCTGTCAGGATTATTATTATAGGGCTCAGCACTGAGGACTTTTACCTTGGATCAACAGCTTTCCTTATGTGAAAAGTTTGTCCCAAAGACAATCTAAATTGAAATACCATTCCAAAACCACATAAGCACTGACAGCTTTGCAAAAATAACCTGGAAACCAGAAATTGGTTTTTTGAAAGAATTAATAAGATTAATAACCCACTCACAAAATGAATCCAAAAGAAAAGAGTGAGGACCCTAATAAACAAAATTTCGAATGAAAGAGGAGAGATGATGACTAAGCCAAAGGAAATAGAAACAATCATCAGAAATGATTATCAACAGCTATATGCCAGGAAATTACACAACCTATAAGAGATGAATCCATTCCTGGAAACCTATAAACTTCCAACACTGAAATAGGAAGAAATTGACAACCTGAATAGACCAGTTTCTACTAATAAGCCTAAAGCAGTGATAAAAAAAACTCCCAGAAAACAAGAGTCCAGTACCTGATGGATTCCCTGGGGAATGCTACCAAGCATTCCAGGAAGAAATAATACCTATTATCTTGAAACTGTTTCAAAAAATAAAAACAGAAGGAAAACTTCCAGACTCTTTCTATGAAGCCAGCATTACCCTGGTACCCAAACCAGGCAATGAGCCCATCAAAAAGAAGAAATTCACACCAATATCTGTGATGAATATGAATGTCACGATTCTCAACAAGATCTTAGCTAATAGGATACAACAGCACATTAAAAAGATTATACACCATGACCAGGTGGGATTTATCCATGGGATGCAAGAATGGTTGAATAATCACATATCAATCAATATGAAAGAACAAATCAGTAAGAGAAGAGAGAAGAAACACCTGGCGCTCTCAACTGATGCAGAAAATGCATTTGAAGTAATCCGGCATCCGTTCCTGATTAAACTCTTCAAAGTATTGGGATAGAAGGAACATTCCTCAACATCATCAAGTCTATCTATTTAAAGCCCACAGCAAATATCATTCTCAATGGGGAAAGGCTGACAGCCTTCCCTTTGAGATCAGGAACATGACAAGGATGACCACTCTCACCACTTTTGTTCAACATAGTGCTAGAAGTCCTAGCTACAGCAATCAGACAACAAAAAGAAATTAAATGTATTGAAATTGGCAAAGAAGGGACACATGGGTGGCTCAGTGGGTTCAAGCCTCTGCCTTTGGATCATGTCATGATCTCAGGGTCCTGAGACCAAGTCCTGCACATCAGGTTTCTGCCCAGCAGGGAGCCTGCTTCCCCTCTCTCTGCCTGCCTCTCTGCCTACTTGTGATTTCTCTCTCTCTCTCTCTCTCTCTCTATTTATCTCTCTATCAAATAAATAAATCAAAATCTTTTTTAAAAAATGGCAAATAAGAAGTGAAACTCTCTTCACAGATTCCATGACAGTTTATATGGAAAACCAAGATGACTCCACCCCCAAACTACAAGAACTCATACAGCAATTCAGTAATGTGACAGGATGCAAAGTCAATGCTCAGAAATTAATTGCTTTCCTATAAACTAATAATAAAATATGGACAGGGAAATTAGAGAATCAATTCCATTTACTGTAGCACCAAGAAACATAAAATATCTGGGAATAAATCTACCCAAAGAGGTAAAAGATCTGTACTCAGGGAACTACAGAACGATCATGAAAGAAATTGAAGAAGACACAAAAAGTTGGAAAAGCATTCCATGCTCATGGATCAGAAGCATAAACATAGGTTAAATGTCTATATGCCCTGCGCAATCTATACTTTCCATTTGACCCTGGGGAAAATTCCACAGGCATTTTTCAAAGGGCTGGAACAAACAACCCTAATATTTGTATGGAAACAGAAAAGACCCCGAATTGCTAAGGAAATGTTGAAAAAGAAAAACAAAGCTAGGGCATCACATTGCCTGATTTCAAGCTTTACTAAAAAGCAGTGATCACCAAGACAGCATGGTACTGGCACAACAGCAGACGCATAGACAAGTGGAACAGAATTGAGAACCCAGATATGGACCCACAACTCTTGGTCAAATAATCTTTGATGAAACAGGAAAAAATTTCCAGTGCAATAAGACAGTCTCTTCAATTAGTGGTGATGAGAAAATTGGACACCTATATGTAGAAGAATGAAACTTGACCATTATTTTACACCATACACAAAGATAAACTCAAAATGGATAAAAAAATCTCAGCATGAGGCAGGAATCTGTCAAAGTCCTAGAGGAGAATATAGGCAGTATCTTCTTCGACATCAGCCACAGCAAATTCTTTCAGGACATGTCTCCAAAGGCAAAGGAAATTAAAGTGAAAATGAAATTTTGGGACTTCATCAAGATAAAAAGCTCCTGCACAGTGAAGGAAACAGTCAACAAAACAAACAGGCAACCCACAGAATGGGAGAAGATATTCGCAAATGACACCAAAGACAAAGGTCTGAAACCTAAGATCTATAAAGAACTCCTCAGGGGCACCTGGGTGGCTCAGTCGTTAAGTGTCTGCCTTTGGCCCAGGTCAGATCCCGGGGGCCTAAGATCGAGCCCAGCATCAGGCTCTCTGCTTGGCAGGGGGCCTGCTTCTCCTGCTACCATTCCCTCTGCTCGTGTTCCTTCTCTCGCTGTGTTTCTCTCTGTCAAATAAATAAAATCTTAAAAAAAAAAGAACTCCTCAAACTTAACACTCACAAAACAGATAATTACATAAAAAAATGGGCAGAAGACAAAAACAGACACTTATCCAAAGAAGACGTATAGATGACTAAGAGATACATGAAAAAATGTTCATTAGCCATCAGCCAGATTTAAATCGAAACCACAATAAGATACTCTCTTACACCAGTTAGAATGGTCAGAATCAACAAGACAGTAAACAACTCATATTGGAGTGGATGTGAAGAAAGAGGAACACACTTATACTGTTGGAGTGCAAGTTGGTGCATCCACTTTTGAAAATGTGTGGAGATTCCTCAAGAAATTAAAAATAGAGCTACCCTATGACCCTGCCATTTCACTACTGGTTATTTACCCTAAAGATGCAGATGCAGGGGCACCTGGGTGGCTCAATCGTTAAGTGTCTGCCTGCGTCTCAGGTCATGATCCCAGAGTCCTGGGATCAAGCCCCGCATCAGGCTCCTTGCTTGGCAGAGAGCCTGCTTCTCCTGCTACCATTCCTTCTGCTTGTGTTCCCTCTCTCGCTGTATTTCTCTCTGTCAAAAAAATAAAATCTTAAAAAAAAAATGCAGGGCACCTAGGTAGCTCAGTGGGTTATAGCCTCTGCCTTCAACTCAGGTCATGCTCTCAGGGTCCTGGGATCCAGCCCAGTATCTGGCTCTCTGCTCAGCAGGGAGCCTGCTTCCCCCTCTCTTTCTGCCTGCCTCTCTGCCTACTTGTGATCTTTCTCCTCTCTGTCAAATAGATAAATAAAATCTTTTAAAAAAATGCAGATGCAGTACAAAGAAGGGCCACACATAACCCAATGTTCATAGCATCCATCCATGGCCACAATTGCCAAACTGTGGAAAGAACCAAGGTACCCTTCTACAGATGAATGCATAAAGAGGATATGGGACACATATACAATGGAATATTATGACTCCATCACACAGGATGAATGCCTGACTTTTGTATCAACATTGACGGGACTGGAAGAGATTACGCTGAGTGAAATTAGTCAAGCAGGGAGAGTCAATTATCATAGGGTCTCTCTTACATGTGGAGCATAAGGTAAAACATGGACATAGTGAGAAGGTTGGGAAGGGTAAATTGGTGGAAATCCAAGGAAGAGAGGAAACATGAGAGACTGTGAACTGTGAGCAACTAATGGAACATATTGGAGGGGTGGGGGAGGGGTGTTGTGCTAGCCTAGGGGTGGGTATTGAGGAAGGCACAGACTGCATGGAGCACTGGGTGTGCTACATGAACCATGAATCTCGTCACACTGAAAAAATTAAAAAAAATATTGGGGCGCCTGGGTGGCTCAGTCGTTAAGCGTCTGCCTTCGGCTCAGGTCATGATCCCAGCATCCTGGGATCGAGCCCTGCATCAGGCTCCCTTCTCTTCGGGAAGCCTGCTTCTCCCGCTACCATTCCCTCTGCTTGTGTTCCCTCTCTTGCTGTGTTTCTCTTTGTCATAAATAAAATCTTTAAAAAAAATGCTTGAAAACAAGATCAAGACATAAAAAACAAAATAAAAATAAAAAATATGT
>CM053607.1:127633649-127666050 GCA_028646535.1 Procyon lotor | reverse complement strand
GAATATCCAACTTTTGTATCAACATGGATGGACTGGAAGAGATTTTGCGGAGTCAATTAAGTGAAGCAGAGAGATCCAATTACCTTATGGTCTCACTTCCATGCTGAGCATTAAGAAAAACATGGAGGGCATTGTGAGAAGGAAGGGAAAGGTGAATGGGGGGAAACCAGAGGGGGAGATGAACCATGAGAGACTGTGGACTCTGAGCAACAAACTGAGGCTTTAGGAAGGGTGGGGATGGGGGGCTGGGCGAGCCTGGTGGTGGGTATTGAGGAGGGCACGTACTGCATGGAGCACTGGGTGTGGTGCATGAACAATAAATCTTGTAACACTGAAAAAATAAAATAAACATTTTTGGGAGATAAATAAATAAATAAATAAATAAATAAATAAATAAATAAATAAATAAATAAATCCAGAAGGAAGAAAAATTCCATAGGTGAAAATGGAAGAGCATTAGGAAAGGTATAAATGGATGCAAAATAAATGGATGAATGAATGAATGAATGAATGAATGAATGAATAAATGGGGGCGCCTGGGTGGTTTAGTCATTAAGCATCTGCCTTCGGCTCAGGTCATGATCCCAGGGTCCTGGGATCCAGCACCGCTTCGGGCTCCCTGCTTGGCAGGAAACCTGCTTCTCCTGCTACCATTCCCTCTGCTTGTGTTCCCTCTCTGTGTTTCTCTCTGTCAGATAAATAAAATATTTTAAAAAAATACATCTTAATTGATCTGAAAAATAACAGTTGATTTAAAATAATAATATGTAGGAGGCAAGATGTCAGAGGAGTAGAGGATCCAGTTTTGACTTGTCCCCTATTTTACCTGAATATGTATCAAACAATTCTGAACACCCCAAAATCAGCCTGAGATGCAAGAATATATATTAGAATCCCTACAAGCAGCAAAGTGACTGCTTTTTGCATGGTAGGACAGGCAGTCATGAATCTGCAGGGAGACATCCAAAGATAAACAGTGGAACTTCCATAATTTGGCACCAGGAAAGTACATAACACCAGAGCACAAAATTGGAAACCTTAGAAATCTGTTCTAGGGAGAGATTTCCATTCAGAGTTTTCTGTGTCTGAAAAGAGCTCTGGAAATGAAAAGACAAAATTCAAGTAGGGCCTTGTGGTCTCTGAATCTGAGGAATCACAGAGTGGACAGGAATGCCTGAAATGAAGGGTGCCCAAACAGTGGATCCAGGAAACAGGTTACAGTAAACAAGTCCAGGAGGTACTCTCAGCTGAGGTCATCACAAACTGCAAGATAGGCAGGTCGGTAATCACTCTTCTCCTGAGCAGCCTGTAATAGAGAGAAATCTTGGATGAAAGACATGCATCCAAACTGGTCAAAAGCTTGCAGGGTGGCAGCTGGCCAGAAGGGACTTTAGGGAAGCACTCAGACATGATCCAGAGCTCTGGGGGCTTACGTGAGCCTGTGGCTGCTTAGGGTTTTATTATTTTATTTTATTTTATTTTATTTTATTTTATTTTATTTTATTTTATTTTTAAGATTTTATTTATTTGACAGAGAGAAATACAGCGAGAGAGGGAACACAAGCAGAGGGAATGGTAGCAGGAGAAGCAGGCTTCCTGCAGAGCAGAGAGCCTGATGTGGGGCTCGATCCCAGGACCCTGGGATCTGACCTGGGCCGAAGGCAGACGCTTAACAACTGAGCCACCCAGGCGCCCTGCTTAGGGTTTTAAAGTCACAAAGGGCAGTGGCACTCCTGAGCCCCTGGGACTAACTCTGACAGAGTTTCAGTGGTCAAACACCACGAGAGGCTGTGATTTTTTTGGTGCACCCAGAAATGGAGACTGTCTTGGAGGGTTTATTAAAGAAGGCAGACTGAGATCTTTCAACTCTGGGACAGAGTTTTGGCTATGACCATTTTGGTCTGATCTTCTGAAGAGGTAAGGAAATCCACAGGGATCAAAAGTCACACACAGAAACAGTTTTCACTGAATCCATCCCTTTGATGGTGGTGGGATAACTCCATCCAGGCAGGGATACCTGAGAAACAGCACCACAGACCCCTCCCCAAAAAAACAGACTGGAAGATCAAGTGGATGGCAAGCCTATGGACCCCACAATACTTAAATTTCAATGTCAAGAGAAAAGAGTGTATTGACCTCCAGGTGTTTCCTCATGACACATTTATTTTTAAGATAAAATTCTCCTTTTCTCTTTTTTTTTTCTTATGCTTTTTTCCTCTCTATTCTGTTTTTTTTTTCTTTTTACTTTCATTCCATTTTAACTAGATACTTATACCAATTTTTGTTTCAGAGTAAGTTATTATATTTTATTTTTGTGTTTATTTTGGCTGTTTGTTTTTCTGTGTTGACTTCCAATTACTCTGGATTTTTCTAGGGTGCATGTTGTTTGGGTGATGGTTTTGGACTGATGATATTGTGGACTCTGTCCATTCACCCACCCATTATTCTTTGGGCAGAAAAACTAGAAAGAGAAACTCAAAAACAAACAAAGAAACAAAACAGAACAAAAAACAGAGGCAGTTTTCTCTGCCACAGAGTTAATCAATATGGATATAAGATATCAGAGATAAAGTTCATGATAGAAGTCAGAAAGTTAATAGCTAGGCTTCAGAAAAAAAATTAGTGCCAGTATAGAATCCCAAAGGGTATAAACGAGATCTAATCAGGCCAAATATAAAAATGCTGAATAAGATGCAGTCTAAACTGGGTACCCTGGGGGTGCCTGTGTGGCTCAGTTGGTGAAGTGTCTGACTTTGGCTTGGGTTATGATCCTAGGGTCCTGGGATCAAGCCCCATTTTGGCTCCTTGCTCATCAAGGAGCCTTCTTCTCCTTCTCCTCACCACACATGTGCTCTCTTGTTATCTCTGTCTCTCTCACTCTCAAATAAATATGTGACATTAAAAAATAAAGAAACTTGATATTCTAACAATTAGAGTGAATGTGGCAGAAGAAAGAAGTGATCTTGAAGAAAATTGATGAAAAGGAAAGTAGTTGAAGAAAACAGAGAGAGACAACAAATAGACCATGAAAAAAGGCTTGGAGAGACTAATGATGTCATGAAACATTCCAGTTTCAGAATTATTGGGATCCCTAAGGGGTTGAAGAGTAGAGAGGGTTAGCAGTAATATAAGAGTAAATAATACCTGAAACCGTCCCTAATGTAGGGAAGGAAATAAGCATTTGTGTCCATGTGGCAGAGAGGGCCCCTCCCAAAATCAATAAAAATAAATTGACACCTCAAAAGATCACCAGTCTTAAAGTCAAAGAAATTATCCAGTGCAAAGCTAGGGAGAGGAATTTCTGTAAATACGGAGGCAATAATGTCAGAATAACATCAGACCTGCCCACAGAAACCTGACAAGCCAGAAAGGGCTATCAGGACATATTCATAGTAACAAATGAGAAGAAGATGCAGCCAAAACTACTTTATCCAGCAAGGCTGTCATTCAGAATGGAAGGAGAGATAAAGAGCTTCCTGAATAGGCAGAAACTAAAATAATATTTTCCCACAAAGCAAGCCAAAAAGAAAGGGCAATTCTGTAAGAGAAACCATAAAAAGATATAGAACAGAAAGTAACAGAGACAATCTACAAGAACAGAGACATTACAGGTAACACGATGGCACTAAATTCATATCTTTCAATAGTTACTCTGAATGTAAATGTGCTGAATGCTGCCATGAAAAGAAACAGGGTTTCAGATTGGATACAAAAAGAAGAACCCATTTTTTTGCTCTCTATAAAAGGCACATTTTGAACGTACAGACACCTACAGATTGGAAGTGAGGGAATGGAGAAACATTTACCATGCTAATCAATGTTAAAAGAAAACTGGGGTAGCCATCTTCATATCAGACAAATTAGATTTTAAACCGAAGATTGTAATAAGACACGTAGAGGCACACCGTATCATACTTCAAGTGTCTATCCAATAAGAATATCTATATCCCCAACATGGGATCTGTAAATTACATAAAACAGTTAATAACCCAAAACAGCAATGTTGATACTAATTAATAGTAGGAGACATCAACACTCCACTCAAAGCAATGGGCAGAGCAGCTAAGCAGTAGATCAACAAAGAAACAAGAGCTGTGAAGAACACATTGGACCAGATGGACTTTGTAGATAAGTACAGAATATTGTATCCTGAAACAACAGAATACTCATTCTTCTTGAGTGCACTTGAAGTGTTCTCCACAATAGATCACATAGTAGGTCCTAAATCAGGTCTTAACTTTTACCAAAATATTGAGATTACTCTCTGCATATTTTTAGACCACAATGCTTTGAAACCGGAATTCAATCACAAGAAAACTTTTGGAAGGAACTCAAATACTTGGAGGCTAAAGAGCATCTTGTAAATGAATGAATGGGTCAAGCAGGAAATTAAAGAAGATAAACATTTCATGGAAACCAAACAAACAAACAAACAAACAACAAAAACCCCCACCACATCAGATAAGTACTTATGAGATACTACAAGGGCAGTCCTAAGAGGGACTAAAACAGCCATCCATATCTCTCTCAAAGTTAGAAAAATCCCAGGGTGCCTGGGTGGCTCAGTAGGTCAAAGCGTCTGCCTTTGGCTCAAGTCACGATTCCAGGTTCTTAGGATCAAACCCCACTTCCAGCTCTCTACTCAACAGGGAGCCTGCTTCCCCCTCTCTCTCTGCCTGCCTCTGCCTAATTGTGATCTCTCTCTGTGTCAAATAAATGAATAAAACCTTAAAAAAAAATCTCATATTCACAATGTTAACATTATACCTAAAGGGTCTGGAGTAAGTATAGCAAAGAAAGCCTCCACCAGCAGGAAAATAGAAATAATAATTAGAGCCGAAATCAAAGAGCAATGAATCTTGGAACACTGAAAAAATAAAATGAAATTTATTAAAAAGAAAAAAAAAAGAAATTGATGAAATAGAAACCAGAAAAAAAAAAAAAAAGAACAAATACAGAGGACTACAAGCTGTTTTTTTAAAGGATTAACAGGATAGAAAAACTCTGGTCAGACTTAACCAGAAGAAAAGAGAAAGGATCCAAGTTTATAAGATCATGAATGAAAGCAGAGACATCACAACTAATACCAAGGAAATAGTGACAATTATTAGAATGTATTATTGGCAGCTATATTCCAAAAAAAAATGAAGCAATCAGGAAGAAATGGATGTCGTCATGGAAACATTTCAAGTATCAAAACTGAAACATAAAGAAGTAAGCAACTTGAACAGACCTAGAACCAGTAAGCCAATTGAAGCAGTAATCAACATATTCCCCAAAAATAAATCCAGAGACAAATGGCTTCCCAGGGGAATTCTACCAAACATTTAAAGAAGAAATGTGGGACACCTGGGTGGCTCAGGGCGTTAAAGCCTCTGCTTTCAGCTCAGGTCATGAATTCAGGGTCCTGGGATCAAGTCCCACATCAGGCTCTCTGCTCAGCAGAGAGCCTACTTTCCCCTCTGTCTCTGCCTCCCTCTCTGCCTACTTGTGATCTCTCTCTCTGTCAAATAAGTAAATAAAATATTAAAAAAATAAATAAGAAATGATACCTATTTCACAGAAGCTGTTTTTGAAAAATCAAAATGGAAGGGATTGTCTAAACTAGTTCTATTAGACCAAAAATATCCTGATCCCAAAACAAGACAAAGACCCCTACAGAGAGGAAAGTTACAGACCAATATATTTGATGAACATGAATGCCAAAATACTGAAAAAGATCCTAGTAAATAAGATCCACCAATACACTAAAAAAAGTCTTCCCTAAAACCAGGTGGGATTTATTGGGATTCAAGTGTAATTAAACACAAAGAAATCAGTGTGAAGGAGCACATTAATAAAAGCAGGGACAAAAACCATGTGATCCTCTCAATTGATGCAGGAAAAGAATTTGACAAAATAAAACAACCTTTTGATTAAAATTCTTCAAAGTATAGGGATAAATGGAACGTACCTTGATATGATACAACTCATCAATGGAAAGCCCACAATGAATATAATTCTAAATGGGAAAAACTGAGAGTTTTTCTCTTTTGTGTGTGTGTGTGTGTGATTTTATTTTATTTTATTTTATTTATTTTTTTCTTGAACTTTATTTTTTAATTTTTATTAATTTTTATTTATTTTTTTTCAGTGTTACAAGATTTATTGTTTTGCACTACACCCAGTGCTCCATGCAGTACCTGCCCTCTTCAATACCCACCACCAGGCTCGCCCAACCACAACCCCTCCCCTCCAAAACCGACAGTTTCTTGCACATAGTGAACAGTCTCTCATGGTTTATCTCCCCCTCTGGTTTCCCCCCATTCGCCCCTTCCTTCCTTCTCACAATGCCCTCCATGTTTTTCTTTATGTTCAGCACGTAAGTGAGACCATAAGGCAATTGGCTCTCTCTGCTTGACTTATTTCACTGCACATAATCTCTTCCAGTCCCATCCATGTTGATACAAAAGTTGGATATTCGTCCTTTCAAATGGACGCATAACATTCCATTGTGTATATGGACCATATCTTCTTTATCCATTCATCTGTTCAAGGGCATCTTGGTTCTTTCCACAGTTTGGCGATTGTGCCCATTGCTGCTATGAACACTGGAGTACATGTGGCCCTTCTATGTAATGCATCTGCTTCTTTGGGGTAAATACCCAGGAGTGCGATGGCAGGGTCATAGGTTAGCTCTATTTTTAATTTCATGAGGAATCTCCACACTGTTTTCCAAAGTGGTTGCACCAGCTTGCAATCCCACCAACAGTGTAAGAGGGTGCCCCTTTCTCCACACCCTCTCCAACATTTGTTGTTTACTGTCCTGTTGATTTTGGCCATTCTAACTGGTGTAAGGTGGTATCTCAGTGTGGTTTTGATTTGAATCTCCCTGATGGCTAAAGATGATGAGCATTTATTCACGTGTCCCTTAGCGATTTGTATGTCTTCTTTGGAGAAGTGTCTGTTCATGTCTTCTACCCATCTTTTGATGTAATTATCAGTTTTGTGAGTGTTGAGTTTAGGAATTCTTTATAAAACTTAGATATCAGACCTTTGTCTGTAGTGTCATTTGCGAATATCTTCTCCCATTCTGTGATTTGCCTGTTTGTTTTGTTGACTTTTCCCTTCACTGTGCAGAAGCTTTTTATAGTGATGAGGTCTCAAAAGTTCAATTTAGCTTTTGTTTCCTTTGCCTTTGGAGACATGTCCTGAAAGAAGTTTCTGTGGCTGATGTTGAAGAGGTTACTGCCTATGTTCATCTCTAGGATTTTGATAGATTCCTGCCTCATGTTGAGGTCTTTTATCCATTTCGAGTTTATCTTTGTGTACGGTGTAAGAGAATGGTCAACTTTCATTCTTCTACATATAGCTGACCAATATTCCCAGGACCATTTATTGAAGAGACTGTCTTTTCCACTGGATATTTTTTCCTGTTTTGTCAAAGATTATTGGACCATAGAGTTTCGGGTCCATATCTGGGCTCTCTATTCTGTTCTACTGATCTATGTGTCTGTTTTTGTGCCAGTACCATGCCGTCTTGGTGATCACCACTTTGTAGTAATGCTTGAAATCAGGCAATGTGATGCCCCCAGCTTGATTTTACTTTTTCAGCATTTGGTTAGCAATTTGGGTCTTTTCCGATTCCATATAAATTTTAGGATAATTTCTTCCATTCCTTTGAAAAAATCCAGTGGAATTTTGATCGGAATGGCATTGAAAGTGTAGATTGCTCTGGGCAGTATAGATATTTTTTAACAATGTTTATTCTTCCAATCGAGGAACATGGAATGCTTTTCCACCTTTGTGTTTCTTCTTCAATTACTTTCATGAGTGTTTTGTAGTTCTTCGAGTACAGATCCTTCAACTCTTTGGTCAGGTTTATTCCCAGGTATCTTATGGTTTTTGGTAATATCATAAATGGAATAGATTCCCTAACTTCTCTTTCCAAAGTTTAATTGTTAGTGTATAGGAAAGCAATTGATTTCTGTGCATTGATTTTGTACCCTGCCACATTACTGAATTGCTGTATGAATTCTAGTAGTTTGGGGTGGAAAACCAAAACATTGGTTTTCCATATGTTACTCTATATGGAAAACCAAAAAAATATGGGTTTTCCATATAGAGTAACATGGCCTCTGCGAAGAGAAAAAGTTTGTCTTCTACATTGCCAGTTTGATTACATTTTATTTCTTTTTGTTGTCTGATTGCTGTCCCAAGGACTTCTAGCACCATGTTGAACAAGAGTGGTGAGAGTGGGCATCCTTGTCATGTTCCTGATCTCAAGGGGAAGGCTGTCAGCTTTTCCCCATTGAGAATGAGATTTGCTGTGGGCTTTTCATAGATAGACTTGATGATGTTGAGGAATGTTCCTTGATGGTTTGGTAGAATTCCCCAGGGAATCCGTCTGGTCCTGGACTCTTGTTTGTTGGGAGGTTTTTGATCACTGCTTCAATCTCATTACTACATATTGGTCTATTCAGGTTGTCAATTTCTTCCTGTTTCAGTCTTGGAAGATTATGGGTTTCCAGGAATGCATCCATTTCTTCTAGGTGGTTTAACTTATTGGCATAGAGTTGTTGATAATAATTTCTGATGATTGTTTCTATTTCCTTTGGGTTAGTCGTGATCTCTCCCCTTTCATTCATAATTTTGTTAATTTGTGTCCTCTTGCTTTTCTTTTGGATGAGTTTGGCCAGTGGCTTATCAATCTTGTTGATTCTTTTAAAGAACCAACTTCTGGATTCGTTGATGTGTTCTGTTCTCTAGTTTCTAACTCGTTGATCTCTGCTCTGATCTTGATTATTTCCCTTCTTGTGCGTGGGGTTGGCTTCCATTTTGTTCATTTTCCAGTGCTTTGAGGTGTAAGGAGAGCTGGTGTATTCAAGACTTTTCAATTTTTTTGAGTGAGACTTGGATGGCTATGTATTTCCCCCTTAGCACTGCCTTTGCCGTGTCCCATAGGTTTTGCATTGATGTGTCTTCATTCTCATTGGTCTCCATGAATTGTTTAAGCTCATCTTTGAATTCCTGGTTGATCTCAGTATTCTTGAGCAGGTTGGTCTTTAGCCTCCAAGTGTTTGAATTCCTTCCAAACTTCTTCTTGTGTTTGAGCTCCAGTTTCAGGGCGTTTCGTCTGAGAAAATACAGGGAATCATTTCAATCTTTTGGTATTGGTTGAGTCATGATTTGTGGCCCAGTATGTGGTCTATTCTGGAGAAAGTACGTGTGCACTTGAGAAAAATGAGTATTTTATTTTTGTTTTGTTTTTTTAGGGTGGAATGTTCTGTATACATCTATGAGATCCATCTGGTCCAATGTGTCATTCAAAGTTCTTGTTTCTTTATTGATTTTCTGTTTAGATGGTCTGTCTGCTACTGAGAGTGGTTTGTTAAGATCTCCTACTATTAGTGTATTCCCATCAATGTGACTCTTTATGTTGATTAATAGTTGGTTTATGTAGTTGGCTACTCCTATATTGGGGGCATAAATGTTTACAATTGTTAGATCTTCTTGGAGGATAGACCCTTTCAGAATGATGTAGTGTCCTTCTGTATTCTTACTACAGTCTTTAGCTGAAAATCTACTTAATCTGATAGGAGAATTGCTACCTCAGCTTTCTTTTGAGGCCCATTGGCATGAAAGATGGTTCTCCATCCTTTCACTTTCAGTCTGGATGTATCTTTTGGTTCCAAATGAGTCTCTTGTAGACAGCATATGGACGAGTCCTGCCGCTTTATCCATTCTGCAACCCTGTGCCTTTTTATGGGAGCGTTTAGGCCATTCACGTTGAGATTGATTATTGAAAGATAAGTGTTTATTGGCATCATGTTGCCTGTGTAGCCCTCGTTTCTATTGATTGTAAATTTCTGTTCTATATCTATATCTTTTCTCTCTACTTTTATAGAACCCCTTTCAATATTTCCTGAGGTTCTGGTTTCTTGATCACATACTCTTAATTCTTGCCGATCTTGGAAACTCTTTATCTCTTCATCCGTTTTGAATGTCAGCCTTGCTAGATAAAGTATTCTTGGCCACATGTCGTTCTCATTTAGTGCCTTCAATATGTCT
Organism: Procyon lotor; assembly: GCA_028646535.1. Lineage (NCBI taxonomy): Eukaryota > Metazoa > Chordata > Mammalia > Carnivora > Procyonidae > Procyon > Procyon lotor. The sequence goes on along the minus strand of CM053607.1, from coordinate 127,656,000 downwards.
TGCCAGCCCTTTCTGGCTTGCCAGGTTTCTGTGGAAAGGTTTGATGTTATTCTAATGGGTCTTCCGACATATGTAAGTGATCTCTTCCCCCTGGCTGCTCTCAGGACCTCTTGTCTAAAAATATAATTTGCAAATTTTACTATGATGTGTCTCGCTGTATTTCTAGACTCATTGATCTTGGCAGGTGTCCTTTCTGCCTCTAGGACACGTACCCTAGTTCCATTCCCCAGACTGGGGAAATTTTTATTCAGAATTTGGTCAGCTATATCTTCTAGTCTTCTGTCTTTCCATACCCCCTCTGGGATTCCAATAATTCTGACGTTGGAACGTTTCATGGTATCATTTATTTCCCTAAGTCTCTTCTCATGATTCCTGAGCAGTTTGCTCCAGCTCTCCTCCTGCCCTTTCTTCTCTACCATTTTATCCTCTAGATCACTAATTCTATCCTCTGTCTCCGTAACTCTAGCTGTTAAACTATTTAGATTGCGTTGGATCTCACTGATAGTACTTCTTACATCAGCTATACTGGTTTTCATTTCTGCCCTTTCATTTCTGCCCCAATATAGAGATTCTATATTCTCATTGATCCTAGCCACTACCTGGATAATTGTCAGCCTGAATTCCCTTTCTGACATGCTGTTAATGTCCATGTCTAATAGTTCTGAGGGAGAGGGCGCAGTCTCTGGGTGTTTCCTCTGTTGGGTGTTCCTCCTCCTAGTCATTTTGATGGGAGGTGGATGGGAGGATGTATAGTTGGATATTTCACCCATGATCCAGGTAGGGTGCACTCTGGAAGGTTTAGGAGCAATTGGGAATCACCACCAATAAGAAAGAATAAGGATAAAATAGATATAGATAAACAGAAAAAGAAGGGGTCTCAGCCAGAATGGGCCACAACAATAAGATTTATGAAGTATGTAGACCAACAAGAATAATCATATAGACCGACGAGGGTAAATGTCAAGAATTAAAAGAACCTATTCAGAATGAACCTCAGGAATGAGTTTTTCTATAATACCAGAACAAAACAATTTGGCAGAAACTGACAGAAGGATAAGATTGGAGTTTGGTTATAGCTCCTCCTGTGCGAGGAAAGTTATTTATCGTTGTATTAAGCCTCTAGATATAATTTTAAGTAGTTTAAAAAATTAAAAACAAAAAAAAAAACAAAATCAAACCAAGAAATGTGAAAACAAGTGAACAAAAATTTTTAAAAAAGTGAATAGAAAAAAAAACTTGTATCTGTGAAATATACAGGTTTGAGTGTATTATCAACCACTTAATATATTGATTTCCCCTAATGTTGGGGGTTTAAAAGTCTTATGGTGACTCTGTGGTTATAGTCTTTTTTTTTTTTCACTTGTTTTCTGTGGGAGGGGCCTGGCCAGTTGTTTTCCAGTCAATCTTGCTTGACTTGCTTGTGTTGAGTCACCCTGCCCCCCAGTCAAGGGACAGAGCTCTGTGGAAACCGGTTTCTCATTCTTTTGCTCTCTGAAGGCTTTTGGCCTTTTGTAGCTTTTTCTCCTTTTCAGAGTCTGAGGGAGGGATCTTTCTGTCCATACCCAGACCTCCCTGTCACAGAAAAGCCCAGTCGGCTCCCCTCTGGGTGGACCAGAAGGAACACTCCCCTCCACAAATCTCCCAGGCAGCCACCTTTTACAGGCAGTGCACACTCAGCAGTTTGGCGGCTCTGTGTGACTAAGCGTGCTGCCCTGCACTAGGGGCTCTAGGCCACAGGGTGTGTGGCCAGATTCTTGCCAATATTACTGCACAGGGAGCACAGTTCTTGCCTTTGGTGGTGCACCATCTAGAGAGCGCTGTACACGGAGACAAACTCTGGTGTGGGCTCAAGGACCCAGCAAACTCTCTAAGGTGCTTTCAGGAGTGCGTGCACCTGGCCCACAAAATGGTGCAGGGAACGTGTTCTTGCCCCCCACTGGTCTCTCTTTGAGGCAAGTGGTGTCTTTCCTGGGGGCATGGGTCCAGGCTTGTGCTTAAGTCCACCGCCTTCCACTCACTGCTCCTCAGAACCTTATGCTCTTTTTAAGTGTTTTTAACCGGGCTCTAAGTTACTGCCTCTCAGCAACCACCTGGAGCCTTCCTTTGGGTATTACTGTCCTTGAGCAGCTTCTGGAGGCTCCCTCCCCCTTTTGTTTATCCTCCATTACCATTTCCAGTGTTCCTGCTTTGCTTTACCTCTCTTCTGCTGTCTTCTGCTCCTGTAGAGATCCAGAAGTGAATGTCTTGCTCCTCCAGCTGATTTCATGGGTGTTCAGCGTGGTCTGGCAGATATCTAGCTCACTTTGGGGTACAGGTTGCAACAGGGTGTCCTACCTCTCTGCCATCTTGCCCCTCTTCCTGGAGAGCTTTTCTTTTAAGTCAGGAACACACAGGTATGCGACTCTCACCACTTTTGCTCAAGATAGTACTAGAAGTCCTAGTCTAAGCAATCAGAAATAAAAGAAATAAAAGGCATTCAAATTGGCAAAGAGGATGTCAAACTCTCACTCTTCACAGGTAACAGGACACTTTATGTGGAAAAACTCAAATAGTCCACCCCTAAATTACTAGAACACATACAGCAACTCAGCAATGTGGCAGGTTACAAAATAAAAAAACAGAAATCAGTAGCATTTCCATGCACTAGTAACGATAACTGACGTGTGGAGATTTCTTAGGGAATTAAAAATAGAGCTCCCCTATGACCCTGCAATTGCACTACTGAGCATTTACCAGAAAGAAGCAGATACATTACAAGGAAGGGCCACATGTACCCCAATTTCATAGCTGCAATGGGCACAATCACCAAACTAGAAAGAACCAAGATGCTTCAACAGATGAATGGATAAAGAAGATATGTTCCATATGTATAATGGAATATTATGCCTCCAACAGAAAGTATGAATGCCCAACCTTTGTATCAACATGGACCAGACTGGAAGAGATTATGTTGAATGAAATAACTCAAGCAGAGAAGGTCAATTATTTGGTTTCACCTATGTGTGAGCATGAGGAAAAACATGGAGGGCATTGGGAGAAGAAAAGGAAGGGTGAATGGGTGGGGGGATCATATGGGGAGTTGAACCATGAGAGAACGTGGACTCTTAGCAACAAACTGAGGGTTTTGGAGGGGTGGGGGGTGGGGGTTGGGCAAGCCTGCTGGTGGGTATTGATGAGGGCACGTATTGCATGGAGCACTGGGTGTGGTGTATGAACAATTAATCTTGTAACACTGAAAAAATAAAATAAAAGTATTTGGGGAAAAATTCTCTGTAAATTTTGAATGCCAGTCCTTTATTTGCTATGTATTTTCCAAATATTTCTCCCTGCTGTGCCTTATCTTCTCATACATTTGACAACATCTTGCACAGAGTAGAAGCTTTAATTTATTTTTTTTTAAGTAGCCTCCACACTGAGCATAGACTTCAACATGGGCCTAGGACTCATGACCCTGAAATAAAAATGTGAGCTGAGATCAAAGGGCCAGACACTTAACCAGTGAAACTGCCCCTCAAGCTTTTAATTTTAATGAATTTGATTTTACTATTTCTTTTATTTCATACTCTTGGTGTTAAATCTTAAAGTTATCACCAAATCCAACCTCATCTACCTTATTTCCTATGTTTTCCTCTAGAATTTTTTTTTTAGTTTTTGCTTTACATTTAGATCTATAATTCATTTGAGTCTGTTTTTTTTTTTTTGAAGAATGCAAAGTCTGTATCCAGATACATTTTTTATGTGGGAATCCAACACCATTTATTATAGTGTCATTTGTTGAAAACACAATATTTTCCCCACATATTCCCCATACTTCTTCGTCTATTATTATTTTATTATATTTCTGTGGTTCCTATCTGGGGTCTCCATTCTGTTCCCTCTATTTCTTCACATAATCTTTTTCCAATATCAAATGTCTTAATTACTGTAGTCTCATAGTAAGTCTTGAAGTTGTGTATTGTCAGTCTTTGATTTTTTTTTTTTTTTGTCTTCATTACTTTGTGGCCTATTCTGGATCTTTTTCTTCCTTGTATAAACTTTAGAATCAGTATATCAGTACCTACTAAATAACTTACTAAGGTGCACTTTGGGGACTCAGTTGGTTCAGTGTCTGACTTTGGCTTGGGTCATAAACTTAGGGTCCTAGGATTAAACCCCATGTCAGGCTCACTACTCTGTGGCAAGTCTGCTTCTCCCTCTGTCTCTCCTCCTCCTCCCACTTGTGCTCTCTGTTTCTCTTTTTAAAAATAAAATAAACAAATAAGTGCCTTTAAAAAATGTTGCTAGGACTTTGCTTAAGATTGCATTGAATCTATAGATTAAACTGTAAAAAGTGATGTTAACATGATATTGAATCTTTCTTTCCATATACAGAGAATACTTCAACATTATCATGTGTGTGAATACACACACACACACGCATATAGGGGGAGAGAGAGAAAGAAGGGGCACCTTTCCATCCTCAATCCCCTAACATAAACACAGAGACTCCCCCAGAAGACCAGCACAGGTCTCCCCACAGTAGGCCCCTGAACTTTGGATCTTTAGATGTGCACTGTGCTACTCCAGGCAGGAAAGTGGCCTAGACAGATAGTGACCAGAAAAATGTCTGAGACACATAAGGGGAAATAACTACATCTTTTGTGGGTACTTCCTTGAGAGCAGCAAACACAAAGAACCCTCTCCATTTAGATAGGATTTGGCTGGACCATTTACCTCCCCCACCCACAAGCTAACACTGGCTACGTAACCTGCTTATACTAAGTCCAGCCCTGTTGAACTCTGCTATTAATGCTTTTCTCAAACAACAGTGCCTAAGGACCAGCACAGGAAGCACCATCCCAAAAAGACCAGCACAAACTCTCACATATACCATGTCTACAGACCACACAATTCTGCAGGCTCAAGTTCTAGTTGAAGCATCATCAGATTTCTTTTAACAAGCAGATCAGAGCACAGGTAGTTAAAACTCGCCATGCTCAGGGTGTCCCAGTAGGTTAAGCATTTGACTTCAGCTCATGTCATGATACCAAGCTTCTGGCATTGAGGCCCAAATCAGGCTCCATACTCAGTGGGGAGTCTGCTTCTCCCTCTGCCTCTCCCAAGCATGAGCAGCTTCTATCTCTACTAAATAAATAAAATTCAAACAAACAAACAAACATCTCACTCACCAAACATTCTCCAAGGTCCAAATATTGTGTACTGCATGCAAGAAGAACCACTGAAGATGACTGACCTAAGGGACTGAGTGACCAAAAAGAGCAATAGAGCGCATACAGCGTAATATGGGACACTCACTCACAGGACCTGGATATCATGTAATCTCAACATCATAAAGCCATTACTCTCAAGTGCAGGAAACATGACAATCTTTTCTAACAAGTGGAAAACAGGGACCTCTGCAATATGGCAAGACAAAGTAATTCATCACAAAAGAAAGAATAAGAAAGTGTTGGGGCACCTGGGTGGCAGAGCGGGTTAAAGCCTCTGCCTTCAGATCAGGTCATGATCTCAGGGTCCTGGGATCAAGCCCTGCATTGGGCTCTCTGCTCAGCAGGGAGACTGCTCCCCCCTCTCTCTATCTGCCTCTCTGCCTACTTGTGAACTCTCTCTGTCAAATGAATAAATAAAATATTTTTAAAAAATTGTCATGACTAGAGATCTAACTGAAACAGATCTAGCAATATGCCTGATGGAGAAATTAAAACCACAATCATCAGGATAAAATCCCTATTCATGAGAAAGAATAGAAGTCATCAGGTGGAAACTTATGACAGAGACAAAAATAAAAATATTTTAAAAAATAAAAAGAAACAAAAAAAATAAAAAAAATTGAATGAGAAAATTAAGTAATAGATTTGAAACCAAGTGGATGTAATGACTACAAGAAAGGAAGAAACAGAACAATGAATAAGTAATAAAGAAGATAGAAAATATAAAATGAAGAAAGTGAAAAAAAAAAACAGAGAAGGAATAATTATGGATTACAAGAATAAGCATTAGGGAAGTCAGTGACTCCATCAAACCTAAACACATTTGTATCATAGTTGTACCAGAAAAAGATGAGAAATTAAAGGGTGATAAGGGTTCTTTGAGGAAATAATAGATGAAAACTGCCCCAATCTGATGAAGAAAACAAACTCCAAATCCAGGAGGCACAGAGAACTCTTATTGAAATCTGCAAAAGTAGGTCAACTCCAAGACACAATGTAGAAAAATTAGCAAAATATAGAGATAAAGAAAAAATCCTAAAAGCAGAAGACAAAAGATGTCTTTAACCTACAAGGAAGACTCATAAGACGGCCTTTGGCTCTCTACACAGAAACTTGGCCACCCAAAAAGGAGTAACAAGATATAATTAATGTGATAAGTGAGAGAAATCTGCAGCCAAGAATAGTCTATTCATCAAGGCTACAATTCAGAATAGGGGAGATAAAGAGTTTCCCAGACAGATAAAAACTAAAGGGATTTGTGATCACTAAATGAGTTCTGCAAGTTAACACTAAAGGAGATTCTTACAGAGAGAAGGAAAGACCAAAAGTGAGAAAAACTAGCAAGGAACTGAGAAAATCTCCAGAAACATCAACAAAACGAGTAATAAAATGCCAATAATATGTCTATCAATAATGACTGAATATAAATGAATGAACTGCTCCAATCCAAAGACATAGTGTGTCAGAATGGATTTAAAAACAAGATCCAACTATATGCTGCATCAGAGACTCATTTTAGACCTCAAGATACCTGCAAATTGAAATGAGGAGATGGAGAATCATTTGTCACGCAAATGAATGTCAAAAGAGAGATAGATTGGCAAAATTTACACAGGACAGAACAGATTTTAAACCAAAGACAGTAACAAGATGTAGACAAGGATACTATATAATAATAAAGGGCACTATCCCACAAGAACATGTAACATTTATAAATATTTTTGCCCCCAAGATGTAACAAGTAAAATGACTATATTTAAATTTGTCACCCAGGAAGAATAGTAGAACAGGCTACAAGACAAATTTCAAGATGCCAGAATATTAGCGGTGACACTGTCAAAGTTTTGAATGTAATGGATATTTTAAAATTGTTTCGAGTTCTACATTTCCGATTATTTTTGTTTTTAATTAGATTTATACATTAAATATGCTTACTCTGATTCAGTGATGAAAAAAAGGATGTGTAAAACATTGAAAAATTTACCACAAATAAATCCATTTAGTTTTTTTTACCATATCATTATTTTTAATGTCCAGAATTTATTTTTTCTCCCAAATATGTTTATTTTTCAGTGTTACAAGATTAATTGTTCATGCACTACACCCAATGCTCCATGCAGTATATGCCCTCCTCAATACCCACCACCAGGCTTGCCCAAACCCCCACCCCCTCAGCTCCAAAACCCTCAGTTTGTTGCTCAGCATCCACAGACTCTTATGGTTCATTTTCCCCTCTTATTTCCCCCATAAACCCTTGCCTTCCTTCTCACAATGCCCTCCATGTTTTTCCTTATGTTTCACACGTAAGTGAGACCATCATGTCCAGCATTTATAATCCGAGATCCAGAGCTCTCTCCCCACCTCAAGTTTATAAATTTTCAATTGGCTTGTGAGGCTAATAGGAATACTTTTTGTTTAATTTGGTTTCTGGGAAGGCTTCATTTCCAAATGGTCCTCAATAGCCATCTGATCAAATGGAATTATGTTCCTTATCTTCTCCAGCTCTTTTTCATATTATGCAATCCTGGCTTTTGCAGGACACAAAAACTCAGTTCAACATTTTACATCTCCTTTTTCTTCAGCATCCAACTGAACATTTTATTTATTTATTTATTTATTTATTTATTTATTTATTTATTTATTTATTTATTTATCCTCTGGCACAGGAAACTTCAGCGCATTAAACTTCTTCTCAAAGTCGTCTACCAAGCCAGCCTTTGTCCCACTGGCCTTGTAGTAAGCCCAGATGATAGCAGGTGCTTTCTCAGGGAGAGTAGCCAACCTGGAGGTAAGTGTCTCATTGCAGGTTTCAGGGAGTTCGCAATGGCCTTCTGGTCTCAGGGTATGATCTCCCACAAAGCTACCCAATCAGTGGCTTTTAGAGCAAGTTTTCACTGAGCCATCTTTTTTTTCTTTCCCCAAATATGTTTATTTTATTTTTTCAGTGTTACAAGATTTATTGTTCAGGAACCACACCCAGTGTTCCACTCAATACATGCCCTCCTCAATACCCACCACCAGGATCACCCCACCCCCACCCCAATCCCTCTTAAACCCTCAGTTTGTTGCTCAGAGTCCACAGTCTCTCATGGTTCATCTCCCCCTCTGGTTTCCCCCCATTCACCCCTCCCTTCCTTCTCACAATGCCCTCCATGATTTTCTTTATGCTCAGCATGTAAGTGAGACCATAAGGTAATTGGTTCTCTCTGCTTGACCTATTTCACTCCGCATAAGCTCTTCCAGTCCCATCCATGTTGATACAAAAGTTGGATATTTGTCCTTTCTGATGGAGGCATAATATTCCATTGTGTATATGGACCATATCTTCTTTATCCATTCATCTGTTGAAGGGCATCTTGGTTCCTTCTACAGTTTGGCAATTGTGGCCATTGCTGCTATGAACATTGGGGTACATGTGGCCATTCTTTGTAATGCGTCTGCTTCTTTGGGGTAAATATCCAGTTTCAATGAGCCATCTTGAGATCCTTCACGACCCTGGCTGCCCAGTCCATTTAGTTTGTTTGTTTTTTTTTTTTTTTTAAGATTTTATTTATTTACTTGACAGAGAGAGAGATCACAAGCAGGCAGAGAGGCAGGCAGAGAGAGAAGGGGAAGCAGGCTCCTTGCTGAGCAGAGAGCCCGATGCGGGGTTCAATCCTAGGACCCTGAGATCACGACCTGAGCTGAAGGCAGAGGCTTTAACCCCCTGAGCCACCCAGGGGCCCCTCCATTTAGTTTTAAAACCAATTTTCTGACTTTCAAACAGCAGATTTTTCTTTTTATTTCTTTATTTATTCAAACCAAATAAATATGTAAAAACTCTCAGAACTATGTTTGTTTTAAAGATTTTATTTATGTATTTGTCAGAAAGAAGGAGATCACAAGCAGGCAGAGAGGCAGGCAGAGGAAGAGGGGGAAGCAGGGTCCCTGCTAAGGAGAGAGCCCAATACAGTGGTCAATCCCACAACCCTGAGATCATGACCTGAGCTGAAGGCAGAGGTTTTAACCCACTGAGCCATCCAGGTGCCCTGGAACTATGTTTAAGAGTAGAAAACTTTAGCGGAACCTGGATTTATTCACCAGAAATTTAAAAGTGTTTTCTCTTCATCTCACCTAGGCTTTCCAACATCCGATTTATGATGTGAGTGTCATCTTTCTATCCTATCTCCTGGAATGTCTTGTGAAAGTAACACATTCTACTTCTCTGGAATGCTTTTCCAGAAAAATTCTACCTAAAAATTACCTGATGTGGTATTGGTTTCTGCTGCTGATAATTATCCACAAGGAAATTTAAATTGTGTCATTTTGGAACACATTTTATGTTTCCCCCATTCCTGCTTACCTGTTCAGCCTATGGAGCAAATGCATCTTTATTACTTTGAATACTTCTGGCTCTAATGCTGTTGGTGGTCTACAAGTCCTTTTCTTCAGTAGTAGCTTTGGCCTGTAGGGTATTTTGCAGACATTACAGCTTATTTACCTCTTTCAGAAGGTTTCCCTTACTCACAGTGATATTTGAAGACATTGGGCATAATTAACATAAAGACTTGTTTCTTATGTGTTCTGCCCTCAACGCCTCATTCAGGTGTTCCCTCATTCACTTCCGGAGGGAAGTCCCAGAGAACAAGAGTAAGCTGGAGATCACAAAGGCATGGGGGCCACTGACATTTCTCTTTTTCTCCTGGCAATCGTCTCTATGTAACTGCAGATGTTGCATCTCAAATTAGCTGCTGGTTCTGTCGTGTTTGTGTTTCCCTGTGTAACGTCCAAGTCAGCTTATATTTTGGTACTGAAAAATTATAGAACTCCTCTCCGATATTCTTTACATTCAGTGCAATCAAGAAAAGCATGATTCTGCACTTTATTCAAAATAATGAGCAAGACATTGTCTTTAAAATCATCATTGAATAGATGTGTGTTCCAATTCTTGCTAGGAAAATTATAAAGTCGTATTGTGTGTATGGGAGAGGGGTTCCATTATGGTTTCCATAACTCTGGTACAGGATGAATCTTCTTTACTATCCACACTTTGAGGGACATTAATTAATCTGGATGTATCTGCGCCATTTATTGGTCACAGGAATATTCAATTTGATATTCAAGGAAACCTACAACTTCCTTATAGAAGTGGGATCCTTAAATATAACACATTTTTGAGATTCGGGATTTTTTGCTGCATTTTCTTTGAAAGGTATTTCCTTGATTCATAGGTCATTGGGATAATTTGCAGTGAATTTTGAAAGCACACTATTTTTTAAATTGCTCTCTTTCTTATTATGGCAAAAGACATAGATGACTTTTTTCTCCCCAGGCCCCCTCACCATATCAGCAAACAACAGAGAGCTGAGCTGTGCAATGAAAAAACATAAGAGTTTTCTGGCAAAAAAGGAAAACATCGAATTCTGTTGAAATGAATTTAAATGTTCTGTACCTGCTATTCCCCAAATTCACTACAATACGATGCTATTTATTAAACACCTCTTATTTAATCGAATATTTGCAGGGTGAAATATTGGAGACAGAAACAGAAAAATGATGTTTTCAAGATTTCAGATTATTAAATTTAATATAAGTTATAAATGTTAAAATGTATATATGAATAACATACGGTGTCAATTAAATAGTATAAATACTTAAAGATTTAAAAAATGTAAGATTTAATATAGTTTAAAAGATAGAATAAATTAATACTACTAGAATCAAGTGGTAAGGCAGTAGTCAAACATACACCATTCAAACCACCCCCAACAGAGATGGTAAAGTCTGTTCCTGCAGAAGAAATGCTGATTAGCTATGCAATACACTCTAAGTCAGAAAATAGAGTGTGAATTACAGAATGAGACAAACTAATATAAACGTAAGTGAATATTTTTATTCTCTTCTGTTTTGGAACAAGATTCTTGACTTCCACAACTCTCAGTAAATTTCAATATGAAAATAACTAAAAATATGGTTACAGGCATGTGTGGGTAGGGTAAAATCAGATATATCAATTTCTTGGTTCATTGAGGGTCATGACACTGGTTATTAAACATTGCTCCAAATTCACTTCTTTCTTTTTTTTTATAAGATTGTATGCATGTATTATTTATTAGTTAATTTTAATTATTCTTACCATTTTAAATTTTGTTTTATATTTTCAGTGCTCCAAGTTTCATTATTCATGCACCATACCCAGTGTTCTGTGCAATATTTGCCCTACTCAAAACGCACAACTAGGCTCAACCAAACCCCCATACCTCTCCTCTGCAAAACTCTCCATTTGTTTCAGAGTCCACAGTCCATCTTGGTTCATCTCCCCTTCCAATTCATCCCAATTCAACCTTCCTTTCCCCCTCCCAATGACTCCATATTTTTCCTTATCTAATCACATAAGTGAAATCACAAGATAATTGACTCTTTCTGCTTGACTAAATCAAGTATAATCTCTTTTTCACTCAGCATAATTGTTTCCAGTCCTGCCCATGTTGATACAAAAGTTAGGTATTCATCTTTTCTGATGGAGGCATAATATTCCATTGCATATATGGAACATATCTTCTTTTTCCATTTGTGTGTTGAAGGGCATCTTGGTTCTTTCCACAGTTTGGCGATTGTGTCCATTGCTGCTATGAACATTGGGGTACATGTGGTCCTTCTTTGTACTGCATCTGCACCTCTGGGGTAAATGCCCAGTAGTGCAATTGCAGGCTCATAGGTTATTTCTATTTTTAATTTGTTCAGGAATCTCCACACTGTTTTCCAAAGTGGATACACCAACTTGCATTCCCACCAACAGTGTAAGAGGGTGCCCCTTTCTCCACATCCTCTCCAACATTTGCTGTTTAGAGTTTTCTTGATTTTGGCTGTTCTAACAGTTGTAAGATGATATCTCAATGTGGTTTTGATTTGAATCTCCCTGATGGCTAATGATGATGATCATTTTTTCATGTGTCTGTTAGCCATTTGTATGTCTTCTTTGGAAAAGTGTCTGTTCATGTCTTCTGCCCATTTTTTGATGTGATTATCTGCTTTGTGAATGTTGAGTTTGAGAAGTTTAGATAGATCTTAAATATCAGCCATTTGTCTGTAGTATCACTTGTGAATATCTTCTCCTATTTTGTGGGTTGTCTGTTTGATTTATTGACTGTTTCCTTTGGTGTGCAGAAGCTTTTTATTTTGATGAATTCTCAATACCAAGAACCATAAGATCCTTGGGAACAAACCTAACCAAGGTGGTAAAGGATCTATACTTGAGGAAATACAGAACACTCATGAAAGAAGTTGAAGAAAACACAAACAAAGTGGAAAAGCATTCCATGCTCATGGATTGGAAGAATAAGCATTGCTAAAATGTCTATATTGAATGCTACCTTAAAATCGTTCTGTCCCAACCTCATTCGAAACTTATAGGTATTCTACTTTCTTACCCAGGCCCACCCTTTTGAATTTCATATGATGAATTGAATTATTTACAGCTGTGTCTGTGGCAAATTCCATCCTATGTATCACTTTCTCAGTTACGGTTTTCCTAATAACTAGATTTAAATGAACACACTCACTATAACTCTATATTGATACCTTATTTCCTACACTACATTTTGAATCCAGGAATTGTCAGTTTTAACCTGTTTATTGCCAGTGTGAGATACAGTAACAATTACAGATATAAAATATACAAGGTTGTAGATAAAAGATACCTAGAATATATATGTGTATGTGTGTATATATATATATATATATATATATATATATATAGTGTCAAATAATTGTTTAATAGATGAATAAATGGTAGTTTTCTATTATTAAGATGGAGGTTTTGGTCATTATAACTTCAAAACCGCATTGTGGAAAAATTTAAGGAAACAGATTCCTAGAAGAGATAATCACTTCAAGATAATCACTTCAAGATAATCACTTGAAGATTTATATTTATATTTATATTTAGAGTGAACAGTAAGACCAGGTATTGAAATCTCTTGTCAAAGCAATCATGTCCCTCTAGGTTTAGGCAATATCAATTGGGACCCAGTCAGTGTCCTGATGATGCAGATTAGAGGCCACATCCTCTTGCATTTCAAATCATGAATGAAGGAGAAATCACACCTATTAGGTATCAACTGAGATTTCGCTTTCCTTTAATACTTGTAAAAGTAGGCACTTCCTTTGGGCACTGTACTTATGTTCTGAGCCTGGAAATGTCAACCAAATTTTATAGCATGTAATTCAAATAAAATAATTCATGTTCATTAACATAGAGACATATTGAGTACTAAAATGTACATTTTATTGTGTTAAAATGATTTTTAGATGTATTTGAAGGAAGGACTTCAGCCTTCTGATCATTCAAAAATAAAAGATTTATGTGTGCACAAATTATAAAATTTATACAGTTTATATATATGGAGAGAAAGAGACAGAGATACAGAGAGATAGAGAGACAGAGAGACACAGGGAGAGAGAGAGAGAGAGAGAGTCTCAGCAGGTTAAATACAGGAAAATTTTACCTCACTCATAAAGATGCCTTTTTCCTGGCCTGTCTGCATGACTTAAGGGCAGGATGATCAGAGTGCTTCCATTTTGACCATTGTAGAGTGGGCCAGGATAAAAGAATGGTCTCAAGGCCTCTGTGAAGCACTGTGTGTAGGTGTAGATGTGAGACTTGTTGGTCACATTATAAAAGGAGACCTTCCCGGCCTCATAGTCCAAGAAGATTCCAATAATCTCCGGAGGTTTGTCAAGGTGGAGTATTACTTGTGGATTTTCAAGAGCTTGGTATTCATTACTTCTTCTCAAGCACAGTGTCCAGAACCCAGCCTCTGGGGACACCATGATTTCTCCTTGTCTGCAGACTGAATCTTTACAAATGCCCAAAGTCCATTTCATTTTATTTTTCACACTCACTTCCCAGTAATGTCTACCTTCAGAAAATATTTACTGACCTAATACACAGACAAGGTTATCAAACCGCTGCCTACTCTCGGGTAGCTCTTGGAAGTTATCACCTCCTTTCACACTTCTCTTGTCTTCACCAAGTTGGAGATACGGATGAGCTGTGTCTGGATCCAAGGTAACATTCTCTATGGAAAAACATGCTGTCAGTCTTAGCTATGATCAATAATAACCCATAATATTTAGCACATTGTACAACTGATCCTCTTCTGTCTAGAATCTTTCCATAGATCCTATAGATCTATAGATTTCTTCAAATGAAGCTGTTCCGTCCCTCAAGTTATGCTTTTTATATCACTTCTATTTATCAACTCACACACTTGAGAACTTCATAATGAGCATTTGTTCAGAATGGGGAAAAAATGAGTATCTAAACATCTAGATATTTTCTCATCAAAATAATTTTTGAATATGGTCAGTGTCACACTAGACACTTATGTGCCTAATGCTGTTTGAAGTACATTTATATATATTTACTTTTAATAACAAATCAGTCAAATGGAGAAATATTTTTATTTTGTAGTTGACACAAGAAAGATGAGAAGTTTGTCCAACTATGATTACTAACATCCATTAATGTTTGGATTCAAGTACCTATCTTATTCAACTTATGAGTTAATGAAAGCCAATTGCATATACTTACTTTGTGCCTGTATGTTTTTGACAATTTTTTGATAAAATGGAAGTTTGGGAAGAAAAAATAAAATGTGTGTGTGTGTGTGTGTGTGTGCATTCTATGTGAGGTTGTGAGTGTGTTATAGTCTCCCTTCTCTGGTGACCCAGTGGTAGCTAAAAGTAAGAATCTATATCCAAGTACTTCAGTCTCTAGTTACCTGCAAATTGTTGAGCATATTTCAACCCTAAAATTAAAAAGAAAAGAAATGAAAATTATAATTTTGAAACCGACACTTAGCAGTGAATAAAACAGGAAAGAGGTGAATGGTCAAAACAAGCACGTGAGTCAGGGCTAGAGGTGGCCATTTTCCTTACTCATCTTCTCCCAGCAATTTTCTCCTTTCAGAATGAATTTTACATAGTGAGAGTTTGCTTTGAAATATATTTACATTTCTATTCTCACAGAGAAACATTACTTAGCAAGTTCTTCATGAATTTTTTCTGAAAATCCAAACTGAAAAATCCTTGTGAGAAGTTGACTAGGAGTTATTAACTAGACTCTTTCTAATAGTTGCACATGTAAGTCATTTGGATTAATAAAAATCAATGGATGTATTAAAGTTACAGATTTGAAAAATAATTGATTAAAGCCTTTCAGTTGGCTTTGCTTTAATGTAATTAAAGGGATCTTAATGCACATTGTTTTGCCCAGAAACAGCCACATCCCTGTGTTTGCATTAAGCACATGGACCCCTACAGACTGGCCTCACAAAAAATGTATAAACCTAAGAAGCCGGCACTGAAAGCACCACATATAATTTCTGTCTCTCTTCACCTGAAGAATTAAAAACTAAATGCAGGGGCTCCTGGGGGGGGGGCACATTTAAGCATCCAACTCTTGGTTTTGGCTCACATCATGATCTAAGAGCTTTCATCTCAAGGTCTGGAGATCAAGCCCCACATCTGGTTCCACACCCAGTGTGGAGTGTTCTTGCTGATCACTCTCTCTCCCTCTGCCTCTACTCCCTCTAAAATAAATTTTAAAATATTTTCAAAAGTTAAAAAATAATGAAATGCAGTTACTTTTGCTACAATGTTTGTTTTTAAAAATGCAAATTTGTCCAAATTTATTAACATATTAAGAAATAATTTGAAGCTTAAAAACATGGGCAGCTCAGTGGGATAAAGCCTCTGCCTTCCACTCAGATCATGATCTCAGGGTCCTGGGATTGAGCCCTGTATCTGGCTCTCTGCTCAGCAGGGAGCCTGCTTCCCCCTCTCTCTCTGCCTGCCTCTCTGCCTACTTGTGATCTCTCTCCTCTCTGTCAAATAAATAAATAAAATATTAAAAAAAGAAATAACTTGTTTATATAGTGAATTTTTCACTTATATGTTTTTTGTGATATGGAAATCTAAACCCTATTGAATCTAGTGGTGTAGAATTACATAAACTATATAAACACACACACAAATGCACACATATACACACACGTCCCAGAAGGACAATAACATACACCCACCCACAGCTGGTATTACAATTTTCTGCACTACCACTTCATAGGGACTATTAGCCACCATCCTCACCAGGGGTGCACAGCTTCATGCCTTTCCTTTCTTTGGTTTCTATCCATATTTCTTTTTTGTTCTTTTCCTCTCTTTGTTTCTAATTTCTATCTTTATTGTCTATTTATTTTATTCTCTTCCTTTGCACAAGTTATGGGGCACAGAGTTGAAGGTAGGAAAGTTGCATAGGCCCATGTGTAAACCTCAGATCTCTTTCCTGGTAAAGTGCCATATTATCATATGTGGAGATATTTCCTAACAACCTAACAAGTATAAAATTCTGTAATCATTTTGCTAGGTTTTATTTTTTTTTTAAAAAAACACGTCACCAACACATTTTTTGACTACCTTGCCTGTAATGCCATATTATGGACTGAATTTCCTTCTAGAAAATTCTTATGTTAAGATCTTAAACCCCAATTTAATCATATTGGGAAGTGGGGGATTTTGGAAAGTAATTTGGTCATAACAGTAGGGCCTTCATTAATAAGATTAGTGCTCTTATAATAAGAGACATAAGCACTTGTTCTTGTTCTCAGCTTTCTGTCATGTGAGAACACAGTGAGAATATGACAGTCTAGATGCCAGGAAGTGGACTCTCAGACACTAGATCTGCTTGTGCCTTGACCTTGGATTTTCCAGATGCCAGAGCTGGGAGAAAAATCAGCAAAATGAAATGAAACATACCAAATGGGAGAAAATACTTATAAGTCATGAAAAAGAGGTAATATTCAAAATATATAAAGAACATATATATATAATATATAAATAACATATACAAATCGATAGCATGAACCAATCTGATTAAGAAAGTGGGCAGGGACATGAGTAGACATTTTTCCATAGAAAATGTACAAACATCCAAAACAACAAAAAGCACCAGAAAAGATGACCAACAGTATATATGTATATATAAATATACATGTTATGCATATAACATTATATAGATTATATTATATATGACATATTATATAATTATATATTACACATAATCATCTTATATAATTATGTATTATGTATATAATATATAATTTATACTTATATATAATTGCTTATATATACTTAAATGTATAGTTTTTATTATTATTCAGCCACTGAGAAAAGGAAATTGCACTTGTGACCACACAAATGAAGATGATATGTGAATGCTTTATTCTATCTGAGGTAAGTCAAAAAGAGAAATATAAGTACTGTATGGTATCACTAATACATGGATTTAAAAAAAAAAACTTAAATAATAAAAACAGAAAATATAGTAGTTATTATCAGAAGCTGTGGTGAGAAGAATGGTGGAGATGGTAGCCAAAGGGTGAAACCTTACAACTAGGAAATGATTAAGTCCTGGAGATCTTTGCACAACATCGTGATTGTACTCAACACTAAGGTATTATTAACTTCAAAGTTGCTCAGAGGATATATCTTAATTGTTTTTACACAACAAATGAATTATAATTATGCAATTTTACGGTGGTGTTAGCTAATCTTATGGTGATAATTACATTGTAATATGTAAATGTATCAAATCAACATATACATCATAAACTTACATGATGAAATATGTGAATTATATACCAACAAAAGTGCTAAGACAAATAAGCACTTATTTTCATTAGTGTGTCATAAAGAACTGTCTCAAAGTCACTAAGAGATTAGATTTTATTTATTTATTTTTACAGATTTTGTTTATTTATTTGAAAGAGAGAGAAAGAGCACATGTAGCCAGAAAGGCAACAGAGAGAGAGGGGGAAACAGCCTCTGTACTGAGCAGAGAGCCCAATGTGGGGCTTGATCCCAGGACCTTGAGATCATGACTTGAGCAGAGGCTTTAACCCCCTGAGACACCAGGTGCCCCAATAGATTTTTTAAAAATCTAAAAAGTTAGATTTTAACCTCACTATAAGGTTGCCTGGATAGCTCAGTTGGTTAAGTATCCAACTCCTCATTTTATCTCAGGTCATGATCTCAGGGTCCTGAGATGGAGCTCTAAGTTGGCCTCAAACCTCACTGGGGAGTTTGCTTGTGATTATCTCCCTCTGCCCTCCCCACACTCAACCTGTCTCTCTCTCTCTCAAACCAATCAATCATCAATCAATCAATCTTTATAAAATATATCTTCACAATAAAAAGTTAATTATAATTATAAAAGTGATATGGATATGAGAAGCACTAGAAAATGCTTGTATGGTCCAAATATTGCAATATAGAAATATCCCATGTACAAAGTAAAAAATAAAAAAAAAATAGAATCCTTATGTACATGAATTTTGCCAGATATATTTCTAGGCATATAATGTTTTAGAATTGATCAATTATCATTGGAAATTAACTTCCTCTATAATTTTCATAGATCTAATATATTTTTCTGTAATACCTTATCTCTAAAGTATAAACAAATACCACTTACCTATCACTGGAATTAAGTCATATGTGAAAAAAGAAAAGATAGAACAAGGAATTCAACAGAGTATGTGCAGAAGAATTTATAGAACAGCAGACTCTATGCAAAAGTTTTAAACTCTGACTTGCTAGAATATTAGCCAAGTAGGTGAATATGAGAGAGAGAGAGACTGTGTGCGTAGAGAAAATAATGCGGCATTATGTCTTTCATCTCCAACAGATGATTTCTAAGAGATTCCGGAGTATCATGATCTAAGCCCATGCCTTCATGATCTGCCTCCTTTCTTCAAGAAGGAAGTCAGTCCATGCATATCTATCTGATGACTGTGTGGACCTCATTCCACAAATTTCCTGCAGATTACCCATCGGATTTTAGCTGCCAAACACCAGAACATCAGTGAGCCTTTAGAAGGCATCCAGAGTCAGCAGTAACCTGAAGCAGTCAGTCAGGTTTCTTTGCTCATCTCCAGAAATGTAATTTCAATGTTTAGTAGTTATTTATCTTTTTTGAAAGCATTCATTAAAATTGCATGGACCAGCATTCTTCATGGTGTGGCTCCTGGCACACTAGCATCACCATTTCTAATGTGGGACCTTCTTAGAAATGCCCATACTTGATTCGAACTTACACCTGTTGAATTAGAAATTCTGAGATGGATACCAGCAATACGTGGCCTCCATGTGGTTCTGATGCATGCTTGGGATTGAGAACATTTGCTCTATGTAGCCAGAACCAATTGCTCTTGGAAGAGTTTGTACAGTGTTTCTGCCCTAGATCTTTGAACCTGACAAAACACAGCTAGTCCTCAAGGATGTGGCTAGAGCACTGCTCATAGAGAGAGACACATCACTGGTCTTTCCTTCACTTCTCACTGTAGTCTATACATTGGAACATTGATAAGGAGAGGTCTAAGGGACCATTCCGAGCTTTCACAATTCCTGCCATCTTCTATTTTGTTCAGGCACAACTTGAAACTATAACCATATCCTCTCAATAGAAGCTGAGCTCCCTGAGTTGGAAATCAACCAACTCTGAGGTTCTGCATGGCTCTGTTGGTTCAGGATCTGCCTAAAGCTCAGGTCATGATCAGGGAGTCATGGATTCAGGCCTAATTCAGGCACCCGGCTAGGCGGGAGTCTGCTTCTTCTTATCCCTCTGACCTTTCCCAGTTGATGTGCTCTTTTTTTGATGGACCCACTCTATCTTGCTTACCCTCTCACACTCTTAAAAATAAATACACAAATATATAAATAATCTTAAAAAATAAACCAAATCACCATGCTTCTTCCTGAAAGAATTAAAATATAAAAAAGAAAAATTCAAAACAAAAAACAAATGGAAATAAAATTATTTATAAGATTTGTCTAGGGTTTTGCTGAGGAGTCATTTGGCTCAAAAATGGATGATAAATTAGTGCAATATGACTAAGTCCGAATATCAGATAGAAAAATAAAATCTAATGAACTATCAAAAATCTAATCCCTAAAATCAAATAAATGGAAGCAGATTAAAGAGAAATGACACATAGAAAGCTGACTGACCCAAAACACATTAGGTAAAAATACAGTTGGTGAATATAAAAGCCATGGCAAAGCAATAAATCAAGAACAGAGAACAAATCTGGAACCAATTTTTTCCACCAAGGGTCACTGATGCCTGGTACTAATTATCAAACTTTAGGCAACTGAAGAGATCACTGCAAGACAGTTGAGGAATTATGGTCATTAAGAATGAGATATTATTACCATCTCAGTGAACAAAGTCAGTGTATCAGTTGTGGAGACCAGGAAGAGGCTCATTTATTTGTATTTCCTTCTCCCTTATCTCCCACTTCGGCCTATACCTTGACTTCTTCCTTCAGACATCTCCAAACTCCCTGAAGCATATATTGCCACCATCGTCCACACCCTCCTGAGTCCTTCCAACTCCTGTGAAAGTTCCCTGACTGGCCTCCCAGTGCCCACTCTTGTACACACTAGAGGATTCTCTAAGGCAGTCTTGTTAGAATGCTCATCATATGATCTCCTTAGAGCAAATATCCCTCACTCAGAACTGATCCTTTCCTTTCACCACTAAAGGGACCAAAATAAAATACTAAAAGGGACAGGTGGTTAATGATCTGCCTTCTCACTACATCCTCAGTCTTATTTTCTTCCTCTTTCATTGCATCAAGGTATTTCGATATTTTTTATTCTTGTTTTGATGTTAGACACATGAGGCAAAGGATAAGTTCTTTGCATTTACCTATGTGGTGTCCTTTTATGCACAATTGGTTTCATATCAAAGTCTTTGCTCAATAAAATAGGTTGTTGTTGAGGATGAGAATTATAAAAAGAATACCTAAAGAATTTAACCACTAGACCAACCTACATTCCTTAAACTATGGATACAGGCACCTGAGTGGCTCAGATGGTTAAGCATCTGCCTTCAGCTCAACACATGGCCCCAAGGTCCTGCCATCAAGCCCCACATTGGCCTCCCTGCTCAGCTAGGAACCTGTTTCTCCCTCTCCCTCTACTATTCCACACGTGTGTGCTCTCTGACTCTCTCTATCAAATGAATAAATAAAATATTAATAAATGAATAAGATATAAATGAAGAAATAAATCTATGTCAAAATGATTCCCTCATTCTTTGGGATACTCTATTTGATTGATTTAATAAGAGAGAACTTCTGTGTTGGCATTCATTGTCAAATGATGTCTAAGACTTCTTTTGTTCAGAGAGGTATTAATTCAACTCTAGGAAAATGAGTTGATAAGAACTATTGGAAATTGGGGCGCCTGAATGGCTCAGTGGGTTAAAGCCTCTGCCTTTGGCTCAGGTCATGACCTGAGGGTCCTGGGATCAAGCCCTGCGTCAGGTTCCATGCTCAGCAGGGAGCCTGCCACCCCCCTCTCCCTGCCTGCCTCTGCCTAATTGTGATCTCTCTCTCATGCGTGTGCTGTCAAATAAATAAAAAAAATATTAAAAAAAAAGAACAATTGGAAATTGAACATGAGAATGTGCTGTGGTTTTGAGGTTGAATTACTTGGAGATCAGTTTCTGATTTCAATCAAGACAGGTTTAGGTTCTAGGACCAACTGAGAGGACTTTGAACATTGATCAGTAGCTTACTTTGTAGGATTACGTGGGTCACAAAGAGATTCTAAATCCAAATACCATTCCAAAATCAGATGGAGACGGGACAACTTTGCAAACAGTCTCTGGGAGGTTTCCAGGCTAAGGTTGGCAGAGTCAAAAACAAACAATAAATCTTGTAACACTGAAAAAATGAAATAGACATTTTTGGGAAAAAATAAAAATAAAAAAATGCAAAAAAAATAAACTAGATTTGACACAGCATGTTTCCTTTTAATTTGCACTACCATTATGCTTATAACATAACTGAGGAATATATACTGTTTGTGATATTAAAGGCTAACTATGAAATGGAAAGTGAGGAAGCATATAGAGACTTCTTAGACCTTTTTATTTAGATGAATGTCTACCTTAGAAGAGATGCCTCTTAGCTTTTTTAAATTTCTTTTATGTTTTGTTTTCATTGGTGCTTTCTTTTTCTTTTTTCATATTTTCTCTTTCTGTCTGCTCCTGTACCACTAGCCATATAATGTGCGTTCTACCTTCAAGAAAA
>CM053607.1:127596879-127633149 GCA_028646535.1 Procyon lotor | reverse complement strand
AAAAAAATATATATCTTAATTAGCAGTGATATCTCAAGATATAGATTTTGGAGGGAACTCACCTGCCATGGAAACATGCACTTCCTTCTCCACATTGAGTATTAGGTTCCTTAAAACACAAGACAAGTTTGTTCCTGAACTTCTGTCCACTGTGAGAGATGACTCCACATAAAACAGTCCATTTTCTTCCATTTTCATTGTCTCAGAAGCTGGAACCATATGCAGCCCTTGATGGTTCCTCCATTGCACCTCAGGCTCTGGATACCATCCCATGGATATGCAGCTCAATTTAATGCCCTTCCTATTTCCAGGCTCAATGTGAATATGAGGAGCTGTACCTGAGACTAGAATAAAAAGAGAGAGAATTAGCACTTCTCCAAATGTTTTGTTGCCAATTTACATTTTAATTAACTTCTATGAAACTCAATGTTCTTACTTATAAAACTGGAGTTTAGAAAATTAACTAGCCACAAGCACCTTTGGAGACAAAAATCCAGCTGTATCAACATTTATTAAAGTACTCAGATGCCTAGCATGCCTGTATTGTTTTCTTTTTACCTCTCTCCCCTTTGAAATATTACAGAGTATTTCATTTCATGATTCTTTTTTTTTTCTAAAGATTTTATTTATTTTACAGAGAGAATCACAGCTGGAGAGGGAACACAAGCAGAGGGAATGGTAGCGGGAGAAGCAGGCTCCCCGCCGAGCAAAGGGCCTGATGTGGGGCTCGATCCCAGGACCCTGGGATCATGACCTGAGCTGAAGGCAGACGCTTAACGACTGAGCCACCCAGGTGTCCCTCACTTCATGATTCTTAAAGTTGAGTAGAAAAGCATCCATCAAATCACTTGGAACCTCTAAATTTAAAGACACACATGAGTTGTTGGTTTTTGGCAGCAAATTGCTAGTGATTCTCCCAATATCTTTTATTCTCTAATTTTAAGGATGTTATTTTCAGTAAAAACTTATGATGTTGGGAATGCTACTTATATCAGTGTGGTCCAGACAAACTAGGTATGGCTGTCTACTGAGCACATGAAATATTGTTAGGGACTGAATTTCATATTTTCATCAGTATTGTTATATCAACAATATTTAAATTAAATTTCATTTTAACATGTGGCTAGTAGCTACCATTTTAGAGAGAATGCTTTGAGGAACAATATAAATTTTAGCTGTAGATATGCCAGCCGAGGCTAAAAATGCTTATTTGAACCCCCCTTACAATTAGGAATGGCTTTGATATGCTGATGGTGGTGTTCAAAATGAAAATGATGTGTATGCCTTCTAGAATATTTCCCCCAAATAAGTTTATTTTTTTCAATGTTACAAGATTAATTGTTCATAAGTAAAGAGACGCAATATTTCCTTCAGTCTTTCTTCATTTTCAAGGGCTGGACCACACAGAGTGCCTGTGAATCATCCTCAAAAGTGAATTATGCAGATGTGGCAAAAAATCAAGGTAAGAAATGTGTGAATCTCGGGACACCTGGGTAGCTCAGTCTTTAAGCGGCTGCCATTGGCCCAGGTCATGATCCCAGCATCCTGGAATCGAGCCTGGCATCTGGCTTCTCTGCTCGGCAGGAAGCTTGCTTCTCCTGCTACCATTCCCTCTGCTTGTGTTCCCTCTCTCACTGTGTTTCTCTCTGTCAAATAAATAAAAACTTAAAAAAAAAAAAAAGAAATGTGTGAACCTCACAGTGTCTAACCACTCTCTCTTCCAGTTCTGTGGTCCCTTCTCCCACAAGACTCAGAGAAAAGAAGCTCTGGTTTAAGCTACTGTCTTTTAAAGTTCAGTGAGTAGTAGTGGAGCATTCCACACAGTATTATACAGAGTAACTAATATGGTTGATAACAACAAAAATAATAGCAACAACAAAGATCAAATTCACTGGGATCAAATTATCCTGTCATGAATTGAATTGTGTCTTCTGAAAAGAGATGTTCAAGTCCTAACCTTCAATATCTGTGCCCTTATTTGGATACCTTTTGTATGTGTAATTAGTAGAGAGAAAATTATATGGGATTAGGGATGGTCCTAATTCAAAGTAAATGTTATCTATATAAACAGAAATAAATTTAGACACAGAGACACAGGAAACTGGCCCTCTGAAGATGGAGGCAGAAAATGGAGATACCCCAGCATAAGCCAAGGCATGTCTGTGGATTCCAGAAGCTGGAAGAGGAAAGGTAGCCTTCTCTTCAGATGTTTCCCTGAGACCATAATCCTGATGACACCTTGATTGTGAGCTCTAGCCTCCAGAACTGTGAGAAGATACATTTAGTTGTTCTCAGACCATCTCATTTACAGTAATTTGTTATGGCAGTCCTTCTGATCAGTTGGTGAAAGAAAATTATCTAATGTCATTGGATGCTGCATGGATGGCCAGACTCTGACAAAGCATCCTGAGGAGTTGACTAGTAAATAACATGCTATGCTAGTAATGACCTCATTGGCACAGTGATGTCCCCCAGTGCTGGTACTGATAAATGGTATGTTTAGAATATAGTAGCTTTGAGAATCAGTAGAGCACCATGGTTAGGGGGATAAGCTACAGATTCAGAGGTTACATTTGTGCTGGCTGGCATCAGTGACCCAGTTTACCTAATGATCCAATCTCTGTATACCTCCCTTCCCTTTTATTTAAATGAGGATAAAAATTGTCTCAACTCATATGATGGGTATAAAAATTATTTCATAAAAATTGTTTACTGTGCAGTAATAAATATCATTCACTTTAAAGAGTTAATCAATTAAAATACAAAGAAAATATGATTTCCATTTTATGGGATTTTTCAGCTTGAAAGGTCATTCCATTCCATTTCATGTATTCAGGCTTCTAAGATTTGAAGGGAAATGCAATTATGGGTGGGTATTTTCTGAAGACAAAATTCTATAATTCAGTTTTTGTAGAAACACAATAAATATTTCATTAGTGTCTGATGTTTTGGAGAGAGAAAAGTAATGCTGCACTTCAATCTATGCCATTCGCTTTACCTTATTGAATTTGTGGACTAAGGATAAAACACATTGTTTGGGTTCAGTTTCAATTAAAAATAGTAGTGGGGCCACCTGGGTGGCTCAGTGGGTTAAAGCCTCTGCCTTTGGCTCAGGTCATGATATCAGGGTCCTGGGATCGAGCCCAGCATTGGGATCTAGCCCTGTATTGGGATCTCTGCTCAGCGGGGAGCTTGCTTCCTCCTCTCTCTGCCTGCCTCTCTGCCTACTTGTGATCTCTCTCTCTGTGTCAAATAAGTAAATAAAATATTTTAAAAAATAGTAGTGGGAACTAGGGTGGGAGAGTGGATATTTTTAGAGGATTAAAACATCTATTCCAAATGTTGCTTTAACCATTACCGGTGTAACGTGAATTATCAAGACAAGACTGAGGGGTGTAAGTGGAGAAAAGATAGCTAACAAGAGAAGAAATCAGGTCACCATGGTTCTCCTGCTATTGCTGGTTTCTAAGTGGCGTCCTGGAGGCCTGGATGGTTTCTGACATAGAACAGGCTGACTTAAATACATTCTTTATCCATTTTGAATCTCTGCGGTTTTCATTGTCTTATGACCATGGCAAGGAAAGAAAACCATCATTTCAAGATTATGTCACCTAATATCAGAACTTTCAGTTTTGTTTCTTTTCTTTTAGGAAATGTTTTTGTTAAGTTTGTTTAAAATCTCTTTGGATGTTCTAGGCGTAGTAAAAAGGTAGGTGGAATTTATTGCTATTATTGGTAATATATGTCCACAGGGCAAATTAAGATCACCATAGGATTTATCTTACTTTTATTTATGTATTTTTTATGTCTGATTTTTGTTTTTGTTTCTCTTTTTTATTTTTTCTCTTTTTATTATATTATGTTAGCTACCATACAGTACATACATACAAATCTTAATTTTATTTAAAAAGTTGTGCTTGAGTAGAAAATGTAACTTCCCTTGCATATATGAGTTGGAAAATTCAATGAAGTGATATATGTGAGATGACCTCATCTACAAGGTATAGGAGACTGTAGATTTTAGAAAGTGTGTTAATAACAATTGTTGAAGCTGATAACAGACTCATGTTGAAACACAATGTCAGAGTTGAATGATAACAGCTTCAAGATAGGAAATTCACTCTTTTAAGGAAACTGGGGCAAAATGGAAGAGTAGTGGAAAGTTGTTTTCTATTTAGTGATAGGATTACTGTACAAAGAACAAGTTAAGTCTGAGATAAAGTTGAGATGACCTGAGAAATGACATGTTGTTCACTGAAGAAGCAAAGGTACAACTGACTCTCAAATTCAATGTCCCTGATAAGCGTTTACCCAAGGTTTAGAAAATGTCTGTAGGACTTGTTGAAGTGGATGTCTAACACCTGGATTGCTTCAGAAGTTACCACAGAAGAGTGACTGATTCCTGCTATTAAGGCAAAACTCAGTGAATGGATGAACATAATTGGTCTTATTCTTTCTTAGTGCCTGGCTAAATGCCTCCATGGGAGTGACACTCATTTGTGTATAATAGAGACTTGCACTGAGAAATCCCATTCTACTTACCTAAAAATGCAGACTTTCCCTAAACCCAGGAAGGAATCTCAGAAGTAGGTAACTATTTTATTCTGTGACTTTGCAGGAAAACTACTAGGGGATGTGTGGATCAAAGTGTCTTGTAACAAAAACTTTGACTCAAAGAGGTGTGTAAAACTTGCAAGCAACAAAAACAAAACAAAACAAAAACTTGCAAATAAGTCTCTTAGCAATGGCCACCTTTAATTTATGAATAATTATATAAGTATTTGCCCATTATTATGTAAATATGGATTAAGGATTACTTAGCGTATATGCAGAATTATCACTAATTAGGAGGTAGGAGCATTTGCAAACAGGTTAGGAAGTCCTGGAAGAGAAAATTTTCTGGTCTTTGGGAGGAAAGTCAATATTATTGACTCCATCTGATGGACTGGGATAGTTTCTTTTAATGTCCACTATAAAGGAGGTGATAGAGAAACTCATCATCTGAGCTCAGTATAAGGCCCTACAATGTTTATAGAGAAAATGGCTCAGTGTATGGTTGAATTAGAATCCTTAGCTTTCATTCTGACTGTACAGTTGTTTTGCTTTGTTTTGTTTTGCTTTGTTTTGCTTTAGTGGAAAATATCTGAGAGGGAGTGAAATCTAAGGGGAAAAATTATGCAAGATTCTGACTAAACACGGATGTCATACTGAGAGTCAGCAGCACCACATTTGATTGGACCTTACCAGAATGGGCAGCAGCAATGTGCAGAAAACCTAGCCTGATAGCAGGCTGGTGAGATTCTGCCTCTGTTTAGTTCCTTCTGTTTCTGAATAGAGCCTAAGATACATTTCTGGGACTTTTCTGAGATAGAGCACACTATAACCCCTGTTCTTTTTTTTCATTTAAAGTAAAGATGTTGGCATAGAAAAGATGCAAATATATTTTTACTACAGCCAAAAATGTCGAGATGGGCTTTTAGAATAATTTTACGTATTTAACTTTTTTGGTATTCCATCATAGTGTTTGTATATATTTAGCCACCTCTATCCATCTACACAAATATGTTAGACTTAATAATATGTTTCATGTACGTGTTGTTATTGCAGAGACTCACCTGTGACCAACACTTGGAATGTTGCCTCATTGTGGTATGTGGAACTTTTAAAGAAACAAGCATACTCCCCTTCATCTGAAAGTTGGATGGGATGAATCCGTAGGGCAACATGCCCTTTGGCAATATTCTCCTTCAGGAACTCTGTCCTCCCTTGGTACTCAGGACTCTGCTCCTTCATATCATTCTGGGAAGTACTATAATGATGCACCAGGCCAGAAGGTTCATTTCGGTACCATTTTACTTCCATGTTCTGAGCATCCATTGATGGACTGAGCTGGCAGGACAACACAGCCTCTTCCCCAACCAAAGCAACAACTTGTGCTCTCGGTCCTATCACTTGGAATTGTCCTGGAAATAATTTCAAAACAATAGAATCATCTCTGAGGTTGAGACAGGCGTGATTCTGACCATCTGATCAGCAAATAAGCAGACCAGGCTAATTGACATAGTGAGATCTAGCCATTTAATAAACAGATCTAAAATAAGGATACACAATAAACTGTTAAAGTAAGAGATAGTAGAGGATATGATGCTAATGTGCACAAGTCATATGGTCTTAACAAATTTACCTATTCCCTTTATCTATGATTGGAAATCAAATTATATGTCTCATTCTTTATGCCTTAGATTCATTCCATGTGTTATAAAATATTATTTTCATTTAACACATGGGAATATTGAATCAGTCAATAATTGCAAGCTGGTGCAGCCGCTTTGGAAAACAGTGTGAGATTCCTCAAGAAATTAAATAGAGCTACCCTATGACCCTGCCATCGCACTACTAGGCATTTACCCCAAAGAAGCAGATGCATTACAAAGAAGGGCCACATGTACCTCAATGTTCATAGCAGCAATGGCCACAATTGCTACACTGTGGAAAGAACCAAGATGCCCTTCAACAGATGAATGGACAAAGAAGATATGGTCCATATACACAACGGAATATTATGCCTCCATCAGAATGGATGAATATCCAACTTTTGTATCAACATGGATGGGACTGGAAGAGATTATGGGGAGTGAAATAAGTCAAGCAGAGAGATCCAATTACCTTATGGCCTCACTTACGTGCTGAGCCTACAGAAAAAGATGGAGGGCATTGTGAGAAGGAAGGGAAGGGTGAATGGGGGGATATCAGAGGGGGAGATGAACCATGAGAGACTGTGGACTATGAGCAACAAACTGGGGGTTTTGGAGGGGAGGGGGTGGCATTTGGGTGAGCTTGGTGTTGGATATTGAAGAGGACACTGGTATTGCATGGAGCACTGGGTGTGGTGCATGAAGAATAAATCTTATAACACTGAAAAAATAAAATAAATATATTTGAGGGAACAATAAAAAAAAGAAAAAAGAAAAAAAGAAAAAATAATTAATTTTTGGGTAAGTGATTAATGAATTGAGTGAATGGTAAATACTTCTTAAATACTTAATGATGAAAGCATGAACTGAGAATACTAATAGCAACAACCAAATATTCCCTTGCTTTAAAACATAATACTTAATATTATATAACTTAATATGAAATATAATGGGAAACATTTAAAAATGAGGTTTCTGTGTTAAGAAAAATGCAAAATTATTTATGTATTTTCCCATTTTTGAAGATAAATGTAAGATCCTATATACAATTTAATTTTCCAGGGTATTACAATATTATAGGCATAACAAGCAACCATATGTTAAATAAAAACCTTAAAATAACGATTGTTTTCTTGGTTTAAATCTTTTAAAGGGCTATATAATCTTTTGGTCCAGTATTGGTATTCAAATATTTCTTTCATAACGGTCTAGGGCTATCAGTTTGAAATGTAAGCATCAATGATGATAACATTCTTATCTTTGTCATTGTGTATGTTTAACCTAGATACACATGATACCAAGTTCTAACTTCTGGTTTGTCATACATGTAAGGACACTTCTATCTTTTTTTTTTTTAAAGATTTTATTTATTTGACAGAGAGAAACACAGCGAGAGAGGGAACACAAGCAGAGGGAATGGTAGCGGGAGAAGCAGGCTTCCTGCTGAGTAGGGAGCCCGATGCAGGGCTCAATCCCAGGACTCCGGGATCATGACCTGAGCCAAAGGCAGATGCTTAATGACTGAGCCACCCAGGCACCCCTCTATTTTTCTTTTTGATTGAAGCAAATGATTAACACAGATAATCCCTTAATTAGTAGATTATTTAAAATGATGTGTAGCAAAAAATTACTGTCAAATTGTCTTGTTAAGACAAGATTTTATTGTATATTTTGAGACATGTGTGAAATTAATTGAACCAGCTTGGCTGGAAAACTGGGTGATATTTCTTTCTCTCTTGCAATCTCACTGATTGAGTGTTACATGATAATTTTCAATAGTAGATTGCATACATACACATTGCAGTCTTGTTTGGTGTTTATCTTTCATGAAACAAGTGATTTCTTTTTTTATTGAAGAATAATTGGCATATGATATTGTATTAATTCCAGATGTACACCACAGTGATACATTAAAAAATGGTCACCAAAATGTCTAGTAACCATCACCATGCAATGTTGTTAAAATATTATTGACTATATACCCTAGGCTTTTTATTACATCCCCGTGTCTTATTTAATAACTGGAAGATGGTATCTCTCCATCTCCTTAATTTTTCATCTATACACTCATTCCCTGACCTCTGGCAAACATTAGTTTATTCTCTGTATCTTGGATTCTGTTTCTGGGATGTTTCTTCTTCCCTTCTTCTTCGTCTTCGTCTTCGTCTTCATCTTCGTCTTCGTCTTCGTCTTCGTCTTCGTCTTCTTCTTCTTCTTCTTCTTCTTTCTTCTGTTTTCAGATTCCACATATAAGTGAAATTGTATGGTATTTAGTTTTTTCTGCTTCATTTACATCTTTTAACATGATACCTTCTACGTCCATTTATGGTTTTGCAAAGGGCAAGATTTTATTCTTTCTTATGTCTGAGTATAATTCCATTGTATGTTAGTGTGTTTGTGTGTATGTGTGCATATATCTTCATTATTTATCTATTTACCTATTCATGGATTAGGTTTACTCCATATCCTGATGATAGTAAAAAAAAAATGCTGAAATTAAGTTGAAATGCACGTCTTTTCAAATTAGTGTTTTTGTTTTTCAAGTACTTAGAAATAGACCACTGAATCATATATTAGTTCTACGTTTTTGTGTGTTTGAAAAACATCCATGCTATTTTCCATAGAACATGCAACAATTTGAGTTTCCACCTACAATGCATAGAGATTCCCTTTACTCCACATCTTCAATGACATTAGTTATTCCTTGGCATTTTGAAAATACCTATTGACTACCTTGAGAGGTGTGAGGTACTGTTATGATATTGATTTGCATTTCCCTGATAGTGAAACTCAGCATCTTTTAATATGCATGTGGGTCATTTGTATGTCTGCTTTGGAAAATGTCTATCCAGATTCTCTGCACATTTTTCTGATTCATATTTTCCTATGTATTGAGGAGTATGAGTTTTTCATATAGTTGGATGTATTTGGATTCATTATTGGATATATAATTTGAGAATATTCAGTAGATTGCCCCTTTGTTGTATTGGATGTTTCTTTTTCTGTGCAAAATTTTTTTAATAGGAGCGCCTGGGTGGCTCAGTGGGTTAAGCCTTTGCTTTCGGCTCAGGTCATGGTCTCAAGGTCCTGGAATCATGCCCCACATTGGGCTCTCTGCTCATCAAGGAGCCTGCTTCCCCCTCTCTTTCTGCCTGCCTCTCTGCCTACTTGTGATCTCTCTCTTTCTCTCTCTGTGTCAAATAAATAATAAACAAATAAATGAATGAGTGAATAAACAAAAATCTTTAAAGATAGTGTGGTATTTATTTATCCATCTTTTGGATAAAAGAAAGATTTTAAAAAAATCTTTTAAAGATAGTGTGGTATTTATTTATCCATCTATTTTATATTATGTTCAGTGAGGTAACATATAGTACATCATTTTTTAGGTAGTATTCAATGACTCATTATTTGTGTATAACACCCAGTGCTACTTAGTCAGTCAGTTATTTATTTATTTATTTATTTATTTATTTATTTATTTATTTTGTTTTATTATCCTAGCTTGAATAGTTACATCCAAAAATGTGATTAAGGATGATATCAACATGGAGGAAGGCAAGATTGCAGAAGAGTAGGGGACCTCACTTCATCTGTTCCCTGGAATTAAGCTGGATAGCTAACAAATCATTTTGAACACCTACAAATTTAGTCTGAGATGTAAGAAAATATATGTGGAATCTATGCGTAGAAAAATGACTATTTTTTGCAAGGTGGGAGGTGATAGTCATAAACGTGTAGTAAACTATCTGAAGATATATGGAAGGGGCCTCCATAAGCTGGCTACTGGAATGTGATTTGAAAATAGGCATAGCAAAATCAGAGCCCTTAGAAATCTGCTCCAGTGAAAGACTTCCCTCTTTGAAAGGGGCTCAGGGGATGGAAAAGACAGAATTCTGGGTGGGTCAATGTGGTCCCAGGATCCCAGGAGACACAGGAAGAACTGCAGTGCCTGCACTGATGGAGTACCCAAATGGCAGAGTGGGGAAACTGATTACGCCCAGGAGGGACTCTCAGCTTGGATTGCCATAAAGAGAGCCATACCAGTAGGGACACCACCCCTTGCCTGAGTACCCAGAAAAAGACTAAGATGTCAAGGCCATTTCCCATACCCCGGTAGGGACAAAACAGCTGTGTCCCTGATTGTGCAAAAGCTCTCAACACGCAACAGCGTGGCAGTGACCCTGGAAAGAACAGTAAGGGTGACACCCATTCATGATCTGGGAGTAGAGCGGAATGCATGCACCAGCCCACAAACCGTGGAAATCCCAACAAAACAGAGTGCAGAGATACTCATGTGTTCCTGCAAATACCCCTGGTAGAACTGCAGTGGGCCTGACCCACGGGTTTCTTCAGAACATAATGCACGGAAAAGCAGAGATGGTTCGACCTGTAGGGTTTTTTGAAGAGGGAAGACCCAAATCTTGTGACACTGGGCCAGAGGTCCAGTCACACACTTTTTTGCTCTAACCCTCTGAAGAGGTGCAGAAAGCTCCAGGGGAAAAAAGCCACTTAAAGGTCAACCTTACTTTAGGCCAGACCCCCCCTACAAGGGTTAGGACAACTCCTCCCAGAGAAAGATACCTGAGAAGCAGCACAGCATGGCACCCTGCCCCGCAAGACAGACTGGAAGAACATGTGTATGAGCATATGGATCACATGAGACTGTAACATTCCAGCAGCAGGGGAAAATAATATTTTTTCCCAAATTTGTTTATTTTATTTTCTCAGTGTTACAAGAATAATTGTTCATTCACCTGACCCAGCGCTCCATGCAATATGTGCCCTCCTCAATACCCATCACCAGGCTCACCCAACCCCCCACCACCTTCCCTCCAAAACCCTCAGTTTGTTGCTCAGAGGCCACAGTCTCTCATGGTTCATCTCCCCCTCTGGTTTCCCCCCATTCACCTTTCCCTTCCTTCTCACAATGCCCTCCATGTTTTTCTTTATGGTCGGCACGTAAGTGAGACCATAAGGTAATTGGCTCTCTCTGCTTGACTTATTTCACTCCGCATAATCTCTTCCAGTCCCATCCATGTTGATACAAAAGTTGTATATTCATCTTTTCTAATGGAGGCATAATATTCCATTGTATATAAGGACCATATTTTCTTTAGCCATTCATCTGTTGAAGGGCATTTTGGTTCTTTCCACAGTTTGGCGATTGTAGACATTGATTCTATGAACATTGGGGTACATGTGGTCCTTCTTTGTACTGCATCTGCTTCTTTGGGGTAAATACCCAGTAGTCCAATGGCAGGGTCATAGGGGAGCTCTATTTTTAATTTCTTGAGGAATCTCCACACTGTTTTCCAAACGGGAAAATACTATATTGAGCTACAGTTGTCTTCTCATAACTCCTTTATATTTCAGTTTAAAATTGTCCATATTTTTTCCTTTACTTTTTTCCAATTTCCATTACATTCTTATTTAACTCGCTTATGTTTTTAAGTCACTTTTTAATTTAATTTTTCACATCTACATTTTAAAGATATATGGTTCAGTACAGTAATTTTCTCTCTATTCAATTTTATTTTTATATAAATATAAATGCTGTGTTCTTTGTAATTTTGGGATGTAATGTCTTCTAACACAGAGACCAAAATTCAGTCAAGAACAAGACTACCTTCTGGATTTGTCCACCCTTGAGAAAATAATCTCTTCTTCAGAACATTTTTTTCTTTTTCTTTTTTAAAATTTTATTTATTTATTTTTTTCAGTGCTACAAGATTTCTTGTTTTGCACTACACCCAGTGCTCCATGCAACACATGCCATCCTCAATACCCACCACCAGGCTCGCCCAAACCCCAACCCCTCCCACCCAAAACTCCCAGTTTGTTGCTCAGAGTCCACAGTCTCTCATGGTTCATCTCCCCCTCTGGTTTCCCCCCATTCACCTTTCCCTTCCTTCTCACAATGCCCTCCATGTTTTTCTTTATGCTCAGCCCATAAGTGAGACCATAAGGTAATTGGTTCTCTCTGCTTCATTTATTTCACTCCGCATAATCTCTTCCAGTTCCATCCATGTTGATACAAAATTTGGATATTCGTCCTTTCTAATGGAGGCATAATAGTCCATTGTGTATATGTATCATATCTTCTTTATCCATTCATCTGTTGAAGGGCATCTTGGTTCTTTCCACAGTTTGGCAATTGTGGCCATTGCTGCTATGAACATTGGGGTACATGTGGCCCTTTTTTGTAATGCATCTGCTTCCTTGGGTTAAATGCCCAGTAGTGTGATGGCAGGGTCATAGGGTAGCTCTATTTTTAAATTCTTGAGGAATCTCCACATTGTTTTCCAAAGTGGCTGCACCAGTTTGCAATCCCACCAACAGTGGAAGAGGGTGCCCCTTTCTCCACACCCTCTCCAACATTTGTTGTTTACTATCCTGTTGATTTTGGCCCTTCTAAATTACTCTATATGGAAAACCCAAAAGACCCCACCTCCAAATTACTAGAACTCATACAGCAATTCAGTAATGTGGCAGGATACAAAATCAAGGCACAGAAATCAGTGGCTTTCCTATACACTAACAATGAAACTGTGGAAAGAGAAATTGGGGAATCTATTCCTTTTAAGATAGTACCAAAAACCATAAGATACCTTGGAATAAACCTAACCAAAGAGGTGAAGGATCTGTACTCGAAGAACTACAAAATACTAATGAAAGAAATTGAAGAAGACGCAAAAAGTTGGGAAAGCATACCATGTTCCTGGATTGGAAGAATAAACATTGTTAAAATGTCTATACTGCCCAGAGCAATCTATACTTTGAATTCCATCCCAATCAAAATTCCACTGGATTTCTTCAAAAGCCTGGAACATCAATCCTAAAATTTATATGGAGCCAGAAAAGGCCCTGAATCGCTAAGCAAATGCTGAAAAAGAAAAACCAAGCTGGGGACATTACATTGTCCGATTTCAAGCTATACTACAAAGCGGTGATCACCAAGACAGCATGGTACTGGCGCAAAAACAGACACATAGACCAGTGGAACAGAATAGAGAGCCCAGATATGGACCCGCAACTCTATGGTCAAATAATCTTTGACGAAACAGGAAAAAATATCCAGTGGAAAAAAGAAAGTCTCTTCAATAAGTGGTGCTGGGAAAATTGGACAGCTTTATGTAGAAGAATGAAAGTTGACCATTCTCTTACACCATACACAAAGATAATAAACTCGAAATGGATAAAAGATCTCAACGTGAGGCAGGAATCTATCAAAATCCTAGAGGAGAACATAGGCAGTAACCTCTTCGACATCGCCCACAGCAACTTCCTTCAGGACATGTCTCCAAAGACAAAGGAAACAAAAGCGAAATAGAACTTTTGTGACTTCATCCAGATAAAAAGCTTCTGCACCGCTTAGAACATTCTTTTCCATGCACACACACACACACACAGAGTTTTTGTTGCATTTGGACTTTCTGTGTTTTTATACTTTTTTCCCAAATACTTTTATTTTTTCATTGTTACAAGATTAATAGTCCATGCACCACACCCAGTGCTCCATGCAATACGTGTCCTCCTCAATTCCTAACACCAGGGTCACCACACCCACCAACCCCCACCTCTCCAAAACCCTCAGTTTTTTGTTCAGAGTTCAAAGTCTTTCATGGTTCGTCTATCTCCAATTTTGCCCAATTTATTCTTCCTTTCCTTCTCATAATGTACTCCATGTTTTTCCTTATGCTCCATATGCAAGTGAGACCAAATGATAAATGACTCTCTCCCCTTAACTTATTTCATTCAGCTTAATCTCTTCCAGGACCATCCATGTTGATACAAAAGTTGGGTATTCATACTTTCTGACGGTTGCATAATATTCCATTGTATATAGGGACTATATCATCTTTATCCATTCATCTTTTTTTTTTTAAGATTTTATTTACTTGATAGAGAGAAACACAGCGAGAGAGGGAACACAAGCAGGGAGAATGGTAGCGGGAGAAACAGGCTTCCTGCCGAGCAGAAAGCCCGATGCGGGGCTCGATCCCAGCACCCTGGGATCATGACCTGAGCAGAAGGCAGACGCTTAACAACTGAGCCACCCAGGCGCCCCTCCATTCATCTTTTGAAGGGCATCTTGGCTCTTTCCACATTTTGGCCATTGTGGTCATTGCTGCTATGAACATAGGGGTACGTGTGGCCTTTCTTTTCTCTGCATCTGCTTCTTAGAGGTTAATACCCAGTAGCGTAATTTCAGGGTCATAGGGTAGCTCTATTTTTAATTTTTTAAAGAATTTCCACACTGTTTTCCAAAGTAGCTGCTTCAACTTGCAATCCAACCAACAGTGGAAGAAGGTTCCCCTTTTTCCACATGCTCTCCAACATTTGTTATCTACTGTCTTGTTGATTTTGGCCATTCTGACTGGTGCAAGGTGTTATCTCGGTGTGGTTTTGATTTGAATCTCCCTGATGGCTAAAGATGATGAACATTTTTGCATGTATCTGTTAGCCATTTGTATGTCTTTTTTGGAGAAGAGTCTGTTCATGTCTTTTGCCCATTTTTTGATGTGATTATCTATTTTGTGAGTGTGAGTTTGAGGAGTTCTTTATAGAGCTTACATATTAGACCTTTGTCTGTAGTGTCATTTGTGAATATCTTCTCCCATTCTGTGGGTTGCCTGTTTGTTTTGTTGACTGTCTCTTTCGTTGTGCAGAAGCTTTTTATCTTGATAAAGTCCCTAAGTTCATTTTGCTTTTGTTTCCTTTGCCTTTGGAGACACATGTGCTTTTATGTGATGGGTTCTGACCACTTTCGATTTCTTCCAGGGTTTATTTTCCTTGGGCCATGGTTGATATTTTGGAGTGGGCTCATTCACTTGCCCATCTTTCCAAGGGCAGAATGAGTTGAAAGAGGAAATCACAACAAGAAAAACAAACAAGCAAATAAACAAAAATTAGAGACAATGTTCTTTGCCACAGAGCTAATCAATTTGTATATAAGTAAGTTGTCAGAGATGGAATTCAGAATAAAAAGTATAATGTTTATAGCTATACTTGAGAAAACATAAATGACAATACAGAATTCTTAAGGAAGGAAATGAGATCTAATCAGGCTGAACTTAAAAATGTTATGAATGAGATGCAGTTTAAATTGGAAGTTCTTACACTAAGGTCAATGAGGCAGAAGAAAGTATATGTGATGTAGTGAATAGATTGATGGAAATGAAGTTGAGGGAAAAATAGAAAGATAACTAATAGACCATGAAGAAAGGCTTTGAAAATTTAATGATGTCTAGAAATGAACCAATGTCAGAATTACTGGGATTCCCGAGGGCGTGGAGATAGGGGGTTTCAAGGTATTTTTCAGCAAATCATGGCTGAGAATGTCCTTAATCTGGGGAAGGAAACAAACATTCATATCCAAGGGGCAGAGAGGATGCTTCCTAAAATCAATAAAAACACATCAACACCTCAGCATGTAATTGTGAAGTCTGCAAATCTTAGAACCAAAAAAATCTTTCCTGAGAACACCAAGGAGAGGATATCCCCTATGTATGGAGGGAAGAACATCAGAATAATATCATACCTATCCAAAGAAACCCGGGAGACCAGAAACCAGAAAAATATATTCAGGACACTAAATGAGAAGAACATGTAGCCAAAACTACTTTATCCAGCAAGGCTGTCATTTAGAATGGAAGGAGAGATAAAGAGCTTCCAGGACAGACAGAAATTTCAAGACTATGTGACTACCAAGCCATTCCAGGAAGAAATGTTAAAGGGGATTCCATAAGCAGAAAAATAAATAAATAAATAAATAAATAAATAAATAAATAAATAAATAAATAAATAAATAAATATTTAAAAAAAATAAAAAAATCCCAAGAATAACACAGATGGGAAGAAACAGAGACAGAAACAGGAACTTAATAGGCAATACAGTTACACTAAATTTATATCATTCAGTAGTTACTCTGAATATAAATGGGCTTAATGTCCCAACCAAAGACACAGGGTATCAGATTAGATTAATAATAAAAACCAAACAAACAAAAAACAAAACAAAAGCTAGAACTAGGAGTGCCTTGGTGGATGACACAGTTAACCATCTGCCTTCATCTCAAGTCATGATCCTGGAGTCCTGGGGTTGAGCCCCACATTGGGCTCTCTGCTCAGAAAGGATCCTGCTTCTACCTATCCCTTTACCTGCCACTCCACCTTCTTCCTCTTCCTCTTCCTCTTCCTCTTCCTCTTCTTCTTCTTCTTCTTCTTCTTCTTCTTCTTCTTCTTCTTCTTCTTCTTCCTCTTCCTCTTCCTCTTCCTCTTCCTCTTCTTCTTCTTCTTCTCTCTCTCTCTCTCAAATAAATAAATAAAAAATCACAAAAACGCAAGAACCATGACACCTCCAGACTAAAAGTGAAGGAGTGCAATGTTGATAGTGGCAATAGCCACAATTGCCACACTGTGGAAAGAATCAAGATGTCCTTCAACAGATGAATGGATAAAGAAGATATGGTCCCTATATACAATGGAATATTATGCATCCATCAGAGAGGATGAATACCCAACTTTTGTATCAACATGGATGGGACTGAAAGAGATTATGCGGAGTGAAATAAGTCAAGTAGAGTGAACCAATTACCTTATGGTCTCACTTGCGTGCTGATTTTTAAAGAAAAACATGGAGGGCATTATGAGAAGGAAGGGAAGGGGGAATGGGGGGAAATCAGAGGGGGAGATGAACCATGAGAGACTGAGGACTGTGAGCAACAAACTGAGGGTTTTGGAGGGAAGGTGGTGGGGGGTTGGGCGAGCCTGGTGGTGGGTATTGAGGAGGGCACGTATTGCATGGAGCACTGGGTGTGGTGCATGAACAATAAATCTTGTAACACTGAAAAAATAAAATAAACATATTTGGGGAAAAAAATAAAAGACATGATGAGAGTAAAAAAAAAAAAGAAAAAAGAAAAAAAAGAAAATAAAAATAAAAATGAGGGAGTGGGGAAACATTTACGACATTAATGGACCTCCAAAAAGCCAGGGGAGAAATCTTCATATCAAAGATATTAGATTTTAAACCAAAGAATGTAATAAGAAATGTAGAGGGACCCTATATTATACTTAAATGGTCTAGCCAACAAGATGATATAACAGTTGTAAATATCTATGCCGACAACATGGCATCAGCCAATTATATAAACCAAATAAGAACTAAAGCAAAGAAATATATTGATAATTATACATGAATAGTAGGGGATTTTAACAACACACTCACAGCAATGGACAGATTGTAAGCAGAAAATCAACAAAGAAACAAGTGCTTTAAATGACACACAGGACCAGAGGACTTCACAGATATATGGAGAACATTCCACCCTAATACAATTCTCAAGTGCACATGAAAGTTTCTCCAGAATAGATCACATGCTGGGTCACAAATCAGGTCTCAACTGATACCAAAAGATTAAGATTATCCCCTGTATATTTTCAGAACACAGTGCTTTGAAACTGGAACTCAGTGACAAGAAGATGTTTGGAAGGATCTCAAACACTTAGATGTTAAAGAGCATCCTGCTATAGAATAAATGGGTCAACCAGGAAATTAAAGATGAACTTAAAAATTCCATGCAAACTAATGAAAATGAAAACACATCAGTTCAAAACCTCTGGAATATTGCAAAGGCTGTCCAAGTGGGAAGTCCATAGCAACCCAAGCCTCAATCAAAAAATTAGAAAAGACATGTACCATTGCTATTTACATTTTTATATATTTATTTTTAAGTTCAATTAGCCAATACATAGTGCACCATTAGTTTTTGATGCAGTGTTCAATGATTCAATAGTTACGTATAACACCCGGTGTTTTTCACATCATGTTCCCTACTTAAATACCATCAGATGGTTACCCCATTGCCCCACATACTACCTTCAACACTCTGTTTCTTTCCTGGAGTCCAGAATCTCTCAGGTTTTGTCTCCACTTCTAATTTCTTCCCATTCAGTTTTCCCTCCCTTCCCCCATGGTCCTCTGTGTTTTCTTTATATTCCACATATGAGTGAAACCAATGATACTTTTCTTTCTCTGCTTGGCTTACTTCACTTAGCATAACCCCCTCCAGGTCCATCCATATCAAGGCAAATTGTGGGTAATCATACTTTCTGATGGCTGAGTACATAAAGATGTACTACATCTTTATCTGGCCGTCTGCTCAAGGACAACTTGGCTCATATATACAATGGAATATTACTCGGTTATATGCATTTATGAAAGTTATAAGGAAATGTGATTGAATAAAACACCATAGAAAACCAAGAGAAATAGAGTATAAGGAATTCAACACAAAGACCAAGAAACAGAACTTCCAGATTTATGCCTGGGATGAAGATATATCAAAATCAGAACTCTTTAAATACAACAAAATTATTATTTTAAGTATATGGAAAACATTACATAAAAAGGGAACAAAAGAGACTTCTAGAAGAATAGATAATTAAAAACATACAAATAAGTAAATGGAGACTAATGCCAACTTCAGGGAAAATGAAAAGTAGTACATGAAAGGATATACTACTAAATGAGCAGTAAAGGACATTTGCATTGTAAAGTTGACACAATAACAATGTAGATTAGACCTAAAAATTTAATAGGACTGTATTAACATTGTGAAGAAAGGAGGTGAGAAGTGCACAGTATGGGATAATTAAGTAATTATCTTTCATGCCTGAAAGATCATGCTGGAAAATGATAAATAATGAAATAAGAGATTACATACTTAAGAATAAAATAACATCAGAGGCAATAAGCCAGAAGAATAACAGTGATTATTTTCAGAATTTAGGTATGAAAGGGAACTCTGGGTGCCAACATAAGTTAATTGTCCAACTCTTGGTTTTGGCTCAGGTTATTATATCAGGATCCTGAGATTGAGCCCAGGATTATGTTTCAAGGCGAACATGGAGCCTGCTTAAGACTCTTTCTCTCCCTCACCTTCTGCCCATTCCCCTCTGCTTGGGGTCTCTCTTTCTCTCAAAAAAATAAAAATACAAAATTTAAAATATAT
The DNA here is from genome assembly GCA_028646535.1 of Procyon lotor. Lineage (NCBI taxonomy): Eukaryota > Metazoa > Chordata > Mammalia > Carnivora > Procyonidae > Procyon > Procyon lotor. The sequence goes on along the minus strand of CM053607.1, from coordinate 127,613,936 downwards.
TAAAATAATAAGGAAGGGGGAAATTATATGAAATCATAACACTTTCCATGTTGTTAGTACTTCAGATGTTATTATGGATCCTGGGACTACCATCTGGTAGATGAAGGTAAAACTTAATTATAGGCATAGTATTTGAGAATTATCATTTTTTGAAGAATTAATTTACAAATGATAATAAATGCCTAGCCAACTCAGAATTTATAAATGGTAATTGAATTTTTATAACACAACCAAATTAATGCATCAGACTTAACTATTACTGTAGAAAACATATTGATAATTTTTGTTTCTTTCATGAATTGTTTTTACTGTTATCTTTTAAATTTATCTTTTATTAACTTTAAAGTTTACATCATCTGTGTTTTTCTGAATATTTTCTCAGGAAAACCTTGTCAAAAAGAATTACTAGGCCAGGATGTCTGGAAATTATTTGGTCAGCTGTCTGGCTCAGTCAGTGAAATGTCTGTCTTCAGCTCAGGGCATGATCCAGAGGACCTGTGACTGAGTCCTACATCAAACTCTCTTCACAGTGGGGAGTCTGTTATTCATTCTCCCTCTGCCGCTCCCCTGTTAATGTTCTCTCTGTCTTAACTAATTTTAATTAATTGATTAAAATTATTAAGTAATATTAAAAAAAAGAATTGCCAGGGCGATATATCAGAACATATTTAATTTTCTGTTTGCTTGCCTCTTTATTTTTTTAAGATTCTTTTATTTATTTATTTATTTTATTATTTCCCCCCAAATTTCTTTATTTTATTTTTTCAGTGGTACAAGATTTATTGTTCATGCACCATACCCAGTGCTCCATGCAATACGTGCCCTCTTCAGTACCCACCACCAGGCTCGCCCAACCACCACCCCCACCCTCCAAAACCCTTAGTTTTTGCTCATAGTCCACAGTCGCTCATGGTTCATCTGCCCCTCTGGTTTCCCCCCATTCCCCCTTTCCTTCCTTCTCACAATGTCCTCCATGTTTTTCTTTATGCTCAGCACATAATGGAGACCATAAGGTAATTGACTCTCTCTGCTTGACTTATTTCACTCCGCATAATCTCTTCCAGTCCCATCCATGTTGATACAAAAGTGGGATATTCGTCCTTTCTGATGGAGGCATAATATTCCATTGCGTATATGTACCATATCTTCTTTATCCATTCATCTGTTGAAGGGCATCTTGGTTCTTTCCACAGTTTGGCGATTGTGGCCATTGTTGCTATGAACATTGGGGTACATGTGGCCCTTCTTTGTAATGCATCTGCTTCTTTGGGGTAAATACCAGGTAGCGTGATGGCATGGTCATAGGGTAGCTCTATTTTTAATTTCTTGAGGAATCTCCACAATGTTTTCCAAAGTGGCTGCACCAGCTTGCAATCTCACCAACAGTGTAATAGGGTGCCCCTTTCTCCACACCCTCTCCAACATTTGTTGTTTACTGTCCTCTTGATTTTGGCCATTCTGACTGGTGTAAGGTGGTATCTCAGTGTGGTTTGGATTTGAATCTCCGTGATGGCTAAAGATGATGATCATTTTTTCATGTGTCTGTTAGCCATGTGTATGTCTTCTTTGGAGAATTGTCTGTTCATGTCTTCTGCCAATTTTTGATGTAATTATCGGTTTTGTGAGGGTTGAGTTTGAGGGGTTCTTTATAGATCTTAGATATCAGACCTTTGTCTGTAGTGTCATTTGCAAATATCTTCTCCCATTCTGTGGGTTGCCTGTTTGTTTTGTTGATTGTTTCCTTCGCTGTGCAGAACCTTTTTGTCTTGGTGAAGTCCCAAAAGTTCAGTTTCGCTTTTGCTTCCTTTGCCTTTGGAGACATGTCCTGAAATAAGTTGCTGTGGTTGATTTTGAAGAGCTTACTGCCTATGTTCTCCTCTAGGATTTTGATAGATTCCTGCCTCACGTTGAGGTCTTTTATCCATTTCGAGTTTATCTTCGTGTATGGTGTAATAGAATGGTCAAATTTCATTTTTGTACATACAGCTATCCAATTTTCCCAGCACCATTTATTAACCATCATATATCATTCTCAATGGGGAAAAATTGACAGCCTTCCCCTTGAGATCAGGAAAACGACAAGGATGCCCACTCTCAGCACTTTTGTTCATCATAGTGCTAGAAGTACTAGTGACAGAAATCAGACATCAAAAAGAAATAAAATTCAAATTGGCAATGAAGACGTCAAACCCTCTCTCTTCACAGATGACATGTTATTCTATATGGAAAATCCAAAAGACTCCACCCCCAAACTACTAGAACTCATACAGCAATTCAGCAATGTGGCAGGATACAAAATCAATGCACAGAAATCAGTGACTTTCCTATACACTAACAATGGAACTGTGGAAAGAGAAATTAGGGAATCTATTCCATTTATGATAGCACCCAAAACCATAAGATACCTGGGAATAAACCTAACCAGAGAGGTAAAGGATCTGTACTCGAGGATCTACAGAATGCTCATGAAAGAAATTGAAGAAGACACAAAAAGGTGGAAAAGCATTCCATGTTCCTGGATCGGAAGAATAAACATTGTTCAAATGTCTGTACTGCCCAGAGCAATCTATACCTTCAATGCCATCCCAATCACAATTCCACTGGATTTTTTTCAAAAGCCTGGAACAAACAGTCCTAAAATTTGTATGGAACCAGAAAAGACACTGAATTGCTAATCAAATGCTGAAAAAGAAAAACCAAAATGGGGGCGTCACATTGCCAGATTTCATGCTTTATTACAAAGCGCTGATCACCAAGACAGCATGGTACTGACACAAAAACAGACACATAGACCAGTGGAACAGAATAGAGAGCCCAGATATGGACCCGCAACTCTATGGTCAAATAGTCTTTGACAAAACAGGAAAAAATATCCAGTGGAAAAAAGACAGTCTCTTCAATAAATGGTGCTTGAAAATTAGACTGCTTGCCTCTTTTTAAAAAGAGGATATTTAACCAAGTTCCTTGACAGAAACAGACAACCAATTTGAATACACACTTTTGAGTGAGTATGGAATATTTTCTTCTGTTTTCTGATGCTATTTTAATGCTTTATTTTTGTGGAAAATTATGTCTAGTTCTTTGACAACGTTTTAATTGAACTTTATATTAAAATATTTCTTATAGGTAATTCTTTCAATCTTGTTACAAATTCTTTTTCCAATTTACAAATTTTCATCCATTGATTCCTCATGTTTTTATAGATAATATGTTCTGAAATAGAGGACAGTGCCACAGTTTTAGTATTTAAAAGTTTCTTTCTTTCTTTCTTTCTTTCTTTCTTTCTTTCTTTCTTTCTTTCTTTCTTTCTTTCTTCTTGGCAACATATGTATATTTATCTTACCATTCAATAGCATTTCTTTCATTAAAATAAATATTTATCATCTCTGCTATGATGCACTGATATCTTTATTCAACACTGTTATTTTTCACTTAAATCACATATTTTGTACTTATTTCTATTAACCCATCAGCTGTCAATCAGATGAATCATCAATTGGATCTATGTTCATACAAATCCAGAGTTTTCATATTGTAAGTGACATTGAAATTAAAAACTTTAAACACACATAAGGGCTTTTGCTAAAAAGAAAATAATTTAGACACCTTGCCAAAGATGCTGCACGTGGTTAGATAGAGCAGGGTCCTAGGATGCTGGAATTCTAAGTCATGTCCTGACAGCAGTGAGCAGAGATCATCCTTCATAGGGAAACAGAAATTCCACCCCCCCACTTTGGTCTCAGTTTTAGAAGAAAGTTCATGTCAAACTGAAGAGAATTAATGAAAAAATTACTAGGTTAGTGGGTTTTAGTTTAATATAGTTGTATAGGAGAATGCTAAACTCATTCTTCATAAAAACAACGAGTCTACAGCTACATATGGAAGAATGTTCTCTGGGAGAAAAAATAACTGGGCAATTCCCACATATCAAGTGAGTGAAGAAAAAACCCAGGCTGAAGTAAAGAGGGGAGGCTGAGACATAATCTCACTATAAAGCACAACATGAACACAGTAAGGCACGGTTGGGAGGAAACACACAATGATAATCTTTTGTCTAATGAGCAAAGGATTTGATCCCCACATCTGGTTACCTAACTACTAAGACCTATACCTGAAAGATAAGCCCTCCGATCATCTAGTTTTGGAAGCCAATGGTGTTTGCATTCATGAGACCCATAACCTATAGCCAAGACTGAAAGGAAAAATATATTCCGTAAAAATATAATTCAAAATAATTTTAGGAGAAGTGTTACAAAGGTATCCAAGGAAAAACAAAACAAAACAAAACAAAAAAACACTAAGAAAAAGATTACTTTAAGACATTAATGTAATAAGAATCAAATAGGGCATTATGTAATGATTAATGGGCCAATGTAATAAGACAATATAATGTTTGTAATATTGATGCATCTAATATGGGGCTACCTAATATATACAGGAACTATTAACAGAGCTAATTAAAGAAATAAACAGTATACATTCATAGTAGGTGACATCGATATCCTAAATTCATCAATGGATAGATAATCCAAACAGCAAAACAATAAGGAACCATTAGCTTTAAATGATACATTAGACTAGAAGGACTGAACAGATATAGAGAGCATTCCCCCAAAAAAGCAACACAATAGAGTCTTCTGTGGTGCACATGGGAAATTCTCTAAATGGATCATATGTTAGGCCACAAAACAATTATTAATATTTTTAAGAAGATTTGAATCTTATCAATCATCTTTTTAAACCACAATGGTATGAAAATCATAGTCAATTACAAGAAGAAAAATAATTTACAAATATGTGGAGAGTAAACATGTTACCAAAAAACCAATGTTTAAAGAGGAAATCAAAAGAAAAATTAAAAGAAAATACTGTGAAACAAAAGAAAATGAAAATGCATAGTACCAAAAGAGTGGATACACCTGGAGCAGTTCTTTTTTTTTTAATTTTATTTTTTTAATTTTTTTAAAAATTTTATTATGTTATCTTAGTCACCATAAAGTACATCATTTTTTTTTTTTGATGTAGTGTTCCATGATTCATTGTGAAGAGCAGTTCTAAGAAGAATGATTGGCTTCCATTAACTACATTTTATTGTTGTGGCTATTATGATGCTATGTAAAACTTACAAGATGCTTTTTTTAAAGATTTTATTTATTTATTTGACGGAGAGAGAGGGATCACAAGTAGGCAGAGAGGCAGGCAGAGAGGAAGGCAGAAGCAGGCTCCCTGCTGAGCAGAGAGCTGGATGTGGGGCTGGATCCCAGGATCCTGAGATCATGACCTGGGCAGAAGGCAGAAGCTATAACCCAGTGAGCCACCCAGGCGTCCCTACAACATCCATTTTATGGATATAACATTTTAATTTAATGAATCAAATTGTTTATCTAGTTATTATAATATGATTAAACAGATCCTTTCTATGATGACATTATCTAACCTTTACTTAAAGAATGGACTGCCTATAATAGCAGAGGTTGTAATTAAATCACATTATATGGCAGATTCCAAGTACTTTTAAATGTTACTCTTTAAAAAGACTGTCTTTATTTATTTGAGATTGAGAGAAACAGCACAGGGGGAAGAGAAAGAAGGGGAGACAATCCCAGACAGACTCCATGCTGAGTGTAAAGCCTGTGGTGAGGATTGAACATGACACTGAGATCATATCCTGAGTTGAAATTAAGAGTCAGACACGTAGCTGACTGAGCCACCCAGGTGCCCTCCCCACTTACATATTATTTTTAAAATCTGGAACAGTGAAACGGAAGGTTCAGTCAAGAGAAGATCCTTGAAAAACAATTGAAATATGCAGTGCAGGAGCTGTAAGTCTTATCATTTTATCAATATTTGCATTCTGAAGAAACGCAGGCTTAAACTTTACACCACTTGCAGTTGATTTTTCAGATATTTCATTATTAGTGCAATTTAAGGGGCAAATCTCTTTTTGAATATAGATTTCTCTTTGGTTCAAATAATTGTTCCTAGCAGTAAGTGCCTAATTGAAAATCTTGGAAAAAACTCAAAAATCCTTAATTTACACACAAGGATCTAGAAAAAGAATAAAAGATACCCAAAAGATGTAGTAAGAAGGAAATGACAAAGATCAAAGCACAAATAAATACTATAGAATGTAAGAAGACAATAGAGAATATCAGTAAAACTAAAGATGTGATTTTTGAAAAGACAATCAAAGTTAACAGGTCCTTAGTTGGTCTCACTAAAAAAAAAAAAAAATAGTGTTCAAATGAATAAGAAAAAGAAAAATAATTTATTCAAATGAATAAAATCAGAAAGGAAGAGATAGATGTTACATCTGTTACCACAGAGATACAAAGGATAGCACTAGCTACTGTGAACAATTTTATGTCAACAAATTGGACAATATAGAAGTAAAGGGCAAAATTAGAGAAACATACAGCCTACTGAGACTAAATAAAAAAAAATAGAAAATCTGAACACACAGTTTAGCAGTAAGGAGATTAAATTAGTAATAAATAAAACTTTCAGCAAACAAAAGTGCAGGACCAGATAGCTCACTGGTGAATTCTTCTAAAAATTAAAGAAGAATTCATAGCAATATTTCTAAAACCCATCTAAAGAATAGAAAATGTGGGGATACTTCTAAACTCATTTCATGAGAACAGCATTGCAATTATACCAACATCAGACAGGGCTGTCAAGAGAGAAAAGAAAATGAGAGGACACATTAAAAAATGGGCAGAAGACATGAACAGACACTTCTCCAAAGAAGGCATACAAATGGTTAACAGACTCATGAAAAAATGTTCATCATCTTTAGCCATCAGGGACACTCAAATCAAAACCACACTGAGATACCACCTTACACCAGTCAGAATGGCCAAAATCAACAGGACAGTAAACAACAAATGTTGGAGAGGGTGTGGAGAAAGGGGCACCCTGTTACACTGTTGGTGAGATTGCAAGCTGGTGCAGCCACTTTGGAAAACAGTGTGGAGATTCCTCAAGAATTTTAAAATAGAGCTACCCTATGACCCAGCCATCGCACTCCTGGGTATTTACCCCAAAGAAGCAGATGCATTACAAAGAAGGGCCACATGTACCCTCAATGTTCATAGCAGCAATGGCCACAATTGCCAAACTGTGGAAAGAACCAAGATGCCCTTCAACAGATGAATGGATAAAGAAGATATGGTCCATATACACAATGGAATATTATGCCTCCCTTAGAAAGGACGAATATCCAACTTTTGTATCAACATGGACGGGACTGAAAGAGATTATGCAGAGTGAAATAAGTCAAGCAGAAAGATCCAATTACCTTATGGTCTCACTTACGTGCTGAGCATAAAGAAAAACTTGGAGGACATTGGGAGAAAGAAGGGAAAGGTGAATGGGGGGAAACCAGAGGGGGAAATGAACCATGAGAACTTGCGGACTCTGAGCAACAAACTGAGGTTTTGGGGGGGTGAGAGTGGAGGGCTAGGCAGCCTGGTGGTGGGTATTGAGGAGGGCAGGTATTGCATGGAGCGCTGGGTGTGGTGCACGAACAATAAATCTTGTAACACTGAAAAAATAAAATAAACATTTTTGGAGAAAAAAAAAAGAAAATGAGAAGACAATATCCTAGATATTGTCTAAATACACATAGATGTAAAAATCCTCAAAAAATATAAAAATAAATTGAACAATACCTAAAGATGATTATATATTATGATCAATTTGGGTTTATTTCAGGGACTCAATGATGGCTCAACATCAACAAATCAAACAAGGTAATACACCATGTCAATAAATTAATCATAAAAAACATATGAGAATCTTATTGGATAGAAAAAAACACATTTGACAAAATTCAACATATATTCATGATAGAAAAACTCAACAAAGCAAGTGTAGAGGTAAGATATTCATCAACATCATAAAGTCAATTTATGAAAGCCCATATTAGCATACTTATACTACAAACATTTCGTGAGACAGGAACATGATAATATTGCCCACCCAGGCCACACTTATTCCACATTTTATTAGAAGTTCCAATCGAAGAAGTGAGCATGGAAGAGAAAGAACAAAAGATATCCATATCAAAAGAGATAACGCAGAACTGCCACTATTTGCAGATGACAAGATATTATATATGGAAAACCTTCAAGATACCACCAAAAAACTATGAGAAGTAAAGCATAAACAATAACTTTTCAGGATAAAAATTTTTCTGTTAAAAACTAGTGTGCTTTTATGTAAAGGTGATGAGCCCACAGACAAAAAATAAACAAACAACGAACAAAAACAATTGCATTTATAATTGCATAAAAAGAGTAAAATACCTAGGACTAAATTTAACAAAGGAGGCAAAAGACCAGTATTTCAACTATTACAAAATGATAAAGGGAATTCATCACACAAGTAAAGAGAAAGATATACCATGCTCATGAATTAGGATGACTCACATTTTAAAAATATCCATCCTACTAAAAGCAATCTATATTGTCAATGCAATTTCTATAAAAATTTCAGTGGTATTTTTCACAGGCATAGAGAAAAGAATCCTAAAATTTGTATGGAACAACAAAAGATTCTAGATACCCAATGTCATCATGGTTAAAGAAGAACAAAACAGAGAAATTATCTTTCCTAATTTATAATTTTTTTGTCAGAATAAACTTTTCTTTTTTTTATTTTTTTCACTGTTACAAGATTTATTGTTCATGCACCACACCCAGTGCTCCATGCAATACGTGCCCTCCTCAATACCCACCACCATTTCAAATTTTATAATAAAACTATATTAATTTTAAAAGTATGACACTGGCATGTAAACAGATACAAAGGCAATGGAATAGAAGAGAGAACCCAGATATAAACCCATTCGTACACAGTCAAGAAATTCACAAGAAAGGAGTCTAGAATATACAAGCGGGAGAGGACAGCATTTCCAATAAATGGTGCTTGAGAAACTGGACAACCACATTAAAAAAAGAAATTTGAATCACTATCTTACACCATACACAAAAATTAACTCAAAAAATGCCTAAAGACTTGAATGTAAGAGCTGAAAACATAAAATTCCAGCAGAAAACATAGGTCATAAGGTCCTTGATATTGGACTTGGCAATAATTTTTTTCAAGCAAATATAAATAGAGGGAGGGGCAAGATGGCGGAGAGGTAGGACACCCTGTTGAAACCTGTCCCCAAAAGTGAGCTGGATATCTGCCAGACCACACTGAACACCCATGAAATCAGCCAGAGGAGCTAGACTTTTCAATCTGGATCTCTATGGGAGCAGAAGACAGCAGCAGAGAGGTAAAGCAAAGCGGAAACACGCAAAACAGCTACAGAGGATAAACAAAAGGGGGAGGGAGCCACCAGAAGCTGCCCAAGGACAGTAATACCAAAAAGGAAAGTGCCAGGTGGTTGCTGAGCAGCAATAATTTAGAGCCCAGTTAAAAACACTAAAAAAGGGCATAAGGTTCTGAGGAGCAGGGCGTGGAAGGGGGTGGGTGTAAGCACAAGCCTGGACCCACGCCCTAGGGAAGGACACCGCTCCCCTCAAAGAGAGACCAGTGGGGGGCAGGGACCCGCTCCCTGCACCATTTTGTGGGCTGGGTGTGTGCTCCTGAAAGCACCTTAGAGAGTCTGCTGGGTCCCAGAGCCCACACCACAGCTTGTTCCCGTGTATGGCGCTCTCTAGATGGTGCACCACCAAAGACAAGAACTGCACTGCCTGTGGGTGCAGTAATATTGGCAAGAACCTGACCACACACCACTCCAGCCTAGAGCCCCTGATGCAGGGGAGCAAACTAAGTCTCGTGGAGCTGCCAAACTGCTGAGTGTGTGCCACCAGGAAAAGGCAGCTGCGCTGGGAGATTTGTGGAGGGGAGTGTTCCTTCTGGTCCACCCAGAGGGGAGCAGCCTGGGCTTCTCTGTGACAGGGAGGTCTGGGTGAGGACAGACAGATCTCTCACTCAGACTCTCTAAAAGGAGAAAAAGTTACAAAAGGCCAAAAGCCTTCACAGAGCTAGAGACTGAGAAACAAGGTTCCACAGAGCTCTGTCCCTTGACTGGGGGGCAGGGTGACTCAACCCAAGCAAGATTGACTGGAAAACAACTGGCCCGGCCCTTCCCCCAGAAGACAAATAAAAATAAACAAACAAACAAACAAACAAATAAATAAATAAGACTATAACCACAGAGTCACCATAAGACTTTTAAACCCCCAACATCAGGGGAAATCAATATGCTAAGTGCTTGATAATACCCTCAAACCTGTATATTTCATAGATACAAGTTTTTTTTTTTCTACATTCAATTTTCTTTTCTTATCTTTTAATTTTTATTCACTTGTTTTCACTTTTCTTGGTTTGATTTTGTTTTTTGTTTTTATTTTTTTAAACTACTTAACATTATATCTAGAGGCTTAATACAATGATAAATAACCATCCTCGCACACGAGGAGTTATAACCAACATCCCATCTTATCCTTCTGTCAGAGTTTCTGCCTATTTGCTTTTGTTCTGGTACTATAGAAAAACTTATTCCTGGGGTTCATTCTGCCTAGGTTCTTTTATTCCTTATCTACTCTCATCGATCTATGTGTTTGTTCTTTTTGGTCTACATACTTCATAAATCTTATTGTGGGGGCCCATTCTGGCTGAGACCCCCTCTTTTTCTGTTCCTCTCTATCTTTTTTTATCCTTATTCTTTCTTTTTGGTGGTGAATCCCAATTGCTCCTAAACCTTCCAGAGTGCACCCTACCTGGATGGTGGGAGAAATATCCAACTATACATCCTCTCATCCACCTCCCATCAAAATGACTAGGAGGAGGAACACCCAACAGAGGAAGGACCCAGAGACTGCACCCTCGGAACTATTAGACATGGATATTGACAGCATGTCGGAAAGGGAATTCAGGCTGACAATTATCCAGGTAATGGTTAGGATCAACGACAATATAGAATCTCTAAGGGCAGAAATGAAAACCAGCATAGCCGATGTAAGAAGTGCTATCAGTGAAATCCAATCCAATCTAAATAGTTTAACAGCTCGAGTTATGGAGACAGAGGATAGAATTAGTGATCTAGAGGATAAAATGATAGAGAAGAAAGGACAGGAAGATGGCTGGAATAAATTGCTCAGGAGTCATGAGAAGAGACTTAGGGAAATAAATGATACCATGAAATGTTCCAACGTCAGAATTATTGGAATCCCAGAGGGGGTAGAGAAAGACAGAAGACTAGAAGATATAGCTGACCAAATTCTGAATGAAAATTTCCCCAGTCTGGGGAATGGAACAAGGGTTCATGTCCTAGAGGCAGAAAGGACACCCTCCAAGATCAATGAGTGTAGAAAATCAGCTAGGCACATCATAGTGAAATTTGTAAATTATAATTTTAGACAAGAGGTCCTGAGAGCAGCCAGGGGGAAGAGATTCCTTACATATGGAGGAAGACCCATTAGAATAATATCAGACCTGTCCACAGAAACCTGGCAAGCCAGAAAGGGCTGACAAGACATATTCAAGGCACTAGATGAGAAGAACATGCAGCCCAGAATACTTTATCCAGCAAGGCCGACATTCAAAATAGATGTAGTGATAAAGAGCTTCCAAGATCGGCAAGGATTAAAAGAGTAGGTGACCAAGAAACCGGCACTCCAGGAATTATTAAAGGGGGTTCTATAAAAGTAGAGAGAACCCATGAGTGACTTAGAACAGAAATTTACAATCAATAGAAACAAGGGCTACACAGGCAACATGATGTCAATAAACACTTATCTTTCACTAAACACTCTCAACGTGAACGGCCTAAATGCTCCCATAAAACAGCAAAGGGTTGCAGATTGGATAAAACGGCAGGACCCGTCCATATGCTGTCTACAAGGGTCTCATTGGGAACCACAAGATACATCCAGACTGAAAGTGAAAGGATGGAGAACAATCTTTCTTGCCAATGGGCCTCAAAAGAAAGCTGGGGTTGCAATTCTCCTATCAGATAAATTAGATTTTCAGCCAAAGACTGTAGTCAGAGATACAGACGGACATTACATCATTCTGAAAGGGTCTATCCTCCAAGATGATCTAACAATTGTAAACATCTATGCCCCCAACATAGGAGCAGCCAACTACATAAATCAAATATTAATCAAAATAGAGTCACATTGATGGGAATACAATTATAGTAGGAGATCTTAATACACCACTTTCAGTAACAGACAGATCATCTAGACAGAAAATGAATAAAGAAACAAGAACTTTGAATGACACTTGGACCAGATGGACCTCATAAATATATACAGAACATTCCACCCTAAAAAAACAGAACACTCATTTTTCTCTTGTGCACATGAAAGTTTCTCCAGAATAGACCACATACTGGGCCACAAATCATGACTCAACCAATACCAAAAGATTGAGATGATTCCCTGTACTTTCTCAGACCACAATGCTCTGAAACTGGAACTCAACCAAAAGAAGTTTGAAAGGAAATCAAACACTTGGAGGCTAAAGACCATCATGCTCAAGAATACTGAAAACAACTAGGAAATCAAAGATGAGCTTAAACAATTCATGGAAACCAATGAGAATGAAGACACATCGATGCAAAACCTATGGGAAACAGCAAAGGCGGTCCTAAGGGGGAAATCCATAGCCATCCAAGCCTCACTCAAAAAAATTGAAAAGTCTCAAATACACCAGTTCTCCTTACACCACAAAGAACTAGAAAGTCAACAACAAAGGAATCCAACCCCACGCTAAAGAAGGGAAATAAGATCACAGCAGAGATCAATGAGTTAGAAAAGAGAGAAACAATAGAACGAATCAACGAATCCAGAAGTTGGTTCTTTGAAAGAATCAATAAGATATCAATCTTATCTTATTGATTGATGCCACTGGCGAAACTCATCCAAAAGAAAAGAGAGAGGACCCAAATTAACAAAATTATGAATGAAAAGGAAGAGATCACGACTAATCCAAAGGAAATAGAAACAATCATCAGAAATTATTATCAACAACTGTTTGCCAATAAGTTAAACAACCTAGAAGAAATGGATGCATTCCTGGAAACCCATAATCTTCCAAGACTGAAACAGGAAGAAATTGACAACCTGAATAGACCAATATCTTGTAATGAGATTGAAGCAGTGATCAAAAACCTCCCAAAAAACAAGAGTCCAGGACCAGACGGATTCCTTGGGGAATTCTACCAAACCTTCAAGGAAGAAATAATAACTATCCTCCTGAAACTTTTTCAAAAAATAGAAACAGAAGGAAAACTTCCAGACTCATTCTATGAAGCCAACATTACCCTGATCCCCAAACCAGGCAAAGACCCTACCAAAAAGGAGAATTTCAGACCAATATCCGTGATGAATATTGATGCCAAAATTCTCAAAAAGATCCTAGCTAATGGGATCCAAAAGCACATCAAAAACGTTATTCATCATGACAAAGTGGGATTTATCTCTTGGATGCAAGAGTGGTTCAACATGCGCAAATCAATCCATGTGATAGAACAGATCAATAAGAGAAGAGAGAAGAATCACATGGTCCTCTCAATTGATGCAGAAAAAGCATTGAACAAAATCAGCATCCATTCTTGATTAAAACTCTTCGAAGTATAGGGATAGAAGTAACATTTCTCAACATTATCAAGTCTATATATGAAAAGCCCACAGCAAATATCATTCTCAATGGGGAAAAGCTGACAGCCTTCCCAGTAAGATTAGGAACACGACAAGGATGCCCACTCTAAGAACTTTTGTTCAACATAGTGCTAGAAGTCCTAGTGACAGCAATCAGCCAACAAAAAGAAATAAAGGGTATTCAAATTGGCAATGAAGAAGTCAAACATTTCTCTTCGCAGATGACATATTTCTCTATATGGAAAACCCAAAAGACTCCACCCCCAAACTACTAGAACTCATACAGCAATTCAATAATGTGGCAGGATACAAAATCAATGCACAGAAATCAGTGGCTTTCCTATACACTAACAATGAAACTGTGGAAAGAGAAATTAGGGAATCTATTCCATTTATGATAGCACCCAAAACCATAAGATACCTGGGAAAAACCTAACCAAAGAGGTGAAGGATCTGTACTCGAGGAACTACAGAATGCTCATGAAAGAAATTGAAAAAGACACAAAAAGGTGGAAAAGCATTCCATGTTCCTGGATCGGAAGAATAAACATTGTTAAAATGTCTATACTGCCCAGAGCAATCTATACTTTCAATGCCATCCCGATCAAAATTTCACTGGATTTCTTCAAAAGCCTGGAACAAACAATCCTAAAATTTCTATGTAACCAGAAAAGACCCCGAATCGCTAAGCAAATGCTGCAAAAGAAAAACCAAGCTGGGGGCATCACATTGCCTGATTTCAAGCTATACTACAAAGCGGGGATCAACAAGACAGCATGGTACTGGCTGATAAACAGACACATAGACCAGTGGATCCAAATAGAGAGCCTAGATATGGACCCACAACTCTATGGTCAAATAATCTTTAACACAACAGGAAAAAATATCCAGTGGAATAAAGACATTCTCTTCATTAAATGGTGCTGGGAAAATTGGACAACTTTATGTAGAAGAATGAAAGTTGACCATTCTCTTACACCATACACAAAGATAAACTCGAAATGGATAAAAGACCTCAACGTGAGGCAGGAATCTTTCAAAACCCTTGAGGAGAACACAGGCAGTAACCTCTTTGACATCACCCACAGCAACTTCTTTCGGGACATATCTTCAAAGACAAAGGAAACAAAAGTGAAATTGAACTTTTGGGACTTCATCAAGATAAAAAGCTTCTGCAAAGCAAAGGAAAGAGTCAACAAAACAAACAGGCAACCCACAGAATGGGAGAAGATATTCGCTAATGACACTACAGACAAAGGTCTGATATCAAAGATCTATAAAGAACTCCTCAAACTCAACACTCACAAAACCGATACTTACATCAAAAAATGGGCAGAAGACATGAACAGACACTTCTCCAGAGAAGACATACAAATGGCTAACAGACACATGAAAAATGTGCATCATCTTTAGCCATCAGTGAGATTCAAATCAAAACCACACTGAGATACCACCTTATACCAGTTAGAATGCCCAAAATCAACAGGACAGTAAACCACAAATGTTGGAGAGGGTGTGGACAAAGGGGCACCCTCTTACACTGTTGGTGGGATTGCAAGCTGATGCAGCCACTTTGGAAAACAGTGTGGAGATTCCTCAAGAAATTAAAAATAGAGCTATCTTATGACCCTGCCATCGCACAACTGGGTATTTACCCCAAAGAAGCAGATGCAGTACAAAGAAGGGCCACATGGACCCCAAAGTTCATAGCAGCAATGGCCACAATTGCCAAACTGTGGAAAGAACCCAGATGTCCTTCAACATATGAATGGATAAAGAAGATATGGTCCATATACACAATGGAATATTATGCCTCCATCAGAAAGGATGAATACCTTTTGTATCAACACCAACAGGACTGGATGATATTATGTGCAGTGAAATAAGTCAAGCAGACAGAGCCAATTATGTTATGGTCTCATTTCCATGTGGAGCATAAGGAAAAACACAGAACACATTAGGGGAAGAAAAGGAAGGGGAATGGGGGGAAATCAGAGGGGGAGATGAACCATGAGAGACTGTGGACTCTGAACAACAGACTGAGGGTTTTAGAGCGGCGGGGATGTTGGGTTGGGAAAGCCTGGTGGTGAGTTTTGAGGAGGGCATGCATTGCATGGATCACCAAGTGGTACATGAATAATTAATCTTGTAACAGCGAAAAAAATCAAATAAAGTTATTTAGGAAAAAAAATAAAAGTGACTATAGATAATGAACTGTCTGGAATCTCCCACAGAAAAACAAAGGTAGTAGAATACAACTCTCAGTTTAACCAACTGTGATTTATTAGTACCTACTTAAATAATTCGACTGGCACAAATAGGTCAGTTGCCATTAATCAATGTGAGTATTGATGAGAATTCATGATAACAGGCCCGTTCTATAGTTTAAAACAAAAGTCATATGCAATATAGGCTTAAGAATTTAATCGGTTAGCTTTAAAAAATTAAAATATAATTAACATACAGCGGTTTTTTTTAAAGATTTCATTTATTTATTTGATAGAGACAGAGAGAGATTACAAATAGGCTGAGAGGCAGGCAGAGAAAGAGTGGAAGCAGGCTCCCTACTGAGCAAAGAACCTGATGTGGGGCTCAATCCCAGGATCCTGAGCTCTCTAACCCTCTGAGCCATCCAGGCACCCCAACATACAGTGTTACATTAATTTCACATGTACTTATCAGTTTTAAAGTTAATGAAAAAAGAAAAAATAATGATTAAAAAAAGGTATTAAAAGATATATTCACTGGGATGAAATTCATTATATTTACATCAGGGAAGGAGTTGGAAGTCATAATATTTTCTGTTATTGCTAGCAACTGCAAATTTATCATGGTCTACTCTCATTTGTTTTTTTTTTTTTCTTTTTTCTTTCTTTTTTTTTAAAGATTTTATTTATTCATTTGACAGAGGGAGAGAGATCACAAGTAGGCATAAAGGCAGGCAGAGAGAGGGGGAAGCAGGCTCCCCGCTGAGCAGAGAGCCCGATGCAGGGCTCGATCCCAGGACCCTGAGATCATGACCTGAGCTGAAGGCAGAGGCTTTAACCCACTGAGCTGCCCAGGCGCCCCTACTCTCATTTGTTAATTGAAGAGGGATTTGTATTGCAAAATGACTTCAAGAGATATATGCTAATTTCCTAATCTCTAAAACCACTTACCATTTTAAAAATGACTTATATCCCCAGGATTATTTGCAAAGTCATGAATGAAAACTCCTGACATATTTGCCTGTAAAATACACACTTCAAAGAATAAGATTTTAAAATAAAAACATTTTCCTCAACTAATCAGACTATCAATTGCATGAAAGATAATGGGCCTGTTCAATAGGTTGAAAAAATTATTTAAAGGGAGCTTAAGATTTTAATCAATAAGTTAATTTTAAAATTTTTGAGAGACAAAAAATACTTGTTATCAAAAGAAGATATATTC
>CM053607.1:127576284-127596379 GCA_028646535.1 Procyon lotor | reverse complement strand
GAGATACAAGGGTGCAGACATTGTGTCCATCGTCTCCAATGGATGATGTCTAGGAGATTTCAGAGTATAATGAAATATGGCCATTCCTTCATCATGTACAGTCTCTTTTCCACAACAACTAAGTCAATCCATGCTTATCCATCTGATGACTGTATGGAGCTCATCCTAGGATATTCCCCAATGTTCCTGCAGATTCCCCATGGGGTCTGAGCTGCACGACATGGAGACAGCATCACCGAGCCTTTAGGAGGCATCCAGAATCAGCAGGAACCTGAAACAGCCAGTCAGCCATCTTTGCTCATCTCCAGAAATTTAATTCCTAATGTTTAGTAGTTCTTAGCATTTTTCAACATCCTTACTTAAAAGTGGATAGAGCAGCATTCTTCATGGTATGGATCCTGGCATAGCTTTATCAGCATTTCTAACGTGTGACTATTTTGGAAATGCCCATACTTGAGCCCAACTTGCACCTGCTGAATCTGAATTTCTGGGGCTGGCTCCAGCAATATGTGTCCTTCATGTAGTTCTGATGCATGCTTGGGGTTCAGTACATTTGTTCTCTCTGGCCCAAAACAATCACTTCAGCAAAAATGTGTGGAGTGTTTCTGCCCTAGTTCTCTGAAACTGACAAAGCCCAGCTACTCCTCAAGAATGTGGCTAGAGCACTGCTTGTAGGTAGAAACAGTTCACTGGCCTTTCCTTCAGCTCTCTCTGTACTGTCTACATTTCCCCATTGATAGGAATAGGTCTAAGGGAACTTTTCAACATGCACAAACACTGCCATCTTCTCCACTGTTCAGGTACAATGTGAATTGGTGACCATATCCTCTCAAAAGAAGGGTGATCTTCCTAAGTTGGAAGTCAAACAACTTGGAGATTCTGGGTGGCTCTGTTGGTTCAGGATCTGCCTTTAGCTCAAGGTCATGAACCTGGAATCCAGCCCTGAGTCAGATTCCCTGCTCAGTGGGGCAGTCTGTTTTTCCCTCAACCTCTGACCTTCCCCACTGATGTCCTGTCTCTCTCTTTCTTTCTTGTTTACTCTCTCTCTCATTTTCTCTCTCTCTCTCTCTCCAAGAAGAAAAAAATATATAATCTAAAAAAGAAGAAACCAAATATCCACACTTCTTCCACTGAATCTAAAACATGAAGCATAACAAATCAAAACAAAACAAACAAACAAACAAAAAAACAAAAAGAACAAAATGAATTTTTTTAGTAGGACTTATCTAGAGTTTGGCTGAGCAGTCCTTTGGCTCAAAGCATGATACTGTTTTACTGCAATCGAGAAAATCAGTTCACCAGTTCATCAGTTCTAGAAAAAGAAATCTACTCCTCTCTCAAAAATCTCATCCCTGAGATCCAATGAGTGAAAGAGAATAAAAGAGAAATGACACACAGTAAAGTGACTGAGCCAGAACACATTAGGTGAAAATACTGTTTGTGGCATTAAACACAACTGCAAAGAATTAAGTGAAGAACAGAGAACAAATATGAAGGCTCCTTATTATTATTTTTTTCCTCCCAAAGAATCTCTGAGGGACTGGTACTAATTATCAAATATTTAGGCTACTGAAGCGATCACTAATAGTAAGAGACGTTGTGAAATTCCTGGTCAAAGTAATTTATTACCACCTCAGCGAACAAAGTCAGTGCATCCAGTAATACGCACTAGAAAAAAGGTCATTTTGTTTGTATCCATTCTCCCTTGTCCCCCACTTCAGCCTTCACCTTGGGTTATTCCTTCATATTTCTCAGTTCTCAGTCCAGCATACATTGCCACCATCTTGCTCACCCTCTTGGGTCTTTCTCAACTCCTATGAAAGTCCCTTTACTGGTCTCCCAATGACTACTCTTGCACACAACAATAGATTCTCTAAGGCGGTCTTGTTAAAATGATTATAATATCATCTTCTTAGTGCAAATCCTCCTAGGTCAAAATTGCTCAGTTCCTTTTACCACTCAGAGAACTGATAGGAAATTCTTAAAGGGACAGGTTGTTTACAGTCTGCCTTCTCTCTACACCCTCAGTCCAATTTTCTCCTCATTCTTCGCATCAAGATTTTTCAATATTTGCTATTCTTGTGTTAATGTTAAGCACATGAGGCAAAGTTTAGGTGATTTGGATTTACCCATGTGGTATCCTTTTGATGTACAATTGGTTTCTTATCAAACACTTTATTCAATAAATATAGGTTGCTGTTGACAATGAGAATGATAAATAATACCTAAAGAATTTTAGCCACTGGACTAACCTACCCTACTTAAACTATGCATACAGGAACTTGGGTGGCTCAGACAGTTAACCATCTACCTTTTGTTCAGGACATGACCCCAGGTTCTTGGTATCAAACCCCACATTGGGCTCCCTGTTCAGCAGGAAACCTGGTTCTCCCTCTCCCTCTAATGTTTCCCATGCTTTTTCCCTCTCACTATCCCTATCAAATTAATGAATAAAATATTAATAAATGCTAAGATATAAATAAAGAAATAAATCTATATCAAAATGCTTAACTCCATCTTTTGAATAATCTCTTTGGTTTAATAAGAGAAAACCTCTGTGCTGGCATTTATTTTCAAGTGATTTCTACGACTTCTTTTTTCCACACAGGTATGATGAAGTCAACACTGGGAAAATGAGTTGAAAAGAATTATTGGAAATAGAGCAAATGAGTGTGCAGCGGTTTTCTGGTTGAATTAATTGGAGATCAATTTCTGATATCAAACAGAAGAAGTTTATGTTCTGTGGACCAAATCAGGGGACTTTTACCTTTGATCAACAGCTTTCCTTATAGGAGAACACTGGTCACAAAGAGAATCTAAATACTATACCATTCCAAAATTGCATGAAGGAGGGACCCCTTTGCAAACAGTATCCTAGAGGTTTAGAGTCCAAAATAGGAAGATCCAAAGAGAAACTAGATCTGACACAGCATGATTCTTTTTAATTAGTACCACCATTAGTCTTATATATAACTATATAATATATACTATTAGTGGTATTAAAGAGTAACTATGAAAGAGGAGGGGAGATGTAGGTGGAGATGGTGGAGTAGTAGGAGACCCTGTTTCACTGGTCCCCTAAAGTGAGCTAAATACCGACCAGAACACTCTGAACAGAAGTGAAATCAGCCTGAGATGTAAGATTATTCATTTCTGGGTCTCTATGGGAGCAGAAGGCAGCAGTGGAGAGGTAAAGCAGAGTGGGAACACATGAACTAATAACGGAGGATAAATAGAAGGGGGAGGGTGTCACCAAGAGCCACCCAAGGAATGTAATACCCCAAACGAAAGTGCCCTGTGGTTGGGGACCAGCATTAACTTAGAGTCTGGTTAAAAACACTCAAAAAGCACAAAAGACCTTAAAGAGCATCTATTGAAGTTGGGTGAGCATAGGCCTAAACTCCCATTCGCAGGAAGGACACCACCACAGGTGACCACCCGAGTCAAAGAGAGAAGGAGGGGTCCAGCGCATGGCACATGACCCTCCTGCTTTTCATTGGTTGCACCTGTTTGGGCTGAGTGCACTCCCACAGGTGCATAAGGGAACTTGGTGTATTCACCAGCTAGTGGTCTGTAGGACCTTGGTCCATGGCATCCCATCTTTGGGTCTGAATGCTCCCAGTCTGAGCATGATGGAAGTCAACCAATCTGGAGCAAGAATCTGAGCACACCCAGCCATGAGCCTGGACAGCAGTCCCAGGAAAAACAGATACCAGAAGCAAGTTTCCCAAACCAATATTGCTTGTAGTTTTGGTGGTGTGGGGGTGTAGAGGTGAGTGAGGGTCTCGGGGGTACCAATGGGATGGTGGCTGGGGGTACACACACTTGCACACCACCACTTCTCATAAGAATGATTAGAAGGAACAACAACCAACAGAGGAAAACTCAGGACTGCCCTCTCCCTCAAAACTACTGGATATGGACATAAAAAGTATGTCAGAAAAGGAACTCAGGTTAGCAATAATCTAGGCAATGGCTAAGGTGGAGAAAATCATTAGTGACAACATATAATCTCAGGCTGCAGTGTGAGCAGAGTTAGCAAAGGGGGAGTCTGTGTGTTCTGGACCATCCAGAGGGAAGCAGATTGAGGCTTCTCACTGAGGCAGAGGTCTGGGTATGGGCAGATGCTTTGCTCTGAACCTCAGAAAAGCTGCAAAAAGCCGCAAAAGAATAAAAGCCTCCAAAAAGCAAAAGCCTGAACTATTGGTTTCCACAGAGCCCAGCCCCACGATAACCAGCAGGGGAACTCAACTCAAGCACAATTGGCTGGAAAACAATGCAGCAGGACCCTCCCCCAGAAAACAAGCCAAAATAAGAGGACAATAACTACAGGAAACCTAACAAAAGTGTAAAACTCCAACATCAGGGGAAATCAATATATTATGCCCTTGAAATTGCCCTAAAACCTGTATATTTCATAGATACAGTTTTTTTTGTATTTTTTTCTTTTCTTTTGTCTTTTTTTTTTTCTTTTTTTGATTCATTCTCAGGATTCTTGGTCTTCTAGTTGTTGTTGTTGTTATTGTTGTTGTTTTTATTTTTTTTTTATTTTTATTCTTTACTACATAACATTACAGCTAGAGGATTAATACAATGATACACCCAGGAAGATCCTGGGCAATTTTCCTCACCCCTCACCCACATTGTCATTTATTACCACCACCCACCCATCTTATTCTTCTGTCAGTGTTTCTGTGTTTTTGTTCTGGTATTATATAAATCCTCTTATTGGGGTTCATTTTGGCTGGGTTCTTTTATTTCTTGTCATTTACTTTTATCGGCCTTTACGTTTGTTCATGTTTGTTATATACCATATTAATGTTTTGGGGCTCATTTTGGATGGTATTTCTTTTGTTTTTCCTTTCTTCTCTTTTTCTCTGTCTCTCTCTTTTTTCTTTTTTATTTCTCTTGCTGGTGAATTCTAATTACTCTGAAATTTTCCAGAGTGCACCTTGCCTAGGTCATGGTTGATATATATTCAACTCTACATCCCTTCAATCACTTCTCATCAGAATGACTAGAAGGAGAAATACCCAACAGAGGAAAAACCCAAAGACTGTGCTATCTCCCTCAGAACTACTGGATATGGGCATAAACAGTAGGTCAGAAAGAGAATTCAGGGTAACAATAATCCAGGGAATGTTTAGGTTGGAGAAAAAACATTAGTGACAATATAGATTCCCTAAGGGAAGAAATGAGAGCCAATATGGCTGATGTTAAAAATGCTATCAATGACATCCGAACAATCTAAATAATCTAATAGCCAGCTTAACTGAAGCAGAAGATAGAATTAGTGATCTAGAGGACAAGATGGTAGAGAAGAGAGGCCAGGAGGAGGACTGCAAAAAACTGCTCAGGAATCATGAAAAGAGACTTAGGAAAATAAATGATGCCATGAAACATTCCAGCGTCAGAATTATTGGAATCCAAGAGAGGGTAGAGAAAGACAGAAGACTAGAAGGCATAACTGAACAAATTCTAGATGAAAATTTCCCCAACCCGGGAAATAGAGCAAGTGTTCATGTCCTAGAGGCAGAAAGGACACCCCCCATGATCAACCAGTCTAGGAATACATCTAGACAAATAATTGTGAAATTAACAAATTATAACCTTATACAAGAGGTCCTGAAGGCAGGAAGGGGGGAGAGATTCCTTACGTACAGAGGAAGACACATTAGAATAATGTCTAACATATCCACAGAATCCTGACAAGCCAGAAATTGATGGCACGATATATTAAGGACACTTAATGAGAAGAACATGCAGCCAAGAATACTTTATCCAGCAACGCTGACATCCAAAATGGATGGAGAGATAAAGAGCTTCCAAGACCTACAAGGTTTAAAAGAGTATGTGACCACCAAGTCAGCACTATAAGAAATATAAAGGAGGGTTCTATAAAAATAGAAAGAACCTATGAGTGATATAGAACGGAAATTTACAAAGACAATCTACAGATTCTAAATCTGTAGAACTTAGAACAATCTAAAAACTTCACAGGCAACATAATGCCAATAAAAACTTATCTTTCAATTATCACTCTCAACATAAATGGCCTAAATGTTCCCATAAAATGGCACATGGTCACAGATTGTATAAAACAACAGTACCTGTCCATATGTTGTCTACAAGAGACCTATTTGGAACTTAAAGATACGTCGAGACTGAAAGTGAAGGGATGGAGAACCATCTTTCATACCACCAGAACTCAAAACAAAACTGGGGTAGTGAGGCCCATATCATATAAATTAGATTTTAAGCCAAAGACTGTAGTCAGAGATACAGAAGGACACTACATCAATCTAAAAGTGTCTATCCTCCAAGAAGATATAACAATTGAAAACATTTTTGCCCCCAATATAGGAGTAGGCAATTACATGAGCCAACTGTTAAACAAAATAGTCATATGGATATCAAAACATTAATGGTAATTAATCTTAACATGCCATTCTCAGTAACAGACAGATCATCTAAATAAAAAATCAATAAAGAAATAAGAGCTTTGCATGACACATTGGACCAAATGGTCCTCACAGATATATACAGAACATTCCACCCTAAAACAACAAAATATTCATTCTACACAAGCACACGTGGACTTTCTCCAGAATAGACTACATACAAAGTAACAAATTAGAATCAACTGATACCAAAAGGTAGAGATGATTCTCTGCATATTCTCAGAATATTATGCTTTGAAAATGGAACTCAACCGCAAGAAAACGTTTGGAAGGAATCCAACACCTCAAGGCTAAAGACCAAATGACTCAAGAAAGTATGGATAAACAGGAAATCAAAGAAGAACTTAAACAATTCATGTAAACCCACGAGAATGAAGAATTATCAGTCCAAAATCTATGGGATACAGCAAAGTTGGTCCTCAGGGGGAAATACATAGCCATCAAAGACTCAAAAAATTGAAAAATCCCAAATATACCAGCCATTTTTTTTTTACACATTGAAGAACTGAAAAGTCAACAATAAATTAAGCCTAACCCACGCACAAGAAGGGGAAATGATCAAGATTAGATCAGAGATCAAAGAGTTAGAAACTAGAGAAACAGTAGAACATATCAACGAAACCAGAAGTTGGTTGCTTAAGTGAATCAATTAAATCGATAAACCACAGGCTGAAATAATCCAAAACAAAAGAAAGGGGTGCCAAATTAACAAAATTATCAAGGAAAAGGAAGAGACCATGACTAATTCAAAGGAAATTGAAACAATCACCAAACATTATTATCAACAGCTCTATGCCAGTAAGTCAAGCAACTTAGATGACATGGATGCATTCCTGGAAACCTATAAACTTCCAAGACTGAAACAGGAAGAAATGGACAACCTGAATAAAACAATATCTAGTAATGGGATTAAAGCAGTGATCAAAAACCTCTCAAAAAAACAAGAGTCCAGGACCTGATGGATTCCCTGGGGAATTCTACCAAACTTTCAAGAAAGAAATAATACCTATTCTCCTGAAACTGTTTCAAGAAATAGAAAGAGAAGGAAAACTTTCAAAACCTTTCTATGAACCCAGCATTACCCTGATACCCTAACCATGCAAAGACCCCGTCAAAAACGATAATTTCAGACCAATATCCTTGATGAATATGGAAGCCAAGATTCTCACTAAGATAATACCTAATAGGATCCAACAGCACATTAAAAAGATTATTCACCATAAGAGGTGAGATTGATCCATGGGATGCAAGGGTGGTTCAACATTCACAAGTAAATCAATCTGATAAAACAAATCAATAAGGGAGGAGAAGAACCACATGGTCCTCCAATTGATGGAAAAAAAGCATTTGTCAAAATACAACATTCGTTCCTCATTAAAACTCTTCTAAGTATAGGGATAGAAGGAACATTCCCTGACTTCATAAAATCTACCTAGGAAAAACCCATGGCAGATGTAACTCTCATGGGGAAAAGTTGAAAACATTCCCTTTGAGATCAGGAAAATTTTAACGATGCCCACTCTCACCACTCTTGTTCAACAGAGTAGTAGAAGTACTAGCGACAGCAATCAGACAACAAAAAGAAATAAAAGGGTTTCAGATGGCAAGGAAGAATTTAAACTATCTCTCACTCTGCAGATCACATGATACTTTATATGGCAAACCCAAAGGACTCAAACTCAAAATTATTAGAACTCAACCAGTAATTCAGTAATGTGGCAGGATACCAAATTAATGCACAGAAATCAGTTGCTTTCTTATACACTAATGATGAAAATTTGGAAAGGGAATTTAGAGAATTGATTCTCTATACTTTCTGTACTCAGAAACTGCAAAGAAAATCATAAAGAAATAAAAGAAGACACGAAAAGTGAAAAGTATCCCATGTTCATGGGTCAGAAGAATAAACATTGTAAAAATATCTATACTGCCCAGAGCAATATATAATTTCAATGCCATACTGATCAAAATTCTACCAGGATTTTTTTGGGGTGCCTGGGTGGCTCAGTCATTGAGTGTCTGCCTTCAGCCTAGGTCAGATCCCAGGGACTTGGGATCAAGCCCTGCGTCGGGCTCTCTGCTCTGCAGGAAACCTGCTTCTCCCACTACCATTCCCTCTGCTTGTGTTCCCTCTCTCGATGTGTTTCTCTCTGTCAAATAAATAAAATCTTAAAAAAATTTTTTTCTACCAGGATTTTTTAAAGTGCTGAAACAAATAATCCTCAAATTTGTGTGGAACTAGAAAAGACTGTATTGCTAAGGAAATGTTGAAATAGAAACACAATGCTTTGGCATCACATTGCCTGAATTCAAGCTTTACTACAAAGTGGTGATCACCAAGACAGCATAGTATGGGCAAAAAACAGAAGCTTAGACCAGTGGGACAGAGTAGAGAGCCCAGATATGGACCTGCAACTCTATGCTCAAATAATCTTCGACAAAGCAGGATAAACTATCCAGTGGGAAAAATGAAAGTCTCTTCAATAAATGATGCTGGAAAAATTGGACAGCTCTATGTAGAAGAATGAAACTTGACCATTCTCTTCCACCATACACGAAGATAAACTTGAAATGGATAAAAGACCTTCATGTGAGGAGGGGAGAATATAGGCAATAACCTTTTCGACAGAAGCCACAGCAACTTCTTTCAGGACATGTCTCCAACAGCAAAGAAAACAAAGCGAAAAGGAACTTTTGGGACTTCATCAAGATAAAAATCTTCTGCACAGCAAAGGAAACAGTCATCAAAATAAACAGGCAACCCACAAAGTGGGAAGAGATATCACAAATGACACTACAGACAAAGGGCAGATATTTAAGATTTATAAAGATATCCTCTAACTCAGCACTCACAAAACAGCTAATTACATCAAAAGATCGGCAGAAGACATGAAAAGACACTTCTGCAAAGAAGACATACAAATGGCTAACAGACACATGAAAAAATGTTCATCATCTTTAGCCATCAGTGAGTTTCAAATCAAAACCACACTGAGATACCACCTTACACCAGTTAGAATGACCAAAATCAACAGGACAGTAAACAACAAATGTTGGAGATGGTGTAGAGAAAGGGGCACCCGCTTCCAATGTTGGTGGGAATGTAAGTTGGTGCAGCCACTTTGGAAAACAGTGTAGACATTCCTCAAGAAATTGAAAATAGAGCGACCCTATGACCCTGCCATCGCACTACTGGGTATTTACCCCAAAGGAGAAGATGCATTAATAAGAAGGGCCACATGTACCCCAATGTTCATAGCAGCAATGGCCACAATTGCCAAACTGTTTTCCTAAGAAACGGCCATGATTCCTTTTAACAGACGAATGGATAAAGAAATTATGGTCCATATATACAATGGAATATTATGCCTCCATCAGAATCGATGAATACCCAACTTTCATATCAACATGGACAGGACTGAAAGAGATTTTGTTGAGTGTAGTAATTCAAGCAGTGAGTGTCACTTATCCTATTGTTTAACTTGCATGTGTAACTTAGGGAAAAACTTGGAGGACATTGGGAGAAGAAGGAAGGGTGAATTGGGGAATATCAGAGAGGGATACGAAAATGAGAGACTGTGGACTCTGAGAAACAAACAAGGTTTTGGAGGGGAAGGGAGTGGGGGTTTGCTGAGCCTAGTGGTGGGTATTTAGAAGGGCCCCTATTGCATGGAGCACTGGGTGTGTGGTATGAACAATGAATCTTGGAACACCAAAAAATTAATAAAATAAGATAAAATAAAATAACATGAAATAATAAAATAAAGTAATAAAATAAAATAATAAATGAAATAAAATAAAATTAATATAAAAGTAAAATAAAATAGTAAAAAAATAAAATAAAATACTGCTATGAAATGACGAGTAAGGATGTGTATACTTCTTAGACCTTTTTATTTAGCTGAATATCTATGTCACAAGAGATGTTTTATAGCTTTTCTTTTTTTCTCTCTCTTTTTTTTAATTTTTTTTTTTTTTTTTTTTTTTTTACAGAGATAGAGTGTTAACAAGTATGCAGAGAGGCATTCAGGGAAAGAGTGGGAAGCAGGCTCCCTGCTGAGCAGAGGCCATGATGCAGGCCTGGAATCTAGGACACTGAGATCATGGCCTGAGCCTAAGGCAGAGGCTTAGCCCCCTGAGACACTCAGGCACCCCTTCTTTTTCTCTTTATGTTTTGTTTTTCATTTATGCTTTCTTTTTTCTCTTTGTATATTTTCTTTTTTTCCTCCTATACCACTAGCCATATAATGTTTTCTATCTTCAAGAAAATGATGTCTTTGAAGTGAAGCTCTTGATACTGTACCCCTTTGTTTTTGCAACTTTTCCTGGACTTCCGCATTTTCTTGGATAGCATTCAAGATTGAGTTTCCTGGATCACATATAAAATTCTGAGAATGCCAAAGAGATAATGCATGACCCAGACTTTGCCCACTCTAGAGCCCTGTAGGGATATACTGGATCAGAGGCAGCCAAATATTATGTCTCTTCTCATAGAATCATGGGCTCACCTCCCCCAAGATGTCAGTGCCTCTTGTGCTTCCTACTTCCCACATGCTAGCCCTCTCTTTGACCCACAGGTCCTCATCACTACTGCTCATGTCATCTCTGTTCCTGTTTCTTCAGCAAATCCACAACCCAGCACTTATGCAATATTACTACTGTCTGTATTCATGGCATAGTGAACACTCTCCCACAAAAACTGTGGTGGTATTGATTTCAATATATCATGTAAATTTCCAATGTGCACCTGTTCTAGGAGAGCCACTTCCAATGTAAAAGAGAGCCTCCCTTTCCTCCTGGTTTCCTAAGTACTGACTACAGAATAGGCATCTAATTACCATATTCAAAAGAACATCTTCCTCTCTGCATGGAGCAGATGTGTGACCTGAGTCCAGGCCTCCTTGAGCACTAGCTGAGGCATCTGCTTCTTCCTCCTTTAGTGCTAACATGTTCACCGTGTTATAAACACTTATCTTTTTAAAAAGGTGCAGAAATATATTTTAGAAGTTTCTAAATGTTTTTACGTAAATGGGGGGGTTCTGGATTTTGGATTTTTTATACTAATGAAGAAACATCAAGTGTGGAATCTTCAAACATGGCTTCGTTCAAAAATAGATATCACTTACCTTTCTCTTCTTCTGTTTTCTCTATACAACAAAATAAAGAAAACAACAGTAGGTTAGAATGGGTGCTCTTAACACTAATCACAGAAAAATCTGTCTGAGAACTGGGTCACAATGGACAACAGAAGCCCTGAAAGAAAAGACTTAATGTTCCAGTATAGATCCCTGACCCAGAGAGAGGCACTTATTTTCTCAATAATAATAATAATAAACATAAGTAATCTAAAAACACATTATCAGACTTGCTAATAGTTGATAAGTTCTGCAAGTTGGTAATGTAGGGGCTGGAGACCTACAAATTCTACTCATTCTACTTCGAGGAGGGCATAGTCTGAAACTGGCGTTCCTTGAATTCCTCATTATATCACAAGATCAATCACAATACCTGAAAGTTGAGAAGAAGAAACTGAAAACTATCAAACCATAAATTCCTTTCTTGGGAGTTCCTCAGAAGGGAGCACTCGCTTTGGCTTACCTTGCATTGATGTGGTGCTTTCTTTAGCCTCTTCACCTCTAAAAATAGATCCTCTAGGTGAAAAACCATAAAACCTGAAGACCTACCTCTTGGAGGTTTAGAAAGAGAGATGCAATTTCCTGATCCATACCATCAAATGGGCCAAACCATAGGCTACTTAGTCCAGCAGGTTTGGAAACCTCCTACATCATCTGAACCTGTTTTCTATTTGTCTTTCTGAGTGAATGCTCCATGGCTGCACACTTAGAATCAATGACAAGTTCCATGGGGTTGACCTTCAGCCACATCCTGATAACTCACTGTCTTGAGTACTTCAGATAAGCATCCACAGGTGTCCTCACATGCCCTTTTCTGAGAAGTTTCTTAACTCAAGAATGTAGTATGCTTTTTGTACTGGAACAATATCATTAAAACACACACATCTTCACAAGAGCCATAACTGAACTCTTGACCACATGAAACCTTAGGACACAGAGTTACATGTGCCTCCATCACTGGTTTAGAGAAGAACGTGGAAATCATGAAGATTTTGCAAAAAGAAACCTCACTCCATCTCTCTATTTGCCTTTCATATAAACTTCCCGCTATTTTTTTTTCCCATACAGGTGTTGTGAGTAAAGTTATCCAGGACATATAATGGTCCTCGCCCCCCCCCCAACTCCCCATGAAGCTTCTTGTTCCTCAGGGGAAAAGAGCTGAAGTTGGAGCAGAGTATGGGTTTGTGGACTGGAAAGAGAAAAACTCATCTCCTAAGAGGGACAGTGGAGTGTTTTGATGTCAGAATGCTCAGTTGTTCATCTGGGGAGGATTCTGCTAGATTCCTCAAAGTCCTTCCTCCCAATGCCCAACCTACATGCATGCTATCATGGGGTATGAATGCATAGTAACTCTCTTAGGATCTCCTCCTACCCCAGGATTCTACAGAAGCTTCATAGAGCATAGAACTAAGTCTCAGCCAAGTCCATTTCTGAGCTGCCTGAGGCCCAGATTCTTCTCTTTGCCTTACTCGTGGCTCAGAGCAGTATGGCCAAAATCATGAGGTTCAGAACAGTGGAAGTTGAAGTCAGTATAAGAGATTATTGATGCCATAATGGATTCTGTGAAAATTAGGTGTTATCTGATGGGCACAAGCCAGACCAGGAAAGAGGACAGAGCTCATGTTCTCTTTATATACATCATCTAAAAAAATAAGGAGCCAAACAGAAAAAGAAAAATTCATAAGTAAGCATATTTTTTTCTACCCAACACATCCTGGGGACTGCGCCCACCTAGCTTGGCACTGATCAGGCTACTGACTATCAGGAAAGAGGGACACATAGCACTGACCAGTTCCATGTGCAGACCACCATCCACAGCAATAAAGCAGGGATGGGCCAAAGAGTACGCAGATCCCTTTCACAGCTAGTGAGGGTTCACCAGGTTCACACAGGGAATGTAGAATTAATTAGGAGATGATCACAGTAATGGATATTTCAGGAATGGAGAAAAACTATGGTCAATGCAGAGAAATCAGGTGGCTGTAAATATATTCTCCTCAGTAAAAGTCAAGGGTTAAGAAAATAATACAGATACAGTTTATGAAAGCATAGACACCTTATATTTTTAACAATGAAACATATAGAAGGAATGAAAAGGCTTCCAAGAGCATTATATTGAAGTGGATATATAAGGTTGACACAGAAATTGTAAATTCGGATTATTATGTAATAATAAATTCTTAAAGAATTGGAAACAGAATCCTTGGCCATGAGAACCACAATTCACCAACTGACTTCTATTTTAAAATAGTGGATAAAATCATGAAGGGATACCTTAAAAATTAAGACATCTAATGAAAAAAGGAAATATTTTTTTAAAAAAGAGGTTATGCTATGACTCTTGTAAAAGGCAAATTTCTTTTACTCTCAGAAGTACAATGTTACAAACATACAGTAGTGTTTCAACTCAAAAATAAACTTATACCAGGAAGTGATTCATGGGAATTGATAGAACATGATTTGGAAATCTTTCTAATTTCAAAGATCTAGGGTGTATGTGTGTGTGTGTGTGTGTGTGTGTGTGTGTGTTGTTTATTTGTTCGTTTTTTCTGGGATAGCTTTCCCTCTTAAATATAAACAAGTACCACTTACCTGTCTCTGGAGTTGCCTTGGCTGTGGAAAAAAAAAAAAGTTAGAACAAAGGATTCAACAGAGTATGTTGGACAAATGTTTAGTGCTCCTGTCCCTTCTCAAAACTTTTGAGCTCTGAATTGGTTTCATATTAGACAAGCAGGTGAAAATAAGAGATAAAGAGGAGATTGTGGACAATGGGGAGGGTATGTGCTATTAAGTGCTGTGAAATGTGTAAGCCCGAAGATTCACAGACATGTACCCTGGGGCAAATAATACATTATATGTTAATAAAAATTAATTAAAAAGAAAAAAAAAGAGATAAAGAGGAGAGAAAAGGAATCAGACATTGTGCCCATTGTCTCCAATGAATGAGTTCAATCTTAAGAGATTCCACAGTATCATGAACTAGGCCCATCCCTCCATCATCTACAGCCTCCTTTCCTCAAGAAGGAAGTCAGTCCATGCACATGCATAGGATGACTGTGTGGAGCTCATCCTAGGAAACTGTCCAAAGTTCCTACAGATTTCCCATGGGGACTGAGCTGCAAGACAATGGGACAGCAACACTGAGACTTGGGGAGGCATCCAGAGTCAGCAGGAACCTGAAACCACCAGTCAGGCTTCTTTGCTCATCTCCAGAAATGTAATTTCTAATGGTTACCAGTTCTTCACCTCTTTCAAAAATCATTCACTAACATTGGAAAGAGCAGTGTTCTTCGTGGAGTGGCTCCTGGCTCAGGAGCAGCAGCTTGTCCAATGTGGGACTTTGTCAGAAATGCCCACACTTTTGCCCAGCTCACTATGGATGAACCAGAAACTCTGTGGAGGAATCAGCAGTACATGCCCTGCATGTGGTTCTGGCTCATGCTTGGGGTAAAGAACGGCTGTTCTCTCTGCCCCAAACCAATCACTTTAGCAACACATTGTACAAGGTTTCTGCCCTAGGTCTCTGAACCATGCAAAACACAGCTACTCCACAAGGGTGAGGCTAAAGCACTGCTCATAGATAGAAATCATTCCCTGGCCCTGGAATGAGGCAAAGATTAGGTGCTTTTGGATTGACCTAGGTGTTGTCATTTGGATGCATAATTTGTTTGATATCAAACACATTCTTAAGTCAACATAGGTTGTTGAGAATGAGAGTGATAAAATACAAGGGAAGAATTTTACTAACAGAAGCTACCTTCCCTAAGGGATAAATAGGGGTAACTGACTGGCTCAGAAACTGCCATAAGCTAAGGTCATGATTCCAAATTTTAGGGATTGCACCACACATTGGGCTCCCTGTTCAGCAGGGAACCTATTTTTCCCTTTTCTTCTACTGTTTCCAATGCCTGTTCTCTATCACTCTCATTTTCAAATTAATTAATTAATAAACTGTCAATAAATAAATACATAAATAAACTATAGATAAATGCTTCCCTACTCCCTTCGATTACTCTATTTGATAGTTTTAATAAGTGAAATCTTGTGTGTGGGCATCTTATTCCAATGATTTCCAAGAGTGCTTTACTCCACAGAAGTATTAATTCATTTCTGGGAAATTGAGTGGATTTTGGATTTTTTATACTAATGTAAGAGCATCAAGTATGGGATGTTCAAACAGGGCTGCATTCAAACATCAATATCACTTACCCTTCTTTTTTCTATGTTCTCTACATGAAGAAATAAAAAAAAATAGAATGGGTCATTTATTCCTAGTTACATAAAAATCTATCCCAGAGGGCGCCTGGGTGGCTCAGTCGTTAAGCGTCTGCCTTCGGCCCAGGTCAGATCTCAGGGTCCTGGGATCGAGCCCCGCATCGGGCTCTCTGCTCTGCAGAAAGCCTGCTTCTCCCGCTACCATTCCCTCTGCTTGTGTTCCCTCTCTCGCTGTGTTTCTCTCTGTCAAATAAATAAATAAAATCTTTAAAAAAAAAAAAAATCTATCCCAGAACCAAGTCCCATATGACTACACAAACACTGAGACTAATGTCTTGATGATCCCATATATATCTCTGACACACAGAGACACCCTGATTTTCACAATAATAACAATAAAAAATAGCTCAATTGAAAAGCACATCATTAGACCAGTAAATGATTTTATGTAGAAAGAAAACAGGACATTTGAGAGGTTATCTTTTGGGTGAGGTCTGCAAATTGAGAAAGTAGGTGGAAGAGACCTAAAAATTCTACACAATCTTAACAGAACATGGGGTAGTCTAAACTGGCATTCCCTCAGTTCCTCCTTTTATGGCAAGATCACTCCAAATACCTGGAACCTGATAAGGAGAAGCTGCAAACAATTAAACCCAAACTAAGAAGTTTCTCAGAAGGGAGGGCTTGCTTTGGCCTACCTTGCCTTAAAGAGGTGCTTTATTTAGTCTCACCACCTCAGAAACTTGATCCTCTGAGATGAACAACCATAAAAGCTGAAGACCTACTTCTTGGAGATGTAGAAAGAGAGATGTACTCTACTGATCCACACCATCAAATATGCCAAACCCTACATTGTTTAGTCTACAGGTTTGGAAACCTCCCACAGCATCTGAATCTATTGCAGATTTGTCCTGCAGAATCAACACTCCATGACTGCACCATAGAGTCACTGAGAAGTTCCCATATCCTAATAATTCACTGTGTGGAAGCCTTGAGATAGGCATCTACAAGGGTCCTTACAGAGTGGTTCCTGAGAAGTTCCTTAAGTTGAGAATCAAGTGTGCTTCATGAACTGGGCCAATATAATTTAAACTCATACATCTACCAAAGAGCCATTTTTTGGACATTTGATCAAATGAAACTCTTGCGACCAGAGTTATATGTGCCTCCATCACAGGTTTGGAGGAGAACCTGGAAATCATGAAGTCCACGCAAGAAACAACTTCACACAGTCTCTCTATTTGCCTTTCAAATAAACTTTCCAGATTTTTTTTCTTTTCCTCCCACACAGGTGTTGAAGAATATGTTGTTAAGGCCATGCAATGGCCCGTGCCCCTCCCTCTCTAAACTACCTTGATTATTCCAGGTCCTCAAAGGACAGAAGCTGAAGGAGGAGGAGAATGTGCATTTGTGGACCAGAAGGAGAAAATCTTATCTCCTAAGGGTGACATCTGTGTGTTTAAGTTTCAATAATACTCATTCTATCTTCTGGGGAGGAATTGATTAGATTCCTCGATGTCCTCCCTCCCAATTCTGAACATCTCCTTTACTGGGGTATGAGTATGGGGTAACTCACTAAGGAACACTTCCTTCCCCATGATTCTCCAGAGGTCTCAGAGAGTCTAACCAAAGTCTCAGGCAAGTCTATTCTTAAGAAGAGCATGAACACAATTCTTCACCTAGCCTTACTTTGGGCTCAGAGCAGTATGGCCAAAGACATGAGGTTCAAAACAGTAGAAGATAAGTCCAGTGTAAGAAAATAATGATGCCAAAAGCAATTCTGTGAAAATCAGGTTTTAACCGATGTTCAAGCTAGACCAGGAAAGGGAACAGATCCCATTTTCTCTATGCCTACATTATTAGACAAATAAGGAGCCAAACAGACAAAGAAACATTCCTAAGAAAGAATCAGTTTTACCACCCAAGTGGTCCGGGTGGACCGGGCACAAATAGCTCTGCACGCATCAGGCCACTGATTTCAGTAAAGAAGGTCACATAGAGCAGAGTCCCATGTGCAGAGCATCATCTGAAGCAATAAAGCAATGAAGTGATGTCCAAAAGAATACACAGGCCCATCTGGGAAATAGGGAAGGTTCACCAGGTACTCAGAGGGATAGCAAAATTAATTAGGGGATGATCACAAAAATGAAAAATTTCAGGAAACAATAAAACTAGCAACAATGAATAGAGATCAGCTGGCTCTCAATAAGTGTCCTCAGTAACAAGATCAAGAGTTGAAAAAAACAAAATCGTGTAGATATTGTTTAGGAAGCATAGGCAGCATATATATATATATTAGTAGATATATATATATGTAGATATGTAGATATATATATGTATATATAGAGATATATATATGTATATATGAATATGTATATATATATAGATATATGTATATAGATACATATATATCTATGTATATAGATACATACATATCTATATCTATGTATATAGATACATATATATCTATATATATATACATTTTTTCCAAATATGTTTATTTTATTTTTTGACTGTTACATGATTAATTGTTCATGCACCCCACCCAGTGCTCCATGCAGAATGAGCCTTCCACAATACCCAACACCAGGCTACTAAAATATCACACTGCCTTCCCTCCAAAACCCTCAGTTTGTTGCTCAGAGTCCACAGTCTCTCATGGTTCACCTTCCCCTCTGATTTCTCCCTATTCACCCTTATTTTCTTCTACCAATCCCTTTCATGTTTTTCCATATGCTTCACAAGTAAGTGAGACCATAAGGTATTTCACACTGTCTGCTTGACTTATTTCATTCCACATAATCGGCAGTCTATATTTTAAACACTAAAATATACCCTATAAAAGTTTAAAGGATTCCAAGAGTCATTTATTTATGTGGGTATATTTGTCACCAAAAATGCAAATTAGCATTAGGTATCATTTAACATTAAAGAGTTTAGGAATTGGAAAAAAAACTAGATGGATATCAAAATTTTGCAATTGATTTGTATTGGAAAAGTAATAGTTGATAAAATAATAAAGGAATACCTTTATAAATTAAACAACTTCTGTATCAATGTGGATGGGAATGGGGGAGATTATGTTGATAAAATAAGTTTCACAGAGAAAGTCAATTATTATATGGTTTCCCATACTTGTGGATCATAAGGAAAAACATGGCGGACATAGAGGAAGGAAAGTGTAACTGAATTGGGAGAAATGAGTGGGGGGAGACAGAACATTATGGACTGGGGACTCTACAAACAAAGTGAGGGCTATGGAGGCCATGGGGGTAAGGGATGCGTGAGGTTGGTGGCAGGTTTGAGGGAGGAAACCAATTCCATGGAGCCCTGTCTCTGGTACATAACAACTGAATCTTGGACTACTAAAAATAATGATAAAAAAATAAAAGATAAGGAGAAAGCTAGGGATTTTGAAAATATTAAATAAGTAAATAGATGGACAGATAGAAAAATAGATAAAAATTAAAATATCTAATGTGCAAAGAAAATTTTTATCTTAAAAAGACGCCATGGTGTGAATATTTTAAAATGCAAATTGTTTTTACTCTCCGGAAGCTTCAAGTGACAAATGCACAGCAGATTTTCATTTGACCAATAATCACATACAGGGAAAAATTCATGACAATTGATCATTTCTGAAGCGTATATCAACTACCTCTATAATTTCATAGTCACATATCTTCTTTTCATATGCATGATATCAGCATGAATAGAAACAAATGTCTACATATAGAAACAAATACCACTTACCTGTCTTTGGTGGTGGGGCGTCTGTGAAGAAACAAAAGACAGAACACAGGATTCAGCAAAGCATGTGTGGAAGAATTCCCATAGCAGCAGATACTACTCAAGTCATTTCAAGCTCTGACATGGTGAAATTAGTCAAGGAGGTGAAAATAATAGAGAGGAGAGACAAGGAGGCAGACATTGTACTCATCGTCTCCAACAGATGATTTCTAAGAGATTTCAGAGTATCATGAGCTATGCCCATCTCTCCATCATCTACAGCCTTCTTTCCTCAAGAAGGAAGTCAGGCCATGCACATGCATAGGATGACTGTGTGGAGCTCATCTCCTAGGAAACTGTCCAAAGTTCCTGCAGATTTCCCATGGGGACTGAGCTGCAAGACAATGGGACAGCAACACTGAGACTTGGGGAGGCATCCAGAGTCAGCAGGGAACTGAAACCACCAGTCAGGCTTCTTTGCTCATCTCCAGAAATGTAATTTCTAATGGTTACCAGTTCTTCACCTCTTTCAAAAATCATTCACTAACATTGGAA